>LR812533.1:19238385-19698385 GCA_903798195.1 Danio kyathit | reverse complement strand
CCACTGTGCATGAAATGTGCTATATAAATAAACTTGCCTTGCCTTGCCTAAAAAGATAAATATATATTTTTTGTAAAACAAATAAATAAATAAAGTAACAAATATTAATATTTCACTCAAACCCATTCCTAATAAATACAAGTTTATAGAAACTAATAATGTTCAAGTAATCTCTTAATTGTTTTCGTAGTTTTAAAAAGTTTGTAGTAAAAAGATTTATTTTAAAAATATCCTAAAAATCTTCAAAAATATCTACACTGTAAAACCCAACAGTCAACTTTAACAAATGAAATGAGTGTAGTTTCAAAATTTACTGAAAGTTAATTCTATTCATATGAAAAGATTTTTGAACTCAGTGTTGAAGGTAATGGGTTAATTAAATACCTCATTACTTTAACTTAAATGGAGTCAGTTCACAGTACTCACATAGCTTAGTTTTTTAACTCAAATGATTTGTTGCAATCGGTTTCCTCAAACAGTTTGAGTTGCCTTAACTTATTGGGTTTTACAGTACTCAGTTGGTTTGAGTTCTCTTCATTTATTGGGTTTTACTCTGCTCAAATTGCTTCGTTTACTCAAATGGATCAAGTTCACAGTACTCATTTGGATTAGTTTTTGAACTTAAATGGTTTGTTATGATTGGTTTCTTCAAATGGTTTAAGTTACCTTAACTTTTTGGATTTTACGGTGTATTAAAAATATATAATTTTTTTATTCTTACTTTTAAATCAAATTGTTTTAATATGTTTTTTTATTCAATCATTAATTTTACTTTTTACGTTAACAATTATTGGTTTTATATAAACAAATTAATTTGATATAGAAAAGCTTTTGTAATATTGAAATAGCTTTACTTGCATTTATGTGCATATGTGATCCTTTTAGCACATTAGCATACTATCATTTATTAAATATTATAACTTTTAGTATGATTATATTCCCTTATTAATTTTATTTTTAAATATTTTAAATGTTTAATTTTTTCAACATTATTTTATATTTACTATTTAAAATACTAATTCTAACAGTAAAACTGTAGTTATACAAATCCTAACATAATTAGAACATCACAATAATAGCTACACATTCTATATTTATAATAATAATAATAATAACAATAATAATAAATAAATATAGCAGCAAGTATCAATAAACAGGGCCAAGCAGCCCAGCGGCCCATTGGTGGCGCTGTCACCAAATTTTTAATGGTGTGGTCAGTGTGAGGGGACATTGACTAGGGTTGGGCTATGTTGACCAATTTAGCATCATACGATGTCTAATGTGAAACATCGCGATGGTCGATGGCATCGTCTTCATAGGCGGAGGTGAATTAATTATTTATGAATAATTAGTTAATTCATGACTAATTAATTATTTGTAGCCTACCGTTTCAACAACCTGGCCCGCATGGTCTTGTTTTACTCATAACCAAATCATGAATAAATAAAGATAAGTTACACACAAATTACCACCTGTCAATCACTTTTTCTGCGGGATTCTGGCATGAGTAGGCAGAGTGATCTGTGTCAGTCAGGGCCGGCGCGTCCATAGAGGCGACATAGGCGGCTGCCTAGGGCGGCAGAGCAATCAGGACAGCGTCCGCGGCGGGTCTCCCCCCCCTTCACTTTCGTCCGCAACAAACCCTGCATCATCTCAGCACCCCTCGGTCTCTCTTTTGTCCGCGACAAACCCCGCATCATCTCAACACCCAGCTCCGCCGCCCCCCTCCCCACCCTCCGCCGGCTTTTTCAGATTGAAGGCAGCATAACTTTTGGTTTGAGGGCGGCATTCTCGTCGTTTGCCTAGAGCGCCAGTTCAGCTTGCTCCGGCCCTGGTGTCAGTATAATAGCGTCGACAAACTTGGTTGGTAAAAAAAGGTACACAACCAACAGTATCTGAGGGTTTCGCTAAAATGACTAAGTACAAGCGTGAAAGCAAAAGATTGAAGCAGTGTACTGATGCTGTGATATGTTAACTGATAGATTCAAAAGACTGAAGAGCCGTTAAGATTAATTAAATATTACGTTTAACAGCTATAGTGAGACAAGATCCAGCAATACATCCTTGCTAAACTGTCCGACGTATACTGTTCTCTGGAGCTCAGACGAGAGCATGACAGTGTGTGTGGCTGTGTCTGTCTGTGTGTGTGTGTGTGTGTGTGGTCATGTGATGTGTGTTTTTAGTGGATGGAGGGTTGTTCAGAAATGCTAGATGAAATGCCAGTGTGGACGTGGATCATTTTCGTTCTAAAATGCCATTTTAAAACTAAGCTGTATTAGTCTAAACGGGGCCTGAGTGTGTATTTTTCACGAGCGGGTTTACGACGGGGGCGGGGCGGAGGATCGGCGATGCCGGCTCAGCATCGTGATGTCTATCGGCCATCGGCGATGGATGATGGCATCGTCTATCGGCCAAACCCTAACAATGGCAGACCTAAAATTTGAAGTCATTTTCTTTAACTATCGTAGAGATACAGCCTCAGATAAAGTTTGCCATCATACCATCACATTTGTCCGTACAGTTAACAAAAACCGACACAAATTTAATAACTTTTTGTCAGCATGGTCTGAAGATGATCTGAGTCAAATTTGGTGCAAATTAGCCAACCGATGTAGGAGGAGTTCAAAAAAGTAGGTTTTTGACTTAAGGCGAGATGGCGGACAGGAAGTTAATTTAATTAAGGCATAATTGGTATTGATATTCTCAGGACAATGCAAGGAATGTATCAAGACAAGAATCATAACAATAAGCAAAATTAGTCAAAAGTTATTAGCAATTAAAAAAATTGTTTTTAATCATTATAACATTTGACCAAAAGGTGGTGCTGTGATGAAACTTATTAAGCGCCTTTAGGGCACAGTCCTGAAGACACATACCGACTTTCATAACAATTCACCAATGTGTCCATAAAATATAGAAATTTTTGACATAATTCAAAATGGCCAACAGCCAAAATGGCTGACCTGCGAAAATCAGACATAATTCGACTCGGCATGCTTAATTATATTACACAGTGACATATAGCTCAATATTTCAATTTTATAAATTTTGAACAAAGGGTTAAGAAGTTATAAGCAAAAAAAGCAATTTTTTTTGTTTCTGCGGACTAGGGGACAGTGCGCCGAAACGCTGCAGCTAACTTCAAACCATGGTTGTGATAACACACACCAAGGCTGCGTCCAAAAAACGCCTACTACTCAGTAGGTAGTGCATTTGAATTTAAACGTACTACTCGGCCATTAGAAAAGTACGTTCTATACAGTATGAATGTGAGAAGTATGAATGGAATTCGGACGTACTACATCAGCCATTTTGTCATGGTCACGTGACCTACCTGCGTCAGTTGCGTCGCTTCACCCCCATTCATGAATTCTCTTGTGGGGCATCATGGGATAGCGCAGCATGCATGGGATGCGCACTTCAGAATCTCGCCGGAAGTAGTAGGTCATCCAGGTACTTCTCGCATACTGATTTTCGAATTCTATGAATTCGGACATACTACTCGGCTCGCATACTGATTTTAGCGTACTGTATAGTATGGAAGTAAGCGGTTTCGGACGCAGCCCATGTTTTGTGTGAATATGTCAGTGCAATACGAAGATAACACTTAAGTCAGTTTTCGCAAACTCTACGTTAAATTTGTTCACAACTTAAACGAAAACGTTTCATCTAATCAACTTGAATTCAATCACTTTTGGTGATCATGATCTGTAGATCACGTAATTCAATTTTGGTGAAAATCGAAAAAATGGCCTAGGAGGAGTTCGTTCAAACAGATTTTACAAACAATTCGAAATAGTGAAAAAATTACGGAAAATGACATCATACAATGGTTTGAATCGGCTTGAATTTTGATTGTAGCCCATTCGGTTAAAAAGTTATAAAGATAAACATAAGTGAACCTTTGGACAAGTGGTGGCGCTAGAGCGTTTGGGTTAGAGAGTCCAAATTTGTTGTGGTTGAAGATCAGACTGTCCTGCCAGAGACTCCCAGAATGGAAGAAAAGGAAGAAGCCGGAAGAATGATAATAAGAACAGGAACGGATATAATAGGTGCTATTTTTTTTTCAGCTTAATCCCTTTAATAATCTGGGGTCGCCACAGCGGAATGAACCGCCAACTTATCCAGCATATGTTTTACGCAGCGGATGCCCTTCCAGCTGCAATACATCACTGGGAAACACCCATACACTCTCAATCACACACATACACTACGGACATATTAGCGTACCCAATTCACCTGTACCGCATGTCTTTGGACATGTAAACTTCACACAGAAATGCCAACTGACCCAGCCGAGGCTCAAACCAGCAACCTTCTTGTTGTGAGGCGATCATGCTACCCACTGCGTCGCCAGTATGTGAGTTAACATAAAAAAATATATATATATTTTAAAGTAGCCTTAATCTATTACTAAATATATTTAATTAAACAATACTTTAAACAATAAAAATTATAACCCTTGATCTTAACAATAAACACCTGAATGTTTATAAAGAAATGTAAATAAAAAAAATATTTCTCAAAACATTTAGTAATGTTAGCTAATGGACTTTTAAAAATAAAATGCTACCATCATAAAAATAACAAATCAGACAGGATAGATGTTAAACGTTTCATTGAGCTGTATTTCTCAAATGTCACCATTGTACTGTAATGCTTCACAGTTTGCCTAAAGTGGTAGGTCAGCTGGGTAAACTGTGCATTAATACAAATATGCTTACTGTGCATAGCATGCATTATTTCTACAAACATAAAAGAAAATGACTTTTCAAGTAATAAAGAAAATGAATTCACAGAGTAATGCAAATCCCAGTTGCCTCCACTTGCCTACAGTATATATTATTTTGCATCAGCTCTCTTTAGCAGCCCTGCATCATTAGGCACATCAGGTGCAGCCATACTGTGCATCCAGGAGTGATTCCACATCTGCCTGATATATATATGCATACGCAGCAGCACATTCAGTGTCAAACAGCACAGTACAGAATAAAGAGAGACGCATGATCATATATTATTCCTGATCATGATCTCATTCTTCTCACTGCTGTGCCTCATTGGCTTGCTGCAGCAATGATGTGTAATACCGCTATATGACATCACTAATGCATGGAGCTGCTGATGAACAAGGGCAGTTGGAGGCATCAGGGCCTGCTGCCAAACTCTCCTCCTCAAATGCGCTTTTTCTGGCCGAACGCCTTCCTGATGTGTTTATGTGAAGGTTTATCTGTTTTGGCAGATGAATACGAAAGCTTTCAGTGTTTGTGTGTAACATAAGAAAAAGGAAAGAGCTTGTCATTCATACAGTACATAACATAACACAACATGAATGTGATGATGTAATGACATTCAGTATGGGTAACTTAAAGATACTGTATAATTTCTATTCATAAAGCGTAAATAGAGATTATTTCATTAAGGAATAGGCCCGGAAATTAGTTTATTTTTTTCACTTTCATATCATTCCAAAACTTTTCGTCCCTTCAATCTTTAAAATAAATACAACAATTTTATGCCACTAATGGTACTATGGAGAAATGTTTACATCCATGGAAGCCTTTTAATTCCATGAAAGGTCCTTTAGATTATTAAAATGTACTTTACACTAACAAAACATGGTTCTTTTAAGAACTGTTCTATAAAAGTTTCCTTGAGGATCCTTAAACCATCTTCTATGCATCACTGCTGTCACAATCACCAGCAATCTAGTCCATACACATCGCTGGTGAACTCCAAATTTGCCACCAAAGAAACTACAAATCCCATCCTGCCTTTTCACACACACCAGTTGCAGTTCACCCAATGATTGTGCACACACAAATGGCAGCTCATCATGGACTAATTCTAGGACTATTTATACAGCTCACACACACATTGGAGCTGAGTCTTGTTTCCGGTTGCAATTCTAAGCATATTATCCAGTAATTCCACATTGAATTTTAAAAATAGTCAATTTTCATACAAATGAAGATATGTAAAATAGTTTCCTTTCCTTTCCTGACTGGAAATGTTCAAAGAAACGTACTCGGAGCAGCATATTTTATGTTCCACACAAATGTGGACTGTTTTGAAAGAGCCTGGGCTGGTTTTTACCTATATGATGTTAAATCTGTGGACATAATTGCAGAATCCAGACATAAAACCAAAATTAGCTTTAAAACACAAAATGTCAAGGATTTGTTAAATTTGGTTTGAATAAATCAAAAGTAGGCAACGCGGTGGCGCAGTAGGTAGTGCTGTCTCCTCACAGCAAGAAGGTGGCTGGTACGAGCCTCGGCTGGGTCAGTTGCCGTTTCTGTGTGGAGTTTGCATGTTCTCCCCGCGTTCGCGTGGGTTTCCTCTGCATGCTCCCGTTTCCCCCACAGTCCAAAGACATGCAATACAGGTGAATTGGGTAGGTTAAATTGTCCGTAGTGTATAAGTGTGTGAGGATGTTTCCCAGAGATGGATTGCGGCATCCGCTGCGTAAAACATGTGCTGGAAAAGTTAGCGGTTCATTGCGCTGTGGCGACCCCGGATTAATAAAGGGACTAAGCCGAAAAGAAAATGAATAAAATCTAAAGTAAGGCTCTAATCAGTTTGAGATATAGACTGTTGTCTGTGGATATCAAACCACAAGAGACTATTTAAATGTGTGTGAATGAATGACGCAGTTTGGATTATTATACTCATACTGATGTGTGAGTGATGCTCATGATGTTGTCAGTCTCTGCTGTTTTACTATTTAAGGACACAAACACATGAACTTTATTTCCAGAGCTGTTCTGACAGTCATTTCAGCAGTGTTTTACAGATTTATGAAAATCTATCGTCATATCGTGTACACTCACTGATTCTTCATGATAACCCATCAAAATAAAATAAAAAAGTACGTTAATTTTAGTTTTCTGTGTAATTAGAAAGAATGTAGATCATTTAATAGAATTTCTAAAGTTTTAATTTTGTTAAAATAAATTGTTATTAATCTGAATTTGGGGAAAAATCTAACGGATTTCATCTGTCCCTAAAACTACACACTGAAAAAAAAAAAATCAGTAAACTTTACAGTAAAAAAAGAAATGTCAGATGTGGTTGCTGGAATTTAACAGTTAAATATATAGTAGGAATGTAAAATAACTTTTTACGGATTTCTAAATTTCTAAATTATGTATTTCTAAATTAGCGTATTTAGTAAATTTTAAGTAAACAGACAAAACACAACCATAAGCAGGTGTGGATGAAAAAACCATATGATGAACAAATGCCCATTACAAACAACTTTTCCCACAAGCAGAGAAGAAGCATACTATTAAACACTCTAAAAAAAGGTACACGGTGGTACACATAATGTTCCTTATGAAACAGTTTTGTACTTTTGTAAAAGACTTCTTCTGATACTGTTCTGTGCTTTTTATGGTACAGTTAAAATGAAGGTACACAATTGTACATAAGTGTTGGACAACTCCTTTATTACAATATTTATGAAAATACATATGACTGGAAAGGCAAAGTGATTTTATGAATAATTTCCATATTAAAACATGAATGATCATTTAAAAGCATATGTTTAATGAAACTCATAAACTTTAAGTTCTATAATACAAAACAACTGGTAAAACAAAACTATAGGTATTGTAAACTAAACTTTTGAGACATTTTTAATAAACATTTGGTAAGCATTTTCTGATAAATACATTTTCATTATTGATATCCGCACCTTTTGATGTTTGCTTTCCACTACACACGTGAGCTGGACTTTTGTCAGCTCACGTGTGTAGTGGAAAGCAAACAGCAAAAGGTGCGGATATCAAAAGTGGCAAAAGTGTTCATGCAGACATTTTAGAATTGTAAAACGAATCAAACATTGTGCATGTCTCGTTACAATACTTTTGCATAATTCTATTTCTATTTTAAAATGAAGTAAATTAAATGAACTTTTAAGTGATTACAAAGGTATTGTGTGGAAATTGGAGAAAAAATGTTTTATATTGTACATGGGAGAATGTACTTCTGTGACATTTTTGTGAAATGTTGTCAAATTTTTAAGAAAAATAGATATTTTCATTTACGTTAAAGTATTAATTATTCTTTTTTGTGATTAACGTTTTATTGTCTTTAGATTAACAAAATAAAAGACATTCAAACAAACAAACAAACAAACAAACAAACAGGGGAGGGGGAGCATCAGACATATCGACAATTTTCAATCTGAAAGAAGAGAAGAGAAGAAAAGAAAAAAGAAAGAAAAAAAACCTTTACATGGTCATTCCTTTATATGGTCCAAAATGCTGGAAGAAAAACATTGCCATGCATCAATGGTACTAGGTTTAGCCTTATTAATTTGTGCTATTTTACCTTCACAAGTCACTATTTTAAGGAGGATATACAACATTCTTTTCTTTAGTGTACTTATACAGATATTAGAATCATTATTGAGAAGACGTAAACCAGGATTAGACACATAATCAACTTGTAGTAAAAAGGACAAAACAGAATTTACATGAGACCACAGGTCGACAACAATTGGACATTCCCAAAACATATGAAGAAAATGACTTGAAGATACAAGATACAGCAGCCTGATCTCACGAGGAAACGTAAGTATTTTACGTTTTGTCAGTTTAGTGGCTAATTCGTACGAATTCGTACGAGTTCAGTCGTACGAAAATGTACGATTTTAAAAAGGAGGCGTGGCACCTAACCCCACCCCTAACCCCAACCGTCATTGGGTGATAGGCAAATCGTACTAATTTGTACGAATTAGATCGTACGAATTCATACGAATTAGCCACTAATCAAAAAGTTACGAATTGGCCGTGAGATTGCGTTGGATACAGATATGACAGTTGTAGTTCCACTGCAGTTTCAATTTAAACCTCTTATAAGGAGTTATGTATGCTCTATGTATAACTTTGAAATGGATAAAACGATGAGCTAACTTTTTAGAAGTTAAGATTAGGTTAGACCACACCCTAACCCAGTCAATCGATAAATCCAAATCTGTTAGTTCATGAATCCAGATAAGTTTAATAGAAAGAGGCTTTGCAGTGTGATCAGACGTTTGCTATATATTACAGAAACAGACTGTTGACCAGAGGTGGGTGAGATCCAACATAGGATGAGAGGAAATAGGAGATGCCCAAGGAGCACTGTAATATTTATTCTTTATTGTAAATGGAAAAGGTGCATTTACACAAAGATAAACTTAAAAAAAAAAAACATTGTTTAAAAATGTATTTGATCTTTTATATTTACTGAAAATAAATTGATGCAATTTGAATATAGCAAAATGCCTTTAAATAGTTCTTGAAGGAACACATTTGACAAGGTACAAAGTGTACAAAGGTACAAAGTGTCTTGTCACTGTAGTGGTACCTTCGTGGATCAGATTTGTACCTTTGATGAAGGTACAATATTGTATCTGCAGGTTTTAAAAACCAAAGGTACATTTTAGTTTCCCATGGTACAAATCATGTCCTTAAAAGGTTCAGACTGTAATGGTACAAATTTGTTTCTTTGTCTTAAGGTATAATTCAATTCACCATTATTTGTATAGCGCTTATACAATGTAGATTGTGTCAAAGCAGCTTCACATATAAGATTTTAGTAAATTGAAACAGTGTCAGTTCAGTTTTCAGAGTTTACGTTCAGTTCAGTTTAGCTCAGTTCAGTGTGGGTTAATAATAGGTGCGTTCGACTTCATGCAGCGCTGTGCAGACCGATCGAAATCTGTCTTAAAGCGGTGCATTCCGGTTAGAAATTTTGGCCGGATTGATGCTGCTCTGAAGCCATGTGACTGTCACATGTGGCATCAAAGTACCGCGACATGCTTCGAGATCAGACGATTGAGTCGGACCGCGCAGCACCTGAAGAGTGACTCCTGGAACTGCGATGACGACACTGATGTTACACGATTGGCCGAGTTCACAGCATGACAACAACCACGTGTGTTGCGGGTTTATTACTGGACAAATTCCGATTCACAAATTTTCAAAAGAAACAATTAACTGTTCATACCCTCTCTATCTTGTACACATCATGCTTATTAAAAGATTACAGATAAAGTATCATCTTTTGTTAAATAATTTGTTCATAATGTCTAGATTGTTTGAACAGGTTTAATCTGCCTTTTTTTATACAGACTTATACATTTTAGTGAATGACCAAATATTAACTCAAATAAGTCTTACAGACTTATAATAAAATAATTATCATCATTGATCCTGACACCCCTATGAAGATTTCTTAAAAAATTAAGTAAAAAAAATGTATTAAATATAAAAATATATGATTATAAAATATTTTATTTCCTGTTAAGCCGTTTATGCAGAAATGTTAAAAATGACATTGATGTTCCTGCTCTTTCTGGGTATTTTCTATTTAGTGTAGCTCATTTATTGTGGTCCTTTTGTTCAATCTCTATGGATTAAAGTGCTTTTTAAAAAATGCTTTTATTATCCAAAATAATCTTAATCATTGTTTAAGACTTAATCAAAACACCTTGTTTTGGGTTTTACATTAATATATAGGAAAGTTTTATATAAATGTAATTAAATGTAAACCCTTTTTAGCATATTCAAACAAGCACTGGAACAGTATTGACATACCATTCAACATCTATAGCCCAAAAACTGATGCTTAAACTGCAAGAATTTGTGCTTATTGTTTTGTTTAATAGGCCTATTTGTGGCTATTTCCTTTTTATGTGCTCTCTCGTTTTCCCCTTAATTTCTCATGCGTTTGTTACATAAGCTACTTAAATTTAATTCATAATTCCCTTGTTTAAAAATGAACTATAGTTTGTAGAGACTGTGTTCTGTTTTATTTGTACTGTAAATCTTTTGTTGTTATTGCAATTAATAAACAAATAAATAAATGATCCCGCCATGTGATCGGTCATCATGACTGCAGCAACTTCGAGCCCTGAAGTGTCCGGCTTGACAGCTCTACTTTCAACTCCGCCCCCGCCTGCGCACAGCTAATCTCGTTGATCACCGGCTGCAGCTCTGCTTCATGTCTAACGCACCTAATCATTACTGAGAGTCCAAACACTGAAGAGCAATTCCATCGATGCACAGCTCTACAGATCCCGAACCATGCAAGCCAGTGGCGACAGCGGCGAGGAAAAAACTTCACCTGTTCACTAAAACTTCACTATGGACTTCACCATTCTGTTCCATAAAAAGGTACTGCCCCAAGTGTTTGTACCTTTTGAGGTACAACATTGTACCCTTTTTTTCTGAGAGTATAGAAGATGCTCAGTGTCATTTGTACAACTACTAAACACCATCATGGTAACACATAAAATGAAATGTAAAATAAAACTCTAATGTGCGTAACTAGAGAAAAAATCTCATAGTAAGGAACCATAGTAATGTCAACAAATAAAGCATAAAAAGTGTCATGCAGGAAATTCTGGGAAAGTGAATTTACGGTTAATCACCATGTATATTAAGGAAACTTGCTGTTAAAAAGGTTACAGATTTTTACCATAGCATTTTTAGTTTTTTTTAACAATATGTTCATTCAATCATTCATTTTCTTTTTTCGACTTAGTCCCTTTATTAATCTCACCACAGTAGAATGAACCGCCAATTTATCCAGCATATGTTTTACACAGCGCATGCCCTTACAGTTCCAACCCATCACTGGGAAACACCTAGACACTCCCATTCACACACATACACTACGGGCAATTTAGCTTAGAAATGCCAACTGACCCAGCCGATACCCCTCGCAAACACGGGGAGAACATGCAAACTCCACACAGAAACGGCAACTGACCCAGCCGAGACTCGAACCAGCGACCTTCTTGCTGTGAGGCGACAGCACTACCCACTGCGCTACCCAAATATCTATGTTTCCATTCAAAAAGGTGAATTGAATTATGCAAAAAACTATCACATAAAACATTTGCTTAAGAAGACGAAAACAAAACGCCATACAATACATGTGGTTGCTTTTGAATGCGCTGGACGCTTTTTGGGAGTGCAGCCATTTAAGTTATGGGAGGTAATAATAAAAAAATCACTTTAAAAACAGACTTTGGCTGAAGCATTTTAGCATCATCAAAACAACATTTATTCATTCATTTTCTTTTCGGCTTAGTCCCTTTATTGTTCCGGGGTTGGCACAGTGGAATGAACTGCCAACTTATCCAGCATATGTTTTACGCAGCGGATGCCCTTCCAGCTGCAACCCAGTACTGGGAAACATCCATACACACTCATTCACAATGGACAATTTTATCTTAATTCACTTAAACCACGTGTTTTTGGACTTGTGGGGGAAAGCGGAGCACCCGAAGGAAACCCACGCAAATACAGGGAAAACATGCAAACTCCACACAGAAACACCAACTGACCTAGCCGAGGCTCGAACCAGCAACTTTCTTGCTGTGAGGCGAACGTGCTACCCACTGCGCCACCATGCAGCCCACCAAAACAACATTTCGGATGTTTTACAATGTGGTCGGTCCATTGGTGTGTCCATTAATGCCGTCCCATTGCAAACGTTTTTGTTATCACATGATCTGTAAAACAAAATCACATCACTTTTTTGATGTGCATGCTGTCATTTATTTGGTAAATGTGTTTCCATCATAGTTTCTATGTTTCTATGTTTCATAGTTTCTAATTTCTTTTTTTTTTATCGGACAACTTTTTTATTCTATAGTTGCGCTCATACGTTTTTTGTGCATTTTCAAAACGCATGCACATCTTGGCATTTCCTGTAAGCATTATTTATGCGATATTCCAAAATGTGCATAACATTAGGTGAATGGTAACATAGCTAAAGACATTTCAAAGATATACTGTAAATCCTACTTAGGCGATGCAGTGGCGCAGTAGGTAGTGCTGTCGCCTCACAGCAAGAAGGTCGCTAGTTCGAGCCTCGGCTTGGTCAGTTGGCGATTCTGTGTGGAGTTTGCATGTTCTCCCTGTGTTCGCGTGGGTTTCCTCCGGGTGCTCCGGTTTCCCCCACAGTCCAAAGACATGCGATACGGGTGAATTGGGTAGGCTAAAATTGTCCATAGTGTATGTGTGTGAATGAGTGCGTATGGATGTTTCCCAGAGATGGGTTGCAGCTGGAAGGGCATCCGCTGCATAAAACATGTGCTGGATAAGTTGGCGGTTCATTCCACTGTGGTGACCACAGATTAAAAAGAAAATGAATAAATCCTACTTATACAAGTCAAAAAAGCAATACTGAGTTTGATTTATAGCATTTGGTACAATTTATGAAAGCAAAACTTTCAAAAAAAGAAGAATTATGTTTTGAGTTGTGTTTTCGTGTCTTAAGTTTTTTTGAAGTTCGAGTAGTCGGCTTGCTAAGTTTAACTTTAATCTTTATCTCTACATGAAGAGTAAAAAGTAACATTTTGTAACTACTCTTTTTAAAAAAATTTTTTTACTTTTGTTTCAAAAGGTGAGAAATGTTAAAGCTATAGACTGATTTCACGCGGCCGCCATTATTAACAGCGAAATCAAGGCTGCGGTGGGAAGAAACCCGTAAGTATAGACTGAGTCACACAGGAATGTTGTGTACCTGGCTGTATATCTTATCAGCGAAGAGAAAGTGACACAAATTTATGATTTCAGCGCCTTTCGAGTGACCCTAAGGTCCGTTCTGAATGAATAGTGAAAATAAAAAGGGATATTTGACCTCATTTTCAGCTAAGTTAAGGGAAATGGCACTACTTAGCTAACGTTTTCTTTCCCAAACACACATTTTAGATGCCATTCATCAAACTCAAGTTAATGAACTGAGTCTTTAACTATATTAGACTAGTCACGATACAAAATTTCCGTAATGAAATAAAAAAAAACGCCAATTTCTCGTTAACATTTAAGACACTGTTCATGGAGTTCTTAAACAGCGCTGATTGGCCATTGTGTTCACGTGCTCAACAGAAATCACTCTGATTGGCTGTGAAGGTCATCAGTTCATCTCACCGCTGTTTACTGAGTGTAAACACAGACGAGCGATCCGCTGATGAAACGACTGATCTTCACGGCTTTAAAACGCTCCAATATCCGTCTATGTGTGTTTTCAATCTGTGAAGAGCAGCGAGCTGATAACCTTCACAGTCATTCTGTTGAGCACTGGTGAATACTACGGCAAATCAGCGGTGTTTATGAGCGCGCTCAGCGGCGCATAAATGTTAGCGGAAAATTGACGTTTTTAAAACTTCAGTACCGGGACAACACTGTTAAAGACAACACGAAGATGTGCTACAGTGGACTGCAGTGTTTTATCACTCACATAGGCTGAAGCAGGGAAGCGTCCCTACGGTGTTTACCTGCTGCCCTGGACTAAAGTCTAGGAGGACACTTAAGTGTATCACTCTTAAAGAGATTGTGATGTTGTTTGACGCCTAATATGCTTTTAATTGTTTAAATAAAACTGAACGGAATGATATTAAAGTGATGTTTACACCATTTCTGCATTTTGAAGTCACAGCAACAGCTGGAGGTTTATAGCACACAGCATATTGTTGCAATGTTTACAGTGCTGATCCTATACTTCTGGCTTTCTTCCCACCGCAGCCTCGCTTTCGTGTTCTAAAATGGCAGTCACGTGAAATAAGCGTATTGATGTTTTCCAGCCTTGACGAGGGGCTGTCTATTTTCGGGCGTACTGTTCCTTTAAATATTCACAGTCATTGCATCAGCCTGTCTTTCTTAAATCTGCAATTAAGTACTCATGTCAGTTATAATTGCATTAAGTGCACAGCAAAAGGGATTAATGAATCTACCTGCATCCATCTGGCCGATGGGTCTAATTAAAGTCCAGATGCTGGTTTAAAACCCAGCGTGTGTCGAGGAAAAAATAGAAAGAGAGAGTGTTTCTGTACGTGTGAAGTTTAATTCATCTCTCCACCCATCACACATACAGTATGAACACATCTGAATTAGTGCCTCGGCCAGAATTGACCTCATTCCAATGCACACTGAGCCCGTCACTGTTTAATTCGCTTTTGATTCATTTGATTCCCTGTTTAATTCATCATTGTTGGTTACATAACGACACCCCTCTGTGCCGCAAAGCTTTTGTTCTTACTGAAGCTTTTCGAAGGGTGTTATAAAAACACTACTGAATTGATCTATCGACACCTTTTGCTGCAGATTATACTGTAAGTGGTGTGCTGATATACTGTTGCAGAAGGGAAAATATGAGAGCATCTTGGGCAATTGTTCATTTCCAGTATTGCCGAGGGTGAGATTCATCACCTACAGTCATTCAGAGTCCATCTGCCTGCTTTCAGTGGCCAACATGATGACGCCAATGAGTGCTTTAATGTTGTGCTTTATGACTGCATTAACAGTACACTTTCTGCAGTAAGTTGCGAAGACTTTTATATTTGTTTTTATAAGAAATTAAATAATAACACTTTAGTTTAGGTCACAATTCATGGTATTAACAAAGCATTAACTAACACGACTAGATTAATAAACTAATAATTAGTTGTTTATTAATAGTTAGTAAGGTCGAAGTTGGGTTTAGGTATTGGGTAGAGATGCAGAATAAGATCAGACTTTATAACAACTAATGAATAGTCAATATATTAATAATAGCCAGATAATAAGCCAGTAGTCAATAGCATGAACTGCGACCTAAACTAAAGTGTTACCAGTTAAACTAAACTAGTAAGTTAAATGGTGCTCGTCTACATGCACACACTGCAAACATGTTTTCTTACTCAGTATTTTTGTGTTTTACAGTAACATTCTTAAATGAAGATTGTTTAATTTGTCCTATTTCTGTGGTTAACATCACATTTTTACAGCATATTTTTTAAAATAAGATAAGTCATTTTGCTGCAAAAGCAAATGTCTCTGGAATTAAATTTTTTTTTGGATACTTTATACATTGCAGAGCATTTGTTTCTCTGCTGTTGCTGACTGAAATGAAGTCAGAACTAAGATGCAAAACTTTTTCTCAGTCTTTTTTGTTTACGTTTAGTTATTTTTTACTATAAAGACCATGAAAAAAATGTATCCTTTTCCATAAAAGTGAAATTATTAAACCTACACACAGGAGACTAATAAAAAAATTCAGAAGGCATTTAGATCACTTGATCATTCTGAGAAAAAGAACACAAACTTGAAATTCTGAGGAAAGAAATGCTGCATGTCAAGATGTTAATTTTAAATTCTGAGGGGGAAAAAGTAAAAATTGCAAGATGAAATCTATTATTTTTGAGGGGTGGGGTCAAATTGCAAGAATACAAACTTGTAATTCTGGAGAAAAAAATGACAAAACTTCAATTGCAACATTAACATTTTCATTTCTGAGAAATTATCAGAATTGATGTAAAACTTAATGTCCGAATTTAATGATTTAAACTCAGAATTCAGAGAAGAAGAACAATTGCAAGATGAAAACTAAATTTGGAGGAAAAAAATCACGCTGCAGGAACACAAATTTGTAATTCTGGAGAAACTTAAAATTCTGAAGGCTGAAAATCAGAATTGCAACATTTAAACAAATTTTTTAGAAACGGTCAAAATAGCAAGATTTAAAACTTGAAATTCTGAGAATAAAAAATCTGAATTACAAGATTTAAACTCAAATTTCTGAAAAAAAAGTCAGTTGCATGATGTAATGTAATGTGTGCATTTATTGTGTATGGCTATACACCCAAAGCGCTTCACAATCATGAGGGGGGTCTCTCCACACCACCACCAGTGTGCAGCATTCACTTGGATGCGATGGCAGCCACAGGACAATGGCGCCAGTGCGTTTACCAAACACCAGCTATTGGTAGAGTGGAGAGACAGCCAATTCGGTGGATCGGGATGATTATGAGGCCATGATGAGGGCCTATGGAGGGATTTGGCCAGGACACCGGGGTTACATCCCTACTCTTTACAAGAAGTGCCATGGGATTTTTAATGACCACAGAGAGTCAGGTCCTCAGCTTAACGCCTCATCTGAAAGACGGTGCTCACTGACAGTATAGCATCCCCTTCACTTTACTGAGGCATTAAGACTCACACAGACTGCAGGTTGAGTCCCCCCTGCTGGCCTTACTAACAACACTTGTATGATGTACTGCACTGTAAACTCAGAATTCTAGGAAAAAGAACTACATGATGAAAACTGAAAATCTGAGAAAAAAGATCTAAAACATATAAAAAAAATTAAAGAAATTCAAAATGGGAAATCTGAGAAAAAAAGCCAAGATTGCAAAATATAAACACAGAATTCTGCAGACAAACATCAAAACTGTAAACATGGAATTCTGAGATAAAAAAAAAATCTGAATTTCAAGATGCAATCACATAATTTAGAGGGGGAAAAAGTAATAATTGCAGGAGGTAAGAATTCAGAGAATAGTGGTCAGAATTGCATTATGTAAAACAGGGGTGCTCAACCCTGTTCCTGGAGATCTACCTTCCTGCAGATTTCAGCTCCAACCCTAATCAAACACACCTGAACTAATTAACTAGGACCTAAACAGCACTTGATAATTACAGGCAAGTGAGTTTGATAAGAGTTGGAGCTGAAATTTGGAGGAAGGTAGATCTCCAGGAACAGGGTTGAGCACCCCTGATGTAAACTAAACATTTTAATTTTTAAGGAAAACAGACCTGAGATTCTGAGAAAAAGTCAGAACCGCAAAATGACAAAATTCTGACTGGTATGACAACTCAGCTTAGCAACCTCCTGAAAAACCCTAACAACCGTAAAGCAAAATCCTGGTAACCTCCCACAACTCTCTATCATCGTGCCAGCCACTTCAGGATGAGCAAGTCCTTGTACTGTTCAGACAAACAAGAGACATTCACTGAAAATCCCCACTTGTAGCATAATCCACACTTGACTTAATAACGTGTTGTTTTATGATACTAATTATCACTCGAAGAAAAAAACAACCTTTGATGAACTCCAAGCTTGATTTATATGCATCACCAAATGTATAAATTATGCATGAACCATTAAATTTGAGCATGTCGTTAGTAGTATTTCAAGAACTGATTAGAATCTGAATATACACTACCTGACAAAAGTCGTGTAGCCTATCCAAGTTTTAGGGACCACAAATAATAACTTAACTTCTAGGTGATCATTTGGTGTCAGAAGGGGCTTATATGAAAGGCAAAGGCCTCTAGATTATGCTTATTTTACCGAAATAAAATATGATCATGCCTTGATTTTTAATTATTTAATTAGGACAGTAAGGTCTGACTTTGCTTAGACAAAAGTCTTGCCACTTAACAGAAATAATGTACAGTATAAAATATAAAGTCATGGTGCAGTGGAAAAAGAATGAATATTGTGTATGACTCCCATGAGCTTGGATGACTGCATCCATACATCTCTGCAATGACTCAAATAACTTATTAATGAAGTCATCTGGAATGGCAAAGAAAGTGTTCTTGCAGGATTCCCAGAGTTCATCAAGATTCTTTCGATTAATCTTTAATGCCTTCTCCTTCATCTTACCCTAGACATCCTCAATAATGTTTATATCTGGTGACTGGGCTGGCCAATCCTAGAGCACCTTGACCTTCTTAGCGTTCAGGAACTTTGATGTGGAGGCTGAAGTATGAAAAGGAGCGCTATCCTGCTGAAGGATTTGCTCTTTCCTGTTGTTTGTAATGTAACAGGCAGAACAAATGTCTTGATACCTCTGGCTGGTGATGTTGCCGTCCACTCTGCAGATCTCTTGCATGCCCCCATACTGAATGTAACCCCAAACTATGATTTTTCCTTCACCAAACTTGACTGATTTTTGTGAGAATCTTAGGTTCATGCAGGTTCCAGTAGGTCTTCTGCAGTATTTGTGATGATTGGGATGCAGTTCAACAGATGATTCATCGGAAAAAGCTATTCTGCCACTTTTCCAAATGAGAGTGAAGTTCATTCATTCATTCATTTTCGTTTCGGCTTAGTCCCTTTATTAATCCGGGGTCGCCACAGCGGAATGAACCGCCAACCCATCTCTGGGAAACGTCCATACACACTCATTCACACTCATACACTACGGACAATTTAGCCTACCCAAGTCACCTGTACCGCATGTCTTTGGACTGTGGGGGAAACCGGAGCACCTGGAGGAAACCCACGCGAACGCAGGGAGAACATGCAAACTCCACACAGAAAAGCCAACTGACCCAGCCGAGGCTCAAACCATTGACCTTATTGCTGTGAGGCGACAGTACTACCTACTGCACCACTGCATCGCCGAGAGTGAAGATATTATTTGTTGCTCTTACAACTGGGATCGACGACAAGACTTTTGTCAGTTAGTCTATAATATAAATGTAATCATGTAGTTTACAGAGGAAAAGGTGTCATTTACAGAAACCTTTTGATAGCATTATATAGTTTTTGGAAGCATTTTTAAACCTGTTTATGTTTTATCAGACAGCATTTTTATTCTATAGGTATTAATTGATTAACATTTATCATAATATTTTTTTTTCTTAGTTAAGCAAAGGTCTTAGCAAGTCAAAGGTCATATATTGTACATAATATGTACTCTATTATCATGTAATTGTACTCTACTATATGTACTTCATAACATGTATTCTAGCTACATATTGTGTACTATATTTTTATATATGTAACACTTTAAGGGGCCAATCACACCTAACACGCTTTTTGCGTTGAGAGGTGCCATTTTTTAATGATTTACTAATGGCTGCAAGCGTTTTGTGTGCTGCTTATGTGCCCTGAGCACCTTGCGTTTTTAACCGTCTGCTGTGCCTCATGTTTTTGCCATTGCGCACCATGCACTTGCAGTTGAAGAAAGTCAACTCTGAGCGGAAAAAGCGTGTTACGTCAGTCGTGTCTTTTTCATTCTCCAATTAAATGAAAGCAGAGGCGGAGTTTCCGTTGAGGTGCCTGCAGTGTTTGTGTTGTCAAGACGACTACGGAGACTTTTGAAGTTGGAGGTGAGCCTTGTGGTTGCTATTTTGAGTTATACGGAGCTGTATGACTCACAATTCTTGAATATCACAATATTATTAAATTTTCAAATTCAATTAATATCAACAGCAACATTCACGCACAATACATCGCGCACAACATAAAAAGCGCACCACGCTTCTTTTTTTCTTGTCAACAAAAGGCAGTGAGGTGTGCCTCGCGCTTTTTGAACGTAAAGGGGCTGATCACATGCAACACTGCTTTTTTTGTTGACAAGAAAAAAAGAAGCAATTTTTATGTCGCTAGGCAGCTAGGTTAAAACGCGAGGCATGCAGGGCACATAACCAGCGCACAAAGCGATCGCAGCTGTTAGTAAATCATTCAAAATAGGCACCTCTTAACTCAAAAAGCGCGTTCGGTGTGATCGGCCCCTAAATCAGCAAAGATGCATTTAATTGATTAAAAGCAACAGTAAAGGCATTTATAATGTTACAAAAATTTGTTTCATTTTCCATTCATATTTTTTATAAAAAAACAAATAATAAAATAAAAATAATGTCATAAATGAAAAATAATAAAATTGTAAAAATCTTGTAAAAATCCTGTAAATCAATGCATCATGGTTTTTTCACAAACACATAAAACATGCATTTTTTAACATTATTGTAATAAAGAGAGCATTTATTATTTCTATTATTATCATTATTATTATTATTAATAGAAACACACTGCGTCAGGTCAAAGATGATATATTGTACATACTATGTACTCTAACTTTCTGAAATTTGAATATTTTTAATTTAACGTAACAATTACATTCAGCAAAGATGTATTCAATTGATTAAAACCAAAAGTAAAGGCATTTATAATGTTACAAAACATTTTTTAACTTCCTTTCATAAAAAAAAAAAAGATTAATAAAGACAATATTGAAATGTAAATCAATGTGTCATGGTTTTCACGAACACATAAAACATTTTTAGCATTATTATTTATTTTTATGTAGCATTATTAAAATAAAGCCACTAAAGCAAATAAAAACATTTATTATTACTAATATTATTACTTATTTATTTTTAAGACAACATTTCTAATAAACATAAGCAAATAATAAACATAAGACAATTTTTAGAAACCTGTTGAATCTTAACCCGCATTTGATGTCTATATTGACCTCAATCCTCTCAAGCTGTGTGTCTCATGTTTCATCTCAACACATGGCCAGTCTCACATGTGTCCTTCTGCATCTGTGTTCCCAGTACATAAATGTGTGTGTGTGTGTGTGTGTGTGTGTGTGTGTGTGTGTGTGTGTGTGTGTGTGTGTGTGTGTGTGTGTGTGTGTGTTTGACCTTGTCAGCTGAGCAGGTCAGACTTCCTCTGCATTCAGCTAAAGTGACTGCAGAGACGTGTGTGTGTGCACGTGTGTGTGTCTGAGTTCAACAACAGGGTGTGGAGTGTGCGTTTCCCAGCACTTTCTCATGCAGTATGTAAAAACATGTGTCATACCTCACCAAAGAGGCCGGAAATGCCACAGGGCCGCTGGGCCTCCGGCTGTTGGGCCGCTCATGCTGATGAAGCGGGAACACACACACACACACACACACAGAAAAGTAAACAATGTACATTTTTTTAAATTGAGGTTTTACTTTTTAAATGAACAAATATAAGTGTTTTACATTGTTTCTGTGTTATAATGACAATATCTGTGACCGTCCACCTTAGCATCTGGAATTAAAGCACACCATATATCATAGCATTGCTAACTTGACATCTCAGCCTGCAGTCAAACATTTACGTTGTACAATTTAAATGGTCATTTGTACAGCATGTGCCGAAAAATGATGACGTTTTATTTGAAGCTGAAACTGGAAAGCCTTGTTATACACAATGTAACATTTTGTTGCTAAAATTTTATAAAAACAATTGTAATTGTTCCTAATATGTGCCATATATACTAACCGTTATTTATAACAAATGCAAATATATTTATGACGATAACAGCTTATTTATATAGCCCAAATAAAAACAACATAAGCTCATTCTGAAAACGTAGCTTTACGTATATACATTTCTGGAGATCGCAAATTATGTAGCCAGAGTCCTTAAAATGCTTTGGGGTGGTATAATGTCATTCCTTTTTGCGCTTACCAGCTGACCGCTTACCTCTGTATGGACGGCTTTTCCACTGTTACCAGTTTTTCCAGTGGCTCGCCATTTACTTCGGCGGACTTGTTATGTGGAGCAGAGTTGACTGCGACAACGAGGTTCGAGTCCGGCGAAGAACGATTCCAGAAAGCAAGTAAGATAAAAACAAAAGCCAAAAAAATTAAATAAACAAGTAAATAACAGGGTGAGAATGTGGTAAAATCTAAAAACATGGTAAAAATCTGGCTGTTGCGAGGGCTTTTCTTTTTCTGGATTGCTTTTGAAAACACTGTCTATTGGGTCTAGAGAAGTGTGTGGGCGCTGGTCAATCGCTGCCTTTGAAAACACTATCGGTTGGTTGGGAGGGAGGATGGGTGGGTCATTCAGTCACTCAGTCAGCCGATTGGTCGGAGTCAGTCGACACTGCCCTCTGGTGGATTTACGCTAGAAGAGTAGGCGCGAATGGCACTCGAGAGAAAAATTTGAGATCTCAAACCGTGTACATAGTGGCCTCTGGCAGATTCGCAAAAACTGTAAAAAAAAAAAAAAAAAAAAAAAAACTCCTGGGACATATTTGGCACTCTCCTGAAATGTATATAGGGGTGTGTATTTAGAATGAGTCTGGGTTGATTAAAAACAACCCAAGTTGACCAATGTGCTGCAAAATAACTAAAAACCACACACCACAAGAGTAAGTTAAAGAAACAAAACAAGTAAAAAAACAAAACAAAGAATAAAAGAAAATAAAAACTTTTACCTGCTCAGAAACCAGTAAAATATGAAATAAAACCCATTCATGTGTTAAAAGCTTTGTCAAACAAGAAAGTCTTTAACTTGGATTTAAAAACAGACAGAGATGGTGCCAGACAAATGGAAAGGGGCAAATCATTCCAGAGTTTAGGAGCAGCTACAGAGAAAGCTTGATGACCCCGACATTTTAGCCTTCTTAGGAATCAACAAAAGTCTCTGATTTAGTGTGCGAAGTGATCTGGTTGAAAGGTGTTCAGTCAAAAGGGCAGAAAGGTAAGATGAAGCTAAGCTGTTTAATGATTTGTATACAAGAAATTACATTTTAAGTCCCCTGTGTCAAAAAGAAAACCACAACTTTAAAAAAATCTGTATTTAATCAAAGAAACATAATGACAACAGCGCTCCTAGCGACCAAATGAGCAACCAAATGAAACTTCAGAGCTTCCTTAAATCGATGACATAAAGAGCTCAGTTCTCGATTTTCAAAGTGGTGTTCTTTTTAAATCACCCTATAAACAAATTTCCGTGCACCTGTTAAAAGTCTCACTGAACTACTAATTGTAATCAGGACGTAGCTGAAAGACTAATCCTAATTTAAAGACAATTGCAATAGTCCACTTTTGAAGAGATGAAGGCATAGATTCCCAGGCTCATTCTGAATATGTACCCCTATATACATTTCTGGAGAGCGCCAATTATGTCCCAGGTGGTAATTTTTTTTGCAGTTTTTGTTTTCGTGAAGCCGCTGTTAACTGACTGACTGATTGACTGACCCAACCTCCTCCTTCCCTAAACTTAACTGACAGTGTTTTTAAAAGCAATGCAGAAAAAGAAAAGCCCTCGGCTGATTTTTTACCACGTTTTCAGGTTTCACCACATTCTGACCCTGTTATTTATTTGTTTATTTTATTTTTTAGCTTTTGTTTTTGTCTTACCTGCTTTCTTCAATCGTTCTTCGCCAGACTCAAACCCCACTGTCGCAGTCAACTCTGCTCCACGTCAAAAGTCTGGCGATCTACACGGCGAGCCACTGGACAAACTGGTATCAGTGGAAAAGCCATGCATACGGAGGTAAGTGGTCAGCTGGTAAGTGCGAAATGAACGGTGTCATACCTCCCCAAAGCCTTCGCTTTAAAGACGAAATGCAGCCATACGTACCTCTGGCTACATAGTTCACCATTTCCAGAAATGTATATAGGGGTACATTTTCAGAATATGTTGCATAGATTACTTTTTTAAATTTGTAAAAGATGCTGGAAGAAGCTGGAAGCTGGAAAAAGCAAGATTTCACCACATAAATCATCAAACATAACTCCTAGATTTTACACCAATGGTTTACAGCGGAGGACAGCCCACCAAAATTTAGATTAGGAGTAACAGAAGAATCAGAATGTCTAAATAATTTCTCTTTTATTCTCATTGAAACTCAAAATTTTGTGGAATTTTGTGTGTTTAATGTATTATTGATACATTTTTCAGATTTTTATGTTTACCACTAAATGCTGGTAAAAGGAAGGAAGGAGTTTCTGCCCACTTAAATGTGATGTAATTTTTTCATACTGTTTGCGTTTTATTTAATAACTTTTCTTTAATAAATATATTTTGTACTACAATTGTATATCATTACTTATATTGTCAAATTTTTAAATTGTTATCATGTTGGCGATTCATTCTGCTGTGGCGACCTCTGATTAATAAAGGGACTAAGCCGAAAAGAAAATGAATGAATTGCTGTCTTCTTAATTTGGTGGCACTGTGGCTCAGTGGTAAGAACTGTCGCCAGTTAGAACGGCAAGAAGGTCGCTGGTTTGAGTCCTGGCTGGGCCAGGTGACATTTCTGTGTCAATTAAAAATTAACAGTTCTCTCAACACAATTTATAGTTGTTACATTTTTTGTTTCATGCAGTATAAACAACGCAATCTCATGGCAATTCGTAACTATTTGATTTAGTGGCTAATTCGTATGAATTCGTACGATCTAATTTGTACAATTTAGTACAATTTGCTTATCACCCAATGACGGTTGGGTTTAGGGGTGGGGTTGGGTTGGGTGCCACGCCTCCTTTTTAAATTCGTACATTTTCGATTTAGCCACTGAAATGACAAAACGTAAAATACTTACGTTTTCGCGTGAGATCAGGCTGGTATTTGTACATAGCCTACAATTCCTACATGCATTTTGTTAGTGTGAATGGAGATGTTTTACTGAAACGTAGTAAGAACATCAGTGTATGGATACAAATCTTTTTCCTTTTAAAATTTAAACGCGCAAGTATAAACATTGAATTTTGAGAAGGGTGAGAAAAGCACAGCTGAAAGAAGCTGGACTGATAGCATGAGCTTGATCTGCTGATGAGAGCACATCTAGACGGGCCTGTAGCACCAGCGAACAAAAAAGCGAGGGGCATCACAAAGACCCCCGCATTTCAAACTCAATGTGTTTGCTCATGGCAGAACTGCTCTGCCAAAACACTGTCGAGGCGTATCAGCAGCATGTCTGTGATCGTTCACACGGACCCGCATTCCCACCACACACACTCTGGAAAACCAGGATAGACGCACTGTGCTGCTGTATCTGCCCAGACATCACAGTCTCATTTCTCAAAACACACAATCCTCTGATTAGATGCCATCCATTCACTGGGAAAAAAGTTGTAAAAAAACATTGTGTTTTTCATCAGGAAATAGATTCCTGTCTTTCTACTCTAAAATTGACTTTTTTTATTTTATATTTATATAGATTGAGCAGTCGATAGAAGAGAGAGAGGAAGCAAACACACACCCAGCTACGCATGTTGTGCCATTATTAAAATAAAACTCTTACTTGCCTTATATCGCCGTCCCTGTCTTCTTCTTTCCACAACAATAACGAACTTTGCTACAATATTACTTGCAGTTTCATATGAAATGTACAATCCAATTGGGTAACACTTTACTTGAAGGGGTGTTCATAAGAAAAACTGTCATGAAACCTTTAAAATCATGAGTAACACAGCTCTAAGTGAATGAAAACATCCAGCTGAGGTTTAAATCTGAAAGTGCACTGTGCTTAAAACTATTAATTCTTTAAATAAATAGTCGACTCAGAGTCGAATGAATAAATCGAATTGGGTTCAGATCTTTTGCTTGAATGCATCGACGATTCTGTATAACGTGAACGCGCCTTTCCCTTCAGACACTATCGGATCACGGGACTGATCGTGACGCGAAGATGACGATTGCTGGTTTCAATGCTGGTTTTACTGGTCTCGATGCTGGTCTTGCTGGTTTCAGTGCTGGTCTCAATGCTGGTCTTGCTGGCCTGAGTGCTGGTCCTGACCAGCATTGAGACCAGCAAGACCAGCATTAAAACCAGTAAGACCAGCATCAAGACCAGCAAAACCAGCATTGAAACCACCAAGACCAGCATCAAAACATACTTTACCAGCATATGCTGTTTTTTTCAGCAGGGTTGTCATCACTTTAGACATTACGCTAGAGAATCATTCAAATACTAGTTCTAAAGTGACGTTAGTGAATGAGCAACAATTTATGCTGTTCTGATGTCAACTGCAGATTGATAAAATAGATGAATAAATGGCGGAATAAAGTAGTTCTTCTTACAAAAGGGTTTTGAGACTCTCTATGTTTGATATTCTTTTTAATATACAGGATTGGAACTGTTGTATAAACGCAATATCACACTCGTAGCAGTGCGATGTGGCTGTATATCGTCACTGGTGGGACACTAAGGCACAAGGCTGCACGCCTCCCAGGAGTGCGGATATACAGCCACATCCCACTGCTACAAGTGTGATATTGCTCATTTAACACATGGTTAGCATGTTTTAATAAGTTGATGATGGCTTGATACATGTCTAGCATATTTAGAGTGAATTAGCATGCTGCTATGTTTTTAGCATGCTGTTAGCATGAATTAGCGTGTTATAGCATACTGAGTAAGAACATTCGGAATATTTGACTTTGAGTTTGGTGGCCATATCTTGAAATATGACAAGAATCGAGAAGTAGAAGAATAACAGCAGCCTAAGCTTAACAGTCAATCAGTAGCAATTAGCAGCTAGCAGCTAAAAACATGTCAGCGTCTGAGAAAACTCAATCCTTGTGCTCAATGACAAATGTAAATGCCACACAGTAGGACTCTGGAAAGATGGACAGCATTTGTGTCAGCCAGCTGCTCTTTAAAAGTGAATGTGTCAGAGAAAGTGCAAAAGATAAGAGATGAAGCTTTGCTGAAAGTCCAACTGTGAGGAGTGAAGCTCATCATTCACTTGCTAGACAGCACCAAGGTCTCGACCCCTTGACCCTCTCACTTTCTAGCGCACAGCAGCCCGTCTCACACACCGGCCTAACAAGCGCTTCCGTCGACTTCAGGCATGTGTCCTGGGAGAGGGAGAACAGAAGACGGATGAGACAGCTGTCTGGGCCGTCTATCCCTGGATCTGGGATTTGTCCTTGTTAACAAACTGCTGGCACTCAGTGGTCCAAGCACACATAAAGATCAATGTCCCGCTTGGCCCAGAAGATCAGACTGGATGTCGCCATCACTTCAAACGTCTCTTCGCAATGATGATTTCCCAATGAGCACTTCTAAATTGAGCAGAGCGGCTAATGGAGGCTCAAGAGGAAACTTAATACTGCAAGACTTCAGAATGTAAACATCTTCCCAAAAACTTCAAATCAGAGGGAGCGCATTGCTTGTTTTCATTTGAAGTTGATAGAAGAGAGCAGCAGATTTTTTGCTGTGTTTTAATATTGAAGTCTTCACGCAGGAAGCCCGTTTAATATCTTTGACCTCTGTGTTTACATTTACACTATAGGCCAGAGAATGCGATGTAAATAAAAGGCCGCTAGCAGCTCTTTAGGAGGCAATTATTGTAAGCATTGCAGTTTACTGGTTACACTCTATGTAAACTGAATGTCAAAACAAAAAATATGTAATTTAATCTTCATTTTTACTGTTTACTATATTCGTATTTATTACATCTCATACATTTTTTAAGTAATTAATACTTTTATTCAGCAAAGAAAAATAAACTGATCAAAAAAGGCAGAAAAATGGATTACAAATTCATTTTATTTTAAAATGTTTTTAGTCAAAGAATCCTCAATAAATTGGATCAAAGTTTCCACAAAAATAATAAGAAGCATTACAGTAGTCAGAAAAGTTATTTTCAGATAGATGTCGCCTCACAGCAAGAAGGTTGCTGGTTCGAGTCCCGGCTGGGTCAGTTGGCATTTCTGTTTGCAGATTGCATGTTCTCTGGGTGCTACGGTTTCCCCCACAGTCCAAAGACATGCGGTATAGGTGAATTGAATTAACTAAATGAATGAATGATGTAGAGCTAAAGTAGTTCCAGGTCTGGAACAACTGCACTGTAAAACCCAAAACGTTAAAGTAACTCAAACCATTTGAGGAAACCGATTGCAACAAACCATATAAGTTCAAAAACTAATCCTAATGAGTACTGTGAACTTAATCTATTTGAGTAAAAGAAGCAATTTGAGCACAGTAAAACCCAATAAATGAAAAGAACTCAAACCAACTGAGTACTGTAAAACCCAATAAGTTAAGGCAACTCAAACCGTTTGAGTAAACGGATTGCAACAAAACATTTGAGTTAAATAGCTAGTTTATATGAGTACATGTGAACTTACTCCATTTAAGTTGAAGTAATGAGGTATTTAATTAACTCATTACCTTCAACACTGAGTTCAAAACTCTTTTCGAATGAGTAGAATTAACTTTCAGTCAATTTTGAGTTAACTACACTCATTTCATTTGATAAAGTTGACTGTTGGGTTTTACCAAAGTCCATACCTGTCAACCCTCCCGTTTTTCCCAGGATTCTCCCGTATTTTACAGTTCTATCCCACTGTCATCCCGTAAGGGTATTTTCCCGTATTTCTCCCGTATTTTTTATCTTTCTGAGAAGAGCCGATCCTCCCCATGTGCAACTCATACCGCCGAACCACCAGGGGCCGCCCTTGCTCTTAAATGTGATTCGGTTCTGTGCTTTCATTTTATTTAGGCATGGAAACACTATGAAATAAACATAAAAACGGCACGATTCATTTCCTTTTCATTACAGGCGCCATTGCCCCTATGCAATCCTCAAAACACTAAGTTCATATAAAGATGCATGACTGTCAGCTGATGCTCTCCATAGTGATAATAGACGCTGTTTCCCAAGCGGATTCTGTACGTACGCGATTTGATGCTGAGCTCAAGTGGACACTGGGTTTTGTGTGCATGTTTAAACAGACATATACACATCATCATAATAATAATAATCATAATAATAATAATAATAATAATAATAATGGCGACCCCAGATTAATAAAGGCACTAAACAGAAAATAAAATAAATTAATGAATAATAATAATAATAATAACAACAACATCTAGACATGTCGATCTTGTCGGGTTTTCTTTTAAACACAACAAATTTTGTCTTAAATGAGCAAAAACAGTTAAGAAAACAATTAAATGGTTTCATTATAGATCTGTGCAGTTTTAAAAGTGACAATTATTTATATAATTATAAATACTGTATATATATAAAGCTCTGTTATTTAATGTAATCAAAGCAAAAAAATCTAAATGAGAGATTCATTCGCTGCTCTTTAGTCAAAATGTTTAAATTATACAGTGAAGAAAAGATGAGATTTGATAACTTGATTCTATTTCTTTATAATAGCTAATAGTTTTAATAAGCTGAACTGTTTACTAATTTATTTGCAGCTTTTTTCTAATGTATACTAATTATTATATCCTTTGTAAATAATAATAAAAACGTTTTACTGATAGTTTCAGAAGCTTATTTACAATGAAACAGCTCCAGATGAACATTTTTTGGGGTATTTGTCAATTTCAAAATAAGAGTCCCACATAAATAGAATGCTAAGGTACAGTATTAAGTAAGGTACAAATTTTATTCTTGTGAACATTGTAGGCGACACAGTGGCTCAGTGGTTAGCACTGTTGTCTCACAGCAAGAAGGTTGCTGGTTCGAGTCCCGGCTGGGTCAGTTGGCATTTCTGTGTGGAGTCTACATGTTCTCCCTGTGTTTGCGTGGGTTTTCTCCGGGTGCTCGGGGTTCCCCAACAGTCTAAAGACATGCATTATAGGTCATTTGAATAAACTAAATTGGCTAAATTGTAAAAAAAACTAAACTAAACTAATTGTAAAAATTAAACTAAATTGTATGTGTGTTAATGAGCGTGTATAGGTCTTTCCCGCTACTGGGTTGCATCTAGAAGGGCATCCGCTGTGTAAAACATATGCTGGATAAGTTGGTGATTCATTCTGCTGTGGTGAACCCTCATAAATATAGGGACTAAGCTGAAGGAAAATGAATGAATGGATGTAAACATTGTGGCCAATCAAACACTGCCTGGGGAGTGCATATTAATGATCCCATGTAGATCGTCAGAGTCAGTGTTTTGTTTCGATTGGCCTGTTTTAAACTAGGATTTTACACTCACAGAATTTGCTGTACATGAGAGTGATAAAACAATAGTCTCTGAGGCTCACGGTATGACATTTCCATGTACTGAATTCATATTATTCAGTTATGCCTAGGTGTATTTCTCTTAACCTACAAGGATCTTTTAAAAGAAGAGCAGAGCATTAAACTGCTACAGTTAATGATGGCGAATGCAAATGTCACAGATGAGCTGTGGCGTTTCACTTCAACAGTTTCTGGCATATAGATGCTCAGTCTCACACACTCATCTGTCAATGCAGACTATCAATATTGGCAGCTCTAATGGATTGGCAGTCTCTGTTGCTGCGCTGCAGGCTGTGGAATCAGCTGAGAGGTACATTTGGGTGAGACGCCTAGGATGACATATTCTCTGACAGTAACGGGGAACATGTGGACAGCATGTCCCAAAATACATCAGCTCCAGCTCCACAATTCACTTTCTTCTTTCTTTCTCACTTTAGACTCGGGCTGTCAGGATGTCATAAACACAGATAATGATTCCATCTCATGACTCTTAAAGGATTCATTTCAATGGTGTCAGCAGTCTGACGCCACTCACATCGTGGAAGTGCTAAGGTACCGTACTAAGCATGAAATAAAAGTGTAATTAAGTGTTAGGGATGGCTTGAACAAGTCATTGGAAGTTTTATATAATGATTATGATTTCAAGTAGTTTCGAAGTTTAACAGACTATGTTGTAAATCAGCAGTTACAGTAATTTCATTCAGAATTTCATTAAATAATGTTAAAATATTGTTAACAACAGGCTAACAATAGGCTAATATTTTTGCTGTGCAAGCAAGATTCTTAAACCAATTGGTTAAATTTTTTTTTGAAAGCTCCTAAGACCAGAAAAGGAACTAAGACATTACTAAAACATTCCATGTGACTTCAGTGGTTCAACTGTAATCATATAAAGATCCAAGAACACTTTCGTGTGCCAATAAAACTGTAACAATGACTTTGTTCACCAATGTTTTCTCTTCCTCTTCAGGTCAAGGTGAACGTTTACTACAATACAGGAATTTGTCAGTAGAGTCATCAGCATGACATGCAAGCTTAACACTAATCTAACGTGAAATGCATATGCATTCTTAAGCTAATTGAATCAAATTAGCTGTACAAATAATTTCAAGCTTTTTTAAATCTTGTTTAAGTTACATAAGATATAAAAAACTGGAAGTTAAAATGATAATTTTTTTCATTATATAATTTTTGATGAGTAAAAAATCCATTGTAGCAAGGTTTGATGTTTCTCTGGCCATTGGGAAGAAGGACTACAGAAAAACTGAGTTGTGGGACTCGAGACCGTTGTGGGAACAGGTGATGTTCATTAACACATAAACAAAGTGAGACCGGCCTCACTAAAACATCAACGCTCACTTTGTTCCCACAGCTCTTGGCCACACCCCCCCTTGTGACATCCAAAATGCAGTATAATAATATGAAATCATAACCAATGTAAACAAATTGTGTCATTAACAGAGGCGGCTGGTCATTAGAGGGCGCTGGGGCGCCGCCCCCGTCAAGTTAGACTCCTTTAATATGTCAATATTTATTATCACAAATATTAACAAAATAAACTGATTTAATTATAACATTCTAACATTTATTGAAAAAAAAAATGTATGAACAATATTTTTTCATATGTGTACGGGGTGCCGGACTAATGGGTGTCTATGTAGGTACACAAACTTTTGCAAAGCATGTGATATGACAATAAGCTCTAATTGGCCGGTTTTAAATTGTCCTTAGGTTGCAGCGCTCTGCGCCCCAAACCCTCCCATTTTGTTGTTAGAACGAATCATATTTGTTTTCATATGATTGGCCTTATGTGATTGGACCATTCTCACTTAGACCGTTCACTCAGCAGCAGCTCGTCAGTTAGCTGTGCTGACCTTTAATCATAGTGAAAGCAAGTGCAAGATGAAGGAAAATTCTGTTGTATCTTTGCAAAGATATCCGTTCACAAAGCGTTTGGATGAAGAAAAAAAAAAGAATCAAGGAGCTTGGACCAGATCGACCTTCCTTGCAAAACTAATGAAAACAAATTCACCAGCAGTCAAGTGATCGCGATTCGCGGGCGCGCATACACCCTTGGCTTTTCCAGCACTTGTTATGACAAATGGAGTTGGCTGGCAGGTTGTGATGTAAGTCATGCCTTTACTGTTTTCCGTGTTTGCTGTTTCAAACAGCATGACACAAGAGAGGCTGAATGCATTGGCCATGCTGTCAATAGAGAAGAGACTGGTGACTGAGATGACTGACTTTGACTAAAAGCTCATTAAGAAATTTGCAAGCCAGAAAGAAAGGAGAGCAAAATTAATTTTTAAGTAGTGCTACTGGCCAGTGATTAGGCAACATTTATGTGTGTGTGTGTGTGTGTGTGTGTTTACTGATTATCTTGATTACTTCATTACTGATAAACCCAAATTGAACTAAAATGAACTGATTTGTGATGCATTTATTGTATGCTTTAGTCATTTTTGTTTTTTGGTACATCACCTGAAAAATGGCTTTTAATGGCTTTTAAAATGCGCCCCCCCCTCACATTTTTTAACACCAGCCGCCACTGGTCATTAACATATGCTAAAGTATTCACAGTGAATCAACTAGAGGTGTGAACCTACACTGGTCTCACGGTTCGGTTCAGTTACGATTATCATGCCATCGATTCGGTTCAATTCGATATCTTGGTGCATCACGGTATATTGACGATGCTTTCCATACACAGTTTTATATTTTCTTCAGCGCACAACAATTCTTGTATTAAAATGTATAATTATATTTATATACTATTTGTAATAGAATTTTGTCATTTAATACAAACAGTAAGATATATATATATTTACATTTATATATATTTTCACGCTCTCAACAGAAAGGGCTGCGATTGGTGCTGGCGCTCTTCACAGATGAGTGACACTGATAAACTTCAGCGGCGATCACAGCTGATCCATAATAGACGCGGAGGAGAAAACTCTGCAGACACGCGCCCGTGTTGTATCCAGAAGTATCGCTGTAACAGCCGAGAGGAGAGGAAAAGTCACGGCCAGCAGGTCAAATGGGCCGCAGCGAGAGAGAGAGAGAAATGGAGTTTACTTTCATTCTCTCATTGGCAGTGAAATAGGGGCTTCTGCTGTTAGTGTCAGTGAAAGACTGTCCAGCAAACACACACGCAGTGAAATTGTGCAGAGTTTCTGCGTTTTTAAGTAGTTGGAGCGTTTTAAATACTCGCGCTCGCCTCCCTTGCCATAGTAAGCTACCGCAACATAGCGCATATAAGATAAATGACATCAGTACATAATAACCGGTTATGATTATTACTGAAATGATACCGAATTGTGCGAGTCTGCATCACGGTGCACCGAAGAAACAATTAATTTCGACACCCCTAGAATCAACCCATGCTCATTTTGAAAATGTACCTCTATATACATTTCTGGAGATCGCCAAATACGTCCCAGGAGGTACATTTTTTTGCAGTTTTTGTTTTCGCTACTCCACCAGAGGTCGCTGTGTATGCTTTTTCAGATCTCAAATTTCTCTCGCGAGTGCCATTTATGCCTGCTGTTCTTGTGTAAACCCACCAGAGGCCGCTGTCGACTGACTGTTTGACTGACCGATTGACTGACTCACCCTTCTCCTTCCCTAAATACAACCAATTGTATTGATTGACCCATCCACTTCCCAAAAGCAATCCAGAAAAAGAAAAGTCGTCGTCTGATTTTTACCACGCTTTCTGATTTTACCACATTATCACCTTGTTATTTACTTGTTTATTTTATTTTTTGGATTCAGTTTTGTCTTACCTGCTTTCTGGAACCTTTGGTCGCCGGACTCGAACCCCATCTTTGTGGTCAACTCCTCTCTGCGTCTCAAGTCCGCCGACGTACAAGGGCGAGCCAACAAACTGGTAACAGTGGAAAAGCTGTCCATACGGAGGTAAATGGTCAGCTGGTAAGCACGCAAAGGAACGGCATCATACCGCCCCGTAGAGTTCATTTTAAAAATGAAATGCAGCCATACGTACTTCTGGCTACATAATTCGCAATCTCCAGAAATGTATATAGGGCTACGTTTTCAGAATGAGCCCATGTTGCAGTGAATTCACCCCTTGTTGTAATTTTGAGATGACGATGCTCTTCTGTTCAGAGGACTTGGACTCAAACATGGACAAACATAAACAGTTGTTTAAATTATAATTTCAAATAATATAACAATTGGGTTTGTAAATGTATGACCCAAAATTGAGTACAATTGTGCATATGGATTTTTCAATTTTGGGAACCAATTTTGCTTCAGTTCAGGCTTATAGTTGGGATGTGCAATACAGCCAATTGGGTTTATTGTTCCATGTAGTTTTAACAACACACAATAATTGCAATATATTGATGCCTTTAATGACTATTAACCACACGCTGATTGGAAGCACATGTTGCAGTGTGTACGTGTTTATATGTAGTGTATAAATCTGAAAACTTGGAACCATGTCAAGAGAATCCCATACACCCTAAACAGTCACTATAACGTTTGTTTAAAGTAAACTGCTGTGCTTTACATGGCTGATGCAACAGGGTGAACACATGGCTCTCAATCTCCAACTCCGCAGCCAAGCTTTAGTAATATACAGCCTTTGGCCCAAATGGAGAAAAACGCAGTATGATTTTTGACAGATTTACGTTTATCACGTCGCCGAGAGGGAAACTATCTGAGAACAGGCCAAATGTGAGCACACCACGACTTCAGCCCCATAAACAGAAAATGATGATTTTTTCCCCTTAAAAGAAGCTTAGCATCCAGTACAATCGCTGAAAATACTTCTCTCACGCTGCTCTAATACATCTAACAACCCACGACAACATTTACATGATGAGAAATGATTTACGCCTATTGTTGTGGAAAACTACTTTAGATAATGCCTGGGAGCGTTTGAGATTTGATTTGGTATCTGACAAAAGAATTAGATCATCCTGTGTGTGTGTGTGTGTGTGTGTGTGTGTGTGTGTGTGTGTGTGTGTGTGTGATGATGTATGTGTGTGTTGGAGGAGCTCAGGGATGTGTGGTGTTGAGGTTTGTGTTGCACTGAATGCAGTGGGTTTATCTGGGAGCAATTTTTCACAGTTTATTTTAATACATTATCCCTGTCGATAATTTTAGCCTCAGGTGTGCTTTCCTTACGGTTGCAAAAAGGTTAATTTTTTTAAACATATTTGTTGATTTTTCAAGTCAGACAATGTGCCATTAGTGCAATATAAAATATTTAATTCACATACACCAAAAATGACATTACATTGAGCGATTTGGCTAGTTTATTTTAAGTTTAGGCTTTTCAAAAATGAACATTTGTAATTTATTTACACTCAGGCCATAATTAAATGAAGTATTTTTAAGAATAAAATATTATGTGTTCTTTGGAAGAGTGTACTTTCATTGTGGTGATATTATACTGTATTGTTATTCTGGCATTATATAATAAGTGGCATAAAATGGTGTTAAAATGACAATAATGTTGCTTATCGCAATATATTTTGGTTCAATATATCATACAACAAAAAAAAAGATATCATGACAGGCCTATATTTAACATTTATTTACCTTTTCCACAACCTCTGTAAATGGTCCTGAGTGCATTTTTGTTATTTGTATAGAATTTATATTAAATTGTATTATATCTATAGTTATTTTTAGTTTTATTTTGAATTTAAATGAGTTATATTGGTCACACTTTATTTTGATGGTCCATTTATTGAATTAAGTTACATTGCATCTACATGCCAACTAATTCTCATTAGATTATAAGTAGCCTGTTAGGTTAGGGTAAGTTGACATGTACTTGCAAAGACTCTTATGTCACGGTTGCAGTTTGTGCGCTCTTCCTGGCGTGTCTCTGTTATTGTCACGTGGTTCGGTGTTGTCATTTTGTGCGCTGTAGTAGCGCTGTGTTTTGATCACGTGTTGTCGATCAGCTGTTCTGATCATTTGTGTCAGCTGTATCTAATTATCCCGTCTATATATGTGCTTGGCGTTCTTTGTTCCTTGTCAGTTCGTTATTACTCATGTTTGTCCTCTGTGTGTGTTATCAGGAAGCTCAGTGTTATTTTGGATCTGCCTGTCACTCCGAGGCCTTTTCCGATTTGGACTCATTGGACTCATTCTGTCGGCTCTGCACTATTTTTCTATTCTTTTGTTTGACACTTTGTTTCCCGGTCATTAAAAGACCTTGCAATTGAATCCTATTCGTATTGTACTTTTTATATACGCGTGACAGAACGAACTGACCACTATGGATCCAGCAAGCGTCGCTCAGATCACAGAATTTGTTAATCAGAGCAGTGCTCGGATTGATCAACATGATGAGCTAATGACAGCCACTCGTCAGGCCATACAGAACCTAGCCACGCAGGTATCAGCACTTACCACACAGGTCCAGCAGCTCACAGGAATCGCCACACAGGCAGAGCGTTCCAGTCCACCTTCTGTCCCAGCAGCAGAAACAGTAAGTCACCGATCTGAGCCCCGTCTTCCTCCTCCGGAATTTTATTCAGGGGAACCCCAGTTGTGCCGATCTTTTCTGGCGAAATGTTCCTTGTATATGACTTTGCAGCCATCTTCTTTTCCCACAGAGCAGGCGAAGGTTGCGTTTGTCATCACCCTCCTTTCAGGAAAAGCCGCTCTGTGGGGAACCACTGTATGGGAACAGAAACTTCCCTGTTGCACCTCTTTTAAATCCTTCTCGGAGGAACTTAAGAAAGTCTTCGACCGTGCAGCTTCGGGAAGAGAGGCGGCACGGGTTCTAGCGGAGCTTCGGCAGGGAGGCCGTAGTGTGGCGGATTATTCCGTGGAGTTCCGCACATTAGCCGCTGAGTGCGGTTGGAACGCGGAAGCCCAGTGGGACATGTTCCTCCATGGGCTTGCGGATCATATCCAGGAGGAGATTTATGCGCTAGATCTTCCCAAGACTTTGGACGGTCTTATTGATTTGGCGGTCCGGGTGGACGCCAGATTGTTTCGGAGGGAGGCACGCAGCAGACGGACGCCATTTTCCGATCCTGGATCATTTCCGGTTTCTCTTCCGGTGACCGCGGATGGCGTCACTTCCGGGCCGGAACCCATGCAGATGGGTAGATCTCGGCTCTCTCTGGAGGAGAGGCGACGCCGGCGGGCTGAAGGATTGTGCCTGTATTGCGGAGGACCGGGGCACATTGTGTCATCTTGTCCGGTAAAAGCCAGCACCCGTCAGTAGGTAAGAGGTTACTGACGGGTGAAATTAATTTGGAAAAACCCTCCATTGCTGCTACCCTACTCTCAGTTACTTTGGGTTGGGGTTCTCAAACACAAAATTGTCTGGCCCTTATTGATTCTGGTGCAGAGGGAAATTTTGTGGACACTAATTTTGCTTTTAGGTTAAGACTTCCCATTGTTCCTCTGACCCAGCCTATTGCTGTTCACGCCCTTTGCGGGCGCTCTCTGCCATCTATCACTCACTCCACGGGGCCTATAAGGTTGTTAACTTCCGGTAATCACTCCGAACTTATTTCATTTTTTCTAACAGACACCACCAATACACCAGTGGTTCTTGGGCACCCATGGCTGGTCAAGCATAAGCCTCAGATTTGTTGGGGAGAGAATTCGGTGATTTCCTGGAGTGAGAATTGTCATGTATCCTGTCTTTCGTCTGCTCGTACTGTTGTGTCTTGTTCTGTGTTCCAGGAGGAGTACATGGACCTGTCAAACGTGCCCAGTGAGTACCTCGACCTGAAGAGAGTGTTCAGTAAGTCGCGAGCTGCTTCTCTACCTCCTCACCGTCCCTATGACTGTGCTATAGATTTACTGCCAGGTACGTCTCCGCCCAAAGGCAAGTTATACTCTCTTTCTGTTCCTGAGAGGGAGGCCATGGAGAAATATATTTCTGATTCTCTAGCGGCCAAGATCATTCGCCCCTCTTCTTCACCGGCGGGGGCGGGATTCTTTTTTGTGAAAAAGAAGGATGGTTCCCTTCGCCCATGTATTGACTATCGGGGGCTGAACAACATTACGGTGAAGAATACTTATCCTTTGCCGTTGATGTCTTCTGCCTTCGAGCGTCTGCAGGGGGCGAACTTTTTCACAAAACTGGATCTCCGCAACGCTTATCATTTGGTTCGCATAAGGGAGGGGCATGAGTGGAAAACTGCGTTTAATACCCCCAGGGGGCACTTTGAATATTGTGTTCTTCCGTTCGGGCTTTCCAACGCCCCCGCAGTTTTCCAAGCACTCGTTAATGATGTGTTGCGAGATATGATAGATCAGTTCATTTATGTCTACCTGGATGACATTCTGATATTTTCTCATTCTCTCCAGGATCATGTGCAACACGTCAGGAGAGTGCTTCAGAGGCTGCTAGAGAATGGGCTTTATGTCAAGGCGGAGAAATGCGTTTTCCATGCACAGTCTGTTCCTTTTTTGGGTCACATCGTGTCAGTCGAGGGGGTGCGAATGGATCCAGAGAAGATTCAGGCTGTGGTAAATTGGCCAATTCCAGATTCCCGCAAGGCCCTGCAGAGGTTTCTGGGTTTTGCCAATTTTTACCGGCGTTTCATTCGCAATTTCAGCCAGCTCGCCGCGCCTCTGACGTCCTTAACCTCCTCCAGGACTCCGTTCAGGTGGTCGAGCGCAGCTCAGGCTGCGTTCACAAAATTAAAGGGCTGTTTTGTTTCAGCCCCAATTCTGGTGGCACCTGATCCTTCTCGGCAGTTCGTGGTGGAGGTTGACGCGTCAGAGGTGGGGGTCGGGGCCATCCTGTCCCAACGCTCCTCATCGGATGACAAGATGCACCCTTGCGCTTTTTTTTCCCATAGATTATCCTCGGCTGAACGCAATTACGACATTGGTAACAGAGAGTTGCTGGCTGTCAAGCTTGCTTTGGAGGAGTGGCGTCATTGGCTGGAAGGATCGGGGGTTCCTTTTATCGTTTGGACCGATCATAAGAACCTTGAATACATCAAATCCGCCAAACGATTAAGCCCTAGGCAGGCTCGGTGGTCGTTGTTTTTCGGACGGTTCGATTTTACTATTTCCTATCGACCGGGTTCTAAGAACATCAAACCCGACGCGTTATCCCGTCTTTTTGATTTTTCCGACCGTGTTTCGTCCCTCGAACCCATTGTTCCACAGAAGATTTTTATTTCTGCAGTGACATGGGAGATCGAGTCTAGGGTTCGCACTGCCTTGGATGGGGTAACGCCCCCGGCCGGATGCCCACCGAATCGGTTGTTTGTGCCAGGGGAGATTCGGTCTGACGTCATTCGATGGGGACACTCTTCCAAGGTGGCTTGTCATCCAGGGGTGAGTCGCACCTTATTTCTTGTTAAGCAACGATTCTGGTGGCCAGCCATGGCTCGGGATATACGTGAGTTTGTTTTGGCTTGTTCTGTTTGTGCTGTTTCTAAGACTTCCAATCGCCCCCCTGCTGGGTTTCTTCAGCCGCTGTCAGTTCCTTCGAGACCCTGGTCCCACATCTCGCTAGATTTTGTCACAGGTCTCCCGCCATCCTGTGGCAATACGGTCATTTTGACCGCTGTGGACCGGTTCTCGAAGGCTGCTCATTTTATTCCTCTGCCCAAATTACCCTCAGCCAGAGAGACAGCGGCTGCTGTCATTGATCACATTTTTCGCATACATGGCCTCCCGGCAAATGTGGTTTCTGACAGGGGGCCTCAGTTTGTCTCTAAATTTTGGAGAGAGTTCTGCCGGTTATTGGGGGCCAATGTTAGCCTTTCTTCTGGTTTCCATCCTCAGAGTAACGGTCAAACAGAGAGAGCCAACCAAGATCTCGAACGTATGTTGCGATGTTTGGTGTCCCAGAATCCTGCCTCCTGGAGCCAGCAGCTCTCATGGGTGGAGTACGCACACAACTCTTTACCAGTGTCAGGTACGGGCCTATCTCCGTTTGAATGTAGTTTAGGTTACCAGCCACCTGTTTTTCCCAGTTTGGAATCCGAAATCGCGGTCCCCTCCGCTCACGCCTTTGTTCAGAGGTGTCGACGCACTTGGAATAGGGCCAGACAGACCCTCCTCCAAGTGGGTGCGCGCACTAAGGCTAAGGCCGATCGCCACCGGTCAAAGCCTCCCGTTTACGTAGTCGGTCAAAAAGTGTGGCTTTCATCTAAGAATATTCCTTTGCGTACCGTTTGTAATAAACTAGCTCCTAAATTTATCGGCCCATTCACTGTCACTAAAATCATTAGTCCGGTGGCAGTCCGCCTCAAACTTCCTCCCGCGTACAGGAGAATTCATCCCGCGTTCCATGTTTCTAAATTAAAGCCCGTTTTTCATACGGCCATAAATCCGCCTACTCCGGTTCCCCCCCCGCCGCGTCTCGTAGATGGGGAGACGGTTTATTCGGTTAAGCGCATTCTGAACTCTAGACGGAGGGGATGAGGATTTCAATACTTGGTGGACTGGGAAGGTTACGGTCCAGAGGAGAGAAGTTGGGTTCCTGCAAGGGACATATTGGATCACTCGCTTATCGATGATTACAATCGCCAGGTGAGCTCGTCTGGGAGCACCAGGAGGTGCTCCTAGGAGAGGGGGTACTGTCACGGTTGCAGTTTGTGCGCTCTTCCTGGCGTGTCTCTGTTATTGTCACGTGGTTCGGTGTTGTCATTTTGTGCGCTGTAGTAGCGCTGTGTTTTGATCACGTGTTGTCGATCAGCTGTTCTGATCATTTGTGTCAGCTGTATCTAATTATCCCGTCTATATATGTGCTTGGCGTTCTTTGTTCCTTGTCAGTTCGTTATTACTCATGTTTGTCCTCTGTGTGTGTTATCAGGAAGCTCAGTGTTATTTTGGATCTGCCTGTCACTCCGAGGCCTTTTCCGATTTGGACTCATTGGACTCATTCTGTCGGCTCTGCACTATTTTTCTATTCTTTTGTTTGACACTTTGTTTCCCGGTCATTAAAAGACCTTGCAATTGAATCCTATTCGTATTGTACTTTTTATATACGCGTGACACTTATAGTCAGTTAAATGTCTGCTGAAGCAGCAGTATCAACAGATATTAAGCAGACAGTCTACAAATACTCAAATGGACCATCAAAATAAAGTGTTACCATTATATTTTCTTTGTCACATAATCTGTTTATAATTTTTATGGACAGAATGTCAAAGCCAGCATTGGGCTGGAGGGGGTCTGGTTCAGCGACCACAGGATTTCATCTCTGTTATTTGCAGACAAAGTTGTTCTATTGGCTTCCAGGTTGGAGGAAAGTCCTTACCCAAGGTGGAGGAGTTCAAGTATCTTGGGGTTTTGTTCACGAGTGAGGGAAGGATGGAACGCGAGATTGACAGGCGGATTGGTGCAGCGGCAGCAGAAATGCGGTCGATGTATCGGTCCATTGTGGTAAAGAACTACCTGAGCCGAAAGCTCTTGATTTACCGGTTAATCTACGTTCCTACTCTCAGCTATGGTCATGAGCTCATAACCGAAAGGACAAGATCTCGGATACAAGCGGCTGAAATGAGTTTCCTTTGCAGGGTGGCTGGGCGCACCCTTATAGATAAGGTGAGGAGCTCTGTCACCCGGGAGGAGCTCGGATTAGAGCCGTGGCTTCTCCACATCGAGAGAAGTCAGCTGAGGTGGCTCGGGCATCTGTTTCAGATCCCTCCTGGACGCCTACCTAGGGAAGCGTTCCAGGCATGTCCCACTGGCAGGAGGCCTCAGGGAATACCTAGGACACGCTGGTGGGACTATTTCTCTCGGCTGGCCTGGGAATGCCTCGGGATCCCCTTGGAGGAGATGGAGGAAGTGTCTGGGGAGAGGGAAGTCTGGGGTTCTCTCCGAAGACTGCTGCCCCCGCGACCCGGCCCTGGAAAAGCGGATGAAAAATATTTTTTTTGTAACTAGCTGAAATAAAAGAGTAAGCTTAGATTTATATATGTAATGTTTTTTTCAGTAAATACAATTTATTTTTAAGGTTTTAGTTTTACTTATATCGGGGTTTTAAGTAAAACCTTTGATTTGGCCCACCATCCAATCTGAGAAGAGAGGAGAGAATGGTGGGGATGGTTTCAAGACTGTCAATTCAAATTTAGGGTAACCCTTTGTTTGTTAGTTTTATTGTTAAAAGCTAGCTGAAATTAAATGTTTCAATTAAATGGTTTTGTTTAAATTAAATCAGATTTTGAATTAAATTGAATCAGATTTTGTTTAAATGTACTTACTGTCACCCGACAATGCAGAGACTTTGGTGCAAATCAAGTCAAAGGCAGATTCTGCTTGACTGAACTCCACTGCCTTATAAATGTGATTGTTTTTATTGTAGTAAGTTAACATCTAAAAAATTATACTGAATTAGTTAATATGATTTAAAGTAATGTCTTCTATTTATTTAGAAATTTTATGAAATTAATTATGAAAGTAGACATGGCGACTTTAATGTAATATAGTTTGGTATATTTAGCTTCGGCCCATGGCTCTCAATGATATTTGGATTTTGGCACTTCATATGAAAAAGTTTGGGCACCCCTGCCTTAAATATTTCATTTTTTAGACACTAAATTTCATGTTAACATGAGGTGATATTTGCATTTATTGTACTCATTGTCAAAAATTCTCTAATAAAACTGTCTTTTAGTTGAGGTAAACTGAGGTGAACTGAGGTAACAGGTGGTGGTTTGTCATTCAGTGCTTCTCTATGAAAGCCAGTAAAGTTAATGCTGATTGATCAGGGCTGGTTCTGATCATTCATGTGAGAGTGTGTGTTGAATATGTACATTGTGTGGAATATAAAAGAGTCCGTGTTGGATTAGGAAACTATAGACCGGAAATTGATTTGAACTTAATGTCATAACAAACACATTGGGAAGAAAGTGTTGCACATTATGTGCCTCAAGCTTTATACATCCCAATAACAGCAAATAAGGTGTTGAATGGGATAAAAGTGTCCAGGAAATAAGATGTGAAGTGATGGTGTTACAGAACGAGTCACGGTGTAGTCCTTGAGTAACAGGGCAAATCGGTCACAGTCTTTCTTCCTGCTCCATTTATTTCTATTGAGACACGGGAGATTGGAAATATAAGAACGTGAAGTTTGTGTTCTGTAACTTCAGAGAGTGAAAAAAAAAAACATTTGGCAAATAGAGAATATACATGCAGAGAAACCACTTACAAATTGCTATTGGTTGTATGTTTTAAAATTTTGTATATTAATCTGATATTTATAATTTGTTATTAATTATATAAATAATGATCCAGGTCTATAATTTCACTTACTGCCCTAGAGAGATGTAATTGAGAAAAAAACTAAAGAAAAACAATCACATTAAAAAGTCATATTTATGACAGTCAAATTCATTCATTTTCCTTCGGTTTAGTCCATTTATTCATCAAGCGTCGCCGCAGCAGAATAATCCGCAACTTATCCAGTCAAAATTATATAGAAACTTTATTTTTATTATGAGATTTAAAAAAGACATCAAATATGTAAAACGGAATAATTTTGAGATTGTTGATTATTGAAGTTGAAATTATGATACGAAGTTTTAAAATTCATTTTCAATGATTTTTAAAACGTCAAAATTATTAAATAACCTAATTATTCAACATAAAGTGTAAATTATGGCATAGTATGGAAAATATTTTTTAAAAATCTTAATTATAAAAGTTTAAAAGCAAAGCTGACACTGAATGCCCAATTGTTATCCCATTTTTTGAACTCATAATTATGACATAAATAGTAATTATTATGAGATAAAAAGTTTAAATTCTAACAGAGTCAAAGTTATGATAAATTACAGTTGCATTGATATTACAATGTTTGTTGTGACTTTAAATAATTTTGACTAAAAACTGCAAATTGACAGATTTTGCCATAGAATCTTAAAATTTACTTGTTTAATAATTATGTTATTATATGAGATTTTAAGATATATGTGATTTTAAGACTTTGTTCAGCCTCTACACTGCATAGAAAAGGCCAGGAATAAGTAAAGTATATATGAGATGATCTTTTAAAGCTATTTTATGTTTACTGTAAACTGAAGAACAGTTCTACTGTATTTAACGGTAGATTTCTGTCAACCACAGCTGCCAGTTTTTTACTGTAAATTTTACAGTTCTCTTAATTATACCGTAAACTGAAAAACATTTCTACCGTATTTTTAACGGTAGATTTCTGTCAACCACAGCTGCCAGTTTTTTAACTGTAAATTTTACAGTTCTCTTAATTATACCGTAAACTGAAAAACAATTCTACTGTATTTTTAACGGTAGATTTCTGGCAACCACACCTGCCAGTTATTTACCGTGAATATTACAGTTCTCTTAGTTATACTATAAACTGAAAAAACATTTCTACTGTATTTTTAACGGTAGATTACTGTCAACCACAGCTTACAGTTGTTTCCTGTAAATTTTATGATTATTGTTACCGTAAACTGAAAAACATTCTACTGTATTTTCTACAGTAAAATTCTGGCAACCACAGCTGTCAGTTGTTTTGCAGTAAATTGTACGGGATTTTTTTTACAGTGTATGAGATAAAAGTGAATTTTGAGTTGCATTTACTGTACTGTAAAGTTGATATTTTATCATGACTAATTTCAAATAATAATTTTGACTTCAGAAGTCATGATTATGATATAAAAATTCAAAACCATGACAAAACATCAAATTTCATCAGTTTACTTTTAATAATATTACTTTTGATATTCTAATTGCATCAATAACTGCAAGACTGTACTCATTCATGTATTGATTTTCCTTTGGCTTAGTCTCTATTTCAGAGGTCGCCACAGCGGAATGAACTGCCAACTATTCCAGCATATGTTTTACACAGCAGATGCCCTTTCAGCCACAACCCAGTACTGGGAAACAACCATACACACTCATTCACACTCATACACTATGGACAATTTAGTTTATTTAATACACCTATAGTGCAAGTCTTTGGACTGTGGAGGAAACCGGAGCACCCGGAGGAAAGCCACATGAACACGAGGAGAACATGCAAACTCCACACAGAAATGCCAACTGGCCCAGCTGGGACTCGAACCAACGGCCTTCTTGCTGTGAAGCGACAGTGCTAACCCACTGAGCCACCGTGCCAACCCAACCGTAGTCATATTCAGAAAAAACATCTCTCTGCTATCCATATTTCACTGTTTAAAAGTAATTCCTAGCCTAATGTGACTATAGTATAACGCAGACTGTCAGTTTAATGATTCCAGCTGCGCATCAGGTATGAGGAAGGCCAGCTGTGTTTCCATATAGTCCCCTGAACCTCCAGCGCACACCTCATGCATGCAATCATGGAAACACAATAGTTAATTTACAGCACTGGTGACGAGCTCCAGCGGGCCGCAGGTGTGCTGTGCAACACACTGCCAGCAATCTTACATTCAAGCGCCTCTCCAGCTATATTTTATAACCAAACACTGAAGTTAAGAGGCCTCGACTGATGTCCTTCTTCCTACACACACGTTTAATCTATAAAGTAGAGCTGCACGATATATCGTTTCAGCATCGATATCGCAATGTGATCATTCACAGTAGTCACATCGCAGGATGTCCAATGTTGAGTCTGGATTATAATTTATGATTTGCATGTGTTTTTGAAGCTTGTGACCATATGCGGATTTTAAAAACATTCAGGCCTATGAAATTATACCGTTTGTAACTTTAATAAGGATTCATTTGACTGAATTATTTTTAAAACAAAGACTATGCAGTATTGTTTTACACTTGATTATTCAATTACTGTACCTGAATACTGTTAGACTCTTCAGAAAACAAGAAAATAATACAGTGTTTCATTTGTATCTTTTTCTTTATTGTATTTATCTATGCTTGTACTGTAGATTATGTATTATACTTTATGCAGAGGCACTCCCTTTAAGAATTGTCTCATTTAATATAAAGTAATAAATTCCTTTCAAATACAGATATTCAAGTCATCTGGTGAAATTATATTGATATCGCTATATATATCACAGAAAAACAAAATACTGCAATGTAGATTTTTCCAATACCGCGCATAAAGTCATTATTGAAAAATATAGCATTACCTTGTGCTGAGAATACAGTCTTTGTAATGACAAATGTACAAATAAGCATCTTAAAAGATATGTAAACTTTACAGAGCAGTTTTGTCTAGATTAAAGAGTTGCCACGGGAAAGGCATAAATTCACTGTAAAAAAAAATCTAAAAACAGTAAAAATACGGTGGTAACACACTAACTGGCAATATGTAATATACAGTTGAAGTCAGAATTATTAGCCCGACTGAATTACTAGCCCCCCTGTTTAGTTTTTTCCCCAATTTCTGTTTAATGGAGAGAATATATTTTCAACACATTTCTAAACATTAAAGTTTTAATAACTCATTTCTAATAACTGATTTATTTTATCTATATCATGATGACAGTACATAATATTTTACTAGATATTTTTCAAGACACTTCTATACAGCTTAAAGTGACATTTAAAGACTTAACTAGGTTAATTAGGTTAACTAGGCAGGTTAGGGTAATTAGGCAAGTTATTGTATAATGATGGTTTGTTCTGTATACTATTGAAAAAAAAATATAGCTTAAAGGGGCTAATAATGTTGACCTTAAAAAGTTTTTTAAAAACTGCTTTTTTTTCTAGTCGAAATAAAACAAACAAGACTTTCTCCAGAAGAAAAATATTATCAGACACACTGTGAAAATTTCTTTGCTCTGTTAAACATAATTTGGGAAATATTTAAAAAGAAAAAAAAAATTCAAATGGGGGGCTAATAATTCTGACTTCAACTGTAGGTCATTTGTAATAAGTTTTTCTTTCCCTTTGTACACTTTCAGAAATAAAGGTACACGAGCTGTCATTGGGCTGGTACCTTTTCAAAAAGTACACATTTGTACTTGAAGGGTCCATATTGGTACCTCAAAAGTATATATTAGTACCTAAAAATGTTAAGAGGAACACTTTTGTACTTTTTAGGTACTAATATGTACCCTTGAGGTATTAATATGGAACTTTTAGGTACAAATTTGTACCTTTCGAAAAGGTACTACCCTAGTGACAGATAGTGTACGTTTATTTTTGAGAGTGTATGTGGTATTTCAGTTGGTATTTACGCAAGTTTATTTAGCAAATTTTATACATAATGGTAATTCAAAGTGCTTTACATAAACAAGAATAAAAGAAACATAAAATACAAGTAAAAGTGTATGCTTAAAAGCATAAAAATAATTAAAAACTAATTAAAAGCGATTAAAAATGTGTTAAAATAGGTTTTAAAGGAATGAAAAAGAAAAGAAAGACAATAATCACAAAAGAAAAAATATGGTAGTAACATTTCTAAATTTTGAAATCTTACTACCGTATTTTTACCTCAAATCTTTTTATTGGTCTTTTGTGTGGAGAAATACAGATTGAATAATGATTTTTATTGGTCTTCTGTGTGGAAATACAGATTGAATAATGATTTTTATTGGTCTTCTGTGTGGAAATACAGATTGAATAATGATTTTTATTGGTCTTTCTTGCGGAAATACAGATTGAATAATGATTACAAGGTAAACAATAAGATATTGACCATTATTAATGCCTTCTACAATCCCCTGATATTAACTCAGTTAGAGTATTGCATGCAATATTGCAGTGTTAATACACTGACAAATATTCAAATCTACATGATATCTTAATACACAGTGATGACAAACCACAAAATGAACAAAAGCTCAATACAAACAACTTTCCTCAAGCAGGAAAGCTAACTGATGTGTAGAAAGCACTGAATAGGCAACCACTGGACACCATCATGGTAACACGCAACACTAAAGTAATGAAATAAATATTATTATGAACATTAGATGTTACATAAAACTCTAATGTATTCTAATATGTGAAAAAAAATAAAAAGAACTAATGTAAACAACAACAAAAACACATCAAAAGTGAATTGTGAATTCTGGGGAAACCAGTTTACAGTTATTCACCGTATACAGCAAGGCAACTTAATGTTAAGCAGGTAAGAGATTTTTACCACAGTCAATCTTTTACACTGCAACCTGTTGAATTTCAAGTAAATGATTCATATCAGCCAAATCTCCACTGGCTTTCGAGTGTGTCCGCGATTCAGTAATGAAAACATAAGTTGTGGGTGGTTGAAGTCTTGTGTTTCACGCATTGTGACAATGAAACATAATCCAGACAGTTTAATCAGCCTGAACATTTTCACCATGGCAGTGAATCACATGCAGAGGAGAGGCCAGCTCTATCAGCACTGCAGCAGATGTGTGTGTGTGTGTGTCCCACTGTGTGGCTAGACAACAAATCCAGCACTTGTCTGTGCTGTAAATACTCCTTAATCCAATGGTACAACTGGGAACATGATACAATAGCCAGAAAAAGTTTAATAAAAGTCCTACTTGTAGGAAAGAAAAATCTCATATAATATCTCTTTATTATCTCAGTTGTCTCTCCTAGAGCAGAAACGACAGTAAACAGAGCTAGAAAAGTCTCCACGCAAAGCCTACAGACTATGTCTTATGTAACACTGATACCAAAAATAACGAATTTCACCTAATTTTGTTTATTCTTATGCAGTTTGTGTCTTACAGCTTTCATTTTCACCTAAATTCCTTAGTTATTGTTGTTTATACTGTACCAATGCAATTTCATATCAATTTGTAACTTTTTGATTTAGTGGCTAGTTTGTATGAGTTTGTACAGCCTCATTTGCATATTTTAGTATGATTTGCTCATCCCCTGATTACGCTTATGTTTGGGGGAATGCCTCCCTTTTAAAAATGATGTTTTTATATGAATGACATTATATGAATTTGTATGGATTAGCCACTTTTCTGACAATAAATAAAGTGGTTAAGGTTTTTTTGTGAGATTTGGCTGGTTCAAACACATACTTCTCTGCAGTCACCCCTGAACACACACTAAAAAGCATTTCACTATAGGGGAATTACCAACCTACCTACCAACCTGACATGACGTCACACAGGTTCAACTTCACATAGCGGTTGCAAAAAAAGACCAGTTGCAATAGCAAACATGTCGTGTTGTGCGGTAGGATGCCAAAAGTCCAAAAATAGAAAACTTAAATTTTACTGTACACCACACTGCTTTTAATGCCAACCACAGAAGTCTTTGGCTAACAGCCATCAGAAGAGCTTAATGGATTAAGGACCTAATTAAAAATGCTCGACTCTGCAGTTCTCATTTTATATCAGGTAAGTTCACGCTATGCTGAATGATACGCATTACTTGTTTTTGATTGCAGCAATGATTTCAGCAAAAGCAGAAGAATGAAATGTAAAAATGTAAGTTTACATACCCTGCTGTACAGGTGCAGTTCGCTGTCAGAATGCAGTTGTTTTGCTTGCTGATAATTTCCTAGGCCTTGTACGGTTCTGTCTTTTTTCCTGGTCTTTGGCTAGGCAGACAGAACCTCGGTTTTTAGCACTACAAATTTTTGAATCTGGTAATCATGGAACATTATTTCTTGCACATGACCACACAGAACAAAATTGTAAGCATCCAAAGACTTTTAGGCTTTAACTTCTCTCTTGTAAAATCACTTGGAGTTTCAATGAGATGTAGTATGAGTTGTATAGACCATTTCGAGGGATGTAAACAATAACAATGGTCCTAATGTATTTCCTGTATTACATTTTGAATTTTTATAGCTTGCAACAATCCAAAAAGCTCCACACATTGATAAATAATGTTATGGCAGCCATTTTAGCGTTAAGATATGATTAAACTGCCTCTTGTTACATTTCTGAAATAGTTTGGTAACAAGCAGGAAGTGTTCATGGGCCAGTGACATGGCCAAATTGAAATGGTCTATATTTCAGGCTGGAGCTTGGCCATTTCATTTTAATCCAATAGCCATTGGGAGGGTGCTATCGCACATGAATACTTGTGTATGAATAGTTATCACTAACTTTTCTATGAACATGATTTGATTATAACTGCAGATCAATGACAGTGTGAAATAGCCTACTGCAACGTCTGCAATTATATAAAATTAATTTAAAAATGCAACAACCCAGATAGCAAGCCGACATTGAATCAATGTCGATTATTGGTTATAAGCGTCAGTATCAGTCGTCGATCAAATTTCGACATTGAATCCACGTTCTTTATTTGGTCGGTACGTCGGAAGGTTATTACATCGAGAATAAAACATTGATTCAATGTCGAAATGAAGTTGACTCTTCAACATAGGCTACCCGACGCATCTGGTCGAAATCATAACATTGATTCAATGTCGAAATGAAGTTGACTCTTCAACATATAGGCTACCCGACGCATCTGGTCGAAATCATAACATTGGTTCGATGTCGAAATGAAGTTGACTCTTCAACATATAGGCTACCCGACGCATCTGGTCGAAATCATAACACTGGTTCGATGTTGAAACTTGATTGGTGGACTCGGAGTCGGTTCTTCTGCGCGAGTCAGCGTGAGGCGCAGGTGCTGCTCATCATTTGAATCAACTAACAAACCGAAGGCAGCGGACGGAACTGTAAGGTAAGCACGTCGTATTCGACGTTTCACATGTTTTATTTGTCGTTTTCCCAAGAATTTATGTCAAAATGTAACTTTTTAGATGTGTAAATTAACACTTTACCACTTCCTATACGTTTTTTAGTAAGCCCATGTCGCCCTGTGCGTACCCAGGCTATTAACTGCAGCTGATCTATAAAGGTAACGTTAACGTAAATGAAAAGCTGTTTTGGTTATTTAATTTTCGATTTCAACACGATTAACTTCACTTTATGACTTCAATGCTTTTTAACCTGTGTAAAATATAAGATGATCTGTCAAATCGATTTGGAATGAGCATAAAACACATATGTAAGTTAATATTTTGCTAAGCTAACGTATAGGCTAAGTTATGAGAAACGGTTCGCAAATAACATTACGCATCATCGAGCTAACGTTAAACGAGATTTTTCAACACGTTATTACGCTAGCGAAGTGAATCGCTGTCAGTTTACTGTTTTGTTTGCTCTATTTTTTTCTACATTTAGTGACGAACTCTTCGCCAGAGACGGTCCACAGCATTGAATGGGAAAAGCTTATAGAGGTAAAGTTGGTTTTATATTCGCACATTCGTTCATGTAGAAGTCTGTATATTGTTTACCATGTTACTTTGAATATTCGATCGAAATTAGCATACAAGTGTGACTTCAAAACAACATAAACACTGTTTAGTTGACTGTAAACAATGTTGTACTTTGATAGTCATTTGCTGCTAATATGATTTCCCTATTTAGAATTTGCAAAGAATACTTTTCTGACATTATATTATTGAGGAGAATGTCTGAATATCCGAATATAAAACCAACTTTACCTCAATTGTTCACAAACCATGCTTGTCTTTTTTTTCTGATTGTAGTGCTATGTTCTGGTGTGCATTTTTTTTATTTTCCTGTTTATTAAAATGTATTTTGTCTACATGCTTTTCTCTTGAGGTTACTGCAGTTTACTTGTACAAGTATCTAAAACAAATGTTTGTAAACACATTTATTTTGAAAAATATTTAATATCATTAAGCTTTTTAGAATTTCACAAGAAAATAAAATCCAAGATCATTTAATTTCTAACAAAATACCATGTTAACTTAATATTCTGTGTGAGGAGGAGTCAAAAATTGTGGCAATTTTATGGTACCGATACTGTGGGTTGAACTTAAAATTTACCTTGGAATTGTACTTTGTAATAGTAGATACTGTACCTGGTGAGATTTTCCTACTGAGTAACATGTTTTTTTTTCTTACAATTTTTTTTAATGGCAGTTTCTCTGAAATCTCCAGTTGAAGACATCAAGATCTGTAACCTGTGCCTGGACAGACGTCTATTCCAGTTCTGCCTACACCACACTAATCTCTCTGCCTATGTATGGATCACTGACTATTATGTTCTCTGAAGGTATTACTGGAGCGAAAGAACAGCACCCATGACTGAAGTTTCTGTTAGTGACCAGTATATTTGAAGTCTGAGAAAGTTTTTTTTTTTTTTTTTTTTTTTTAACAAGTTGCAAATGTTTTTTTTTTTCCTCTCTCACACAAAGAGACCAAACGACTGGTTGTGCCTATAGTACAGTGTACTGACAATCTTTTAGCGTTTTTATGGTTGTATTAAATGCATCTTTATTGTTACAAAAATCTTAAGTAATTGTCACAACACAATGCACATTTGAGTTTTAATGAGAAGGAGAATTACCCAACAGGGCTCAACACTTTAAAAAAAAAAAAAAAAAAAAAAAAAAAAAAAAATTTACTGGCCTGGTGTGGAATTTAAATTTGAAATTAAGATGGAGAGCAGGAAGTAAAAAAAACTGAATAGGAGACGTAAAGGAAAGTCCGTATTTTTTAAATTCATACCATATTACAAAGAAGAAATAAATAGAAATATTATGAAGAGGACCGTTTTTTACTGAAATAAAATGTATGCTCAGCTCTGACGAGACACAGTTTAAAGTAGTTTTGTTTTTTTACATATAGATTTTCATTGCTTTAAAATATTTTAATGTTTTTATATTTACAGTTTGTATATAAAATGAACGCTTAGCTTATTGTTCGCAGTGATCGTTATAATAGGATCATGTGCATTGCATATGATTATTCAGTATACGTTACATTCTTTGGTCGCAGCACTGTATTTTATTTATTGCATTTAGTCATTAAACAATGATATTTTGAAAAAAAAATAAAAATAATTGTAATTAATAAACAAGCTTGCAATTCTTACCGGTTGTTGTAATATTTGAAGCTTGTTCTCAGACAAGTGTCTGGGTCACTAATACTTCGTATTTCTGGAAAATCCGAGATGGAAATCTAGTAAATGTTGGCACTGTAGACGAATGGCTTCCCGATAGTTTCACACAACCTAAAATAATTTGTTTTTATTTATTGACCTTGCTAATCCAGCAAGAATATTTTTTCTCTGGTTGCATCTGAATTTTAGTTTCTGTGATTGTATCTTTCTAAATTCATTAAATAAATGTTGTTCTTTAAACAGTTTAAACATTGTGATTTAAACCTGTGTTTTGACCCTAATAGTTAATTTTGTTGTTATGCACATCTGAAATAAAATGCATTTTTTACTCTAATGAAAAATACATGTTGAAATAGAACACAAATAGACAAATGTATTTAATATTCTACAGTTTTACTTTTTGAGTAAATGGTTTTGACTATTTTAGTCAGTAATTTAAATGTTTTCTCTGTTTGTTTAAGTGTAGAAGGTTTGAATGAATTCATGCTCTTAACGGATATTCACAGCTGTGTATTTGTATCAATAAAAAATGATGACAGATTGTGGTGTGTTTTGTTATATATACAGAATAAATTATATTATGTATTCTGGTAAAAAAATGGTGATTAGGTCATATGGATTGGTTTAATGTTGAAAATGTTGTTTAAGCATTCATTTAAACGTTAAATCATTTAGATAGATTTTATGTTGAATATGTGTGGATTCTATGTTGTTCCAATCGACTTAAAATCAACATCGTTTCAACATTAGATAGACAAACTAATTAGGTTGATTATATGTTGAATATGTGTGGATTCTACGTTGTTCCAATCGATTATAAATCAACATCATTTCAACATCAGATAGACAAACCAATTAGGTCGATTATATGTTGAAAATGTGTGGATTCTACGTTGTTCCAATCGATTATAAATCAACATCATTTCAACATCAGATAGACAAACCAATTAGGTCGATTATATGTTGAAAATGTGTGGATTCTACGTTGTTCCAATCAACTATAAATCAACATAATTTCAACGTCAGGTGGACAAACCAATTAGGTTGATTACATGTTGAAAATGTGTGGATTCTATAACGTCGTTTCGATCGACTGAATATCAACATCGATTCAACGTTGGGTAAGTAACCAATTGTGTCGATTTCAGGTTAGATTTGAATGGAGTGCCTGACGTCGTTTCAACATTACCCCGATGAGCAAAACGATGTTGAATCGATGTCAAAAGAAACGTTGATTTTAGGTTGAAATGATGTCATTTTGCTATCTGGGAAATAAGAACACATACAGCCCCTTACAGTCTCGGATATGTTACCAATTACATAAAAACTACACACAGCATACGTTTAGTCCTTATTTGGGTTCAAAAACAACAAGCAACATATAGCTCAGTCAAAGCAAACCTCTCATCTGTATCTTTAATCTTCACCAGCACATGTAACCTCTTGTTAGAAAGTAATTCCTTCATTCTGACTTCATAATAGTCCAAAAGGCGATGATAATAATTAAACATGGCAGTTTTTTCATGTTTTAGGTTGGTGATTATTATTATTATTATCAGCTCAAGAAGTTTGTTATTTCAAATATAGGCATGCACACGAGCGATCGCAAGCTCTCTGGAGAAAGTGAAACCGCTCTCACTTTTAGACGGCCTCGCAAAACAAAAACACCAAACGGCAGATTTTGTTCTTCTTGGCTTTGTGGCTGTTCATCAAGATGTCAAGGTTTGTTTGGGCTCGGTGAACCATGGCTCCTTATTATATGCATATAGTATTACGATGTAATGTCTCGGCTGTGTCTTTAAAAATGTCGGTTTCTTTGTTTTCATTCTCCTGCTTGTGTATGCAGGAGTGACATTTCTCTCTAAACCAATAGCGTTCAGCTGCGCGTCTAGCTCTGCCTTTTGGTACCCTTTTGCTGTGCTAGGTACCCTTTGCAAAGGGTGCCCAAAAAGTGGTATGGTACGGTTTGCTTTTAGGTACCTTTTGACAGTGGAAACGCTTACCGAACCGGACCACTCAGTGAAAACGAGCCATAATAAATTATGATTGCAGTCTACAGTGGATTTTTGTAATATAGCAGGCAGACAGATCATTAAGAGCCCACAAAATACAGAGTAAGTAACTGAATTCATAACATCCAGAAATAACCAAAGCACGTTCCTGTCTATGGAGGGTCAGAGAGCTCCAGGATTTTATCTAAAATATCTTAAATCTGTGTTCTGAAATGAATGAAGATCTCAGGGGTTTGGAACAAAACAACAGACATAATAGTATTTTTATTTTTGGGTCAACTAACCCTTTATTTTCAGTCTGCAAATGTTATATTTACCCGGTAACTACAAGAAAAAGCAGGTAACAGTTACGCTTACACGAGCAATAGACAACATCACTACAATACATCATGTAACATTCACACAGAAAACTTTATAGTACAGTAAAAAATTGCAATGCCAAGCCTAAAAAAAGAAGGTAGGTTGTTGATGTTTGCCTGCCATTCTCTATCAGAATCACATCAATGAAAGCGCCAATGACATAATCCTTTCTGCATGAGCAATGCACTGAGATATGCAATTACATATTTTGACCGGCAGGTAGGACAGCCTTTCATAATGTTCGGGCCGAACATTTTGATTGGACGAACTTCTCTCAGTCCTACACCTTCCACAGACTATTAAAATACATATACAATAATACATTTGAACCACTGTATTTAAGGATTGCTATGATGATGTGAAGAGAAGACCATCATCTAGTGCACTTTTAATAATGAAAATTATTGGAAATGTGATTAAATTTTTTTATTCAGTAAAGCATTTTGCATGATAGTTAATTCCCAATAAAGAAATAGTCCAAAAATATAATTCTTCACTTGAGAAATGCAGTTAAATTCCTTCTGCACATTCTCCCTCACGTGTCGTCTCTTCTGCCAGTGACTCATCATGACGTCTACAGTATAAATACCCGCTCAGCTGTGACATCATTATGACGGGCCAAATCCACTGTCTAAAACCAGCAGTCAGTTCTGAAGCTGCGTCACACGGCAGGGCAACAGACGGTGCCAGCACCCCATGTCCTTCATACGGCCCGAAAAGAAGTGTGCGAAAGGACACACGAGGTGTTGGAAACCCTCAGTGATCTCCCAGTGTTTAATTGGGGGAACAGTAACCGGCTTATCTCTTAGCAGCAGAGAGCTCATTACCAGTCGCCAGCATTCGCCTCAGCGCCGTGACAGGCAGAGCGCCACCTCCGCCCACTAGACTGGCCCTTATGTAAATTAATTAACTCCTGGAGTAATTATGAATGCTTCTGGCTCGACGCAGCACATCAGCAGACGCAGCAGTGGATTGGTTGACTGAGTGTGTTTAGTGAGGCCTGTTTTCTGGCTGAGGTTGAGCATAAAGGTAGTTAATGTCACTGGTTAAATGAGCTTAGCGTATGCTCGTCATTCAGATCACTGACCGTAATGAGCTCGTTAAAAAACGCGACAGGCCGGCTGTTCCATGACATGCAGGCGCTTAGCCATGCTTGACTCAAGACTTGATTTTTGTGATCCAGAAATGTCTTTGATTAAAATATAAAAGAGGTGATAAAAGAGTCATGAAAGTGGATTATTTAAACATATTCAAAACCTGTTTTTCAAAAGTAATTTGATAATGGCTTGAATAACCAGTAAGTTATCTTTTCTGCACTTATCAATTTGTTCCCAACTCAGTTTAAGAATAAAAGCCTGTAAGTCAAATGCTACCATAACACCTGAAATGCCTGCAAACAGTGTCATCTCACACACACCACCCAACACTCACGATATATATGTGAATGCATATAGTTTCACTTTCAAATAATTTGGGAATCTTTAATACCCCGGGCGAGCCCCCATTTAATGTTACAACCTTGCTTACAAAAGATGCTCAGTCAAGGGGAAGGAGAGTAACATTACTTTTGGGTGAAACACATAAGCAAACACAATATCAACGAGGGACAAAATACCAATAATAACAATAATAAGTGTAAAAATATGTATATAAAAAGAACAATAAATATTTACAAAAGTACATTGAAAATTACAGACACAAACGAGACAAAAAATGTTTGAACAGATAGATGGAAGAGTTGGAGAGGTAAGACGCAGGCGGCGTCCAAACAATAGAAATAAATAAAACAAAACAACCTATTCTATTGGCCCAACCTCTACTTTAACTATCCAAAAGAAAATATATCAATATAGAAAAGAAAATCTTTGCATCTCTGACGCACTATCTTACCTACACTAAGATAAGAGCAAAACCAAAATACAGTGGGTGGAGCACGCCCCTTACCTAATGTGTCTAATGCCAAATTCAGACTGCGTGATTTTAGCCCTGATTTTGACTCGCCGACAGATTTTGAGAAATCGCCGACAAATGCCTAAAACCACAGGTAAATCGGTGCTTGTTCACGTAAGTGACAATCACACAGTATGAACTATCAAGGACGCGATATGAGAGAATCGCCGATAAGTCACCGACACCCGTGAGATATTTGGCATGCTAAATATATTCAACATCAAAAAAATATTCAAATCATACCGTGTGAAATGAGTTCTGATTGAAAATAACATCCGCGATCACCAACAGCCAATAAGAGAGCAGCATTCACTAGTATGGGTACCTGCAGGCCAGAGGCAGGTTGAGGGAGAAGTTAAAAATGCTCATTTTCAGTTTATTTGGACCCAAGAAATGGAGGAAAAACTAGTGGAAATTTGGCAGGAGCACTGTGTCTGTTTGACGAGTCATCTGATCAATATCACAACCAGGTCGAAAAGTAAAAAAAAATTGAGGAGCAATTGCTAATTCTCTTCAAAAGCCAGGTGAGCAACAAAAGAACATTTTCTAAAGCTAAAGCCTTCTTTTTCCATTATGTAGTTAATAAAAAAAGATATATTATGTGACCTCGCGCTATTTCCATGTCACTTCTCGCGTTTGTTTGGTTGGGAGACGTAGTTTAGACAAAGTTGTTCGTGATGTGATCTCTCCAGTCACCGATCCATCATACAGCACCGATAGAACGCTTCAGGCCGATTTATACTTCTGCGTCAAACGCATAGCCCCTTGCTGTGGTCGTCGGCGACGTTAACGCACACCTCTCAAAAAATGTAACGCGTGTGCGTGGCGCAAGCTCTGTGATTGATCGGCTTGGTAGCGCTGACGAGTGTGGGCGGAGGTGAGAGCCGCGCGCCCAATGCAGCGAGTGTTTACAAGTGTGGAGTCCCGTGAAGGAGCTCTGGATGGAGACTGTTGTTTTGTGTTTACCTTATGATTAAAGTTGTTGCACGTCCGCCAGTTCCCGCCTCAAAATAAACGAATTTGAGCCACTTGTACATTAAGGAAGTGTTCAGAAAAAAAAACCAGCGAAGAAACTAGACGCAGAGAAACATAAACACCTAATGCCAGCTAGCGTTTTGGAAGTGTATTGCAGAGAAACAGAAACAGCGTGCAGAAGTATAAATGCACAGCTACGCGCGAGGCTTGCGCCGTGGGTCATACCGATCACTTGACGCAGAAGTATAAACCAGGCTTTACCCAGATAGTCATGCAGTCTGAAAACATCCGTGACACGACTACTTTAAAAATCATGCAGTCTGAACTCGGCATAACAAAAGTGATATTCAAAGCCTGCGTGTGCACAATGTGTGTCGCGCGACATTCTTACCTGTCCTACTCTCCAACCTCAGATGTGCGTAACACTGACGGTGGACAAATGAAGAATAGACAAAGAAAAGCGAACATGTACAACTGTAACACACACTGAACGGATTGCAAATTCACTGACACTCAACACAGAAATTCAAGTGTCCCGGGCCTCGCGAGTAGTGTCCTGTCACCAAATTTATGCTGCGGCGGCAGCGGCTGGATTGGTGACCCTGTAATGATGTCAGAGGTGGACACGGCAAGCAGCTAGGCAACGTGAGCCAATAGAAACCACTGTAGAAATGGAAGCGGGATAAGAGCGAGAGAGAGCAAAAGAGAAACTAGCGAAAGAAAAAAAATCATAATCACACAACACAAGAACGTAACAATTGGTAATGTATGGCCTGTTAGAAACTTTAAAGACCACCTATTTTACCCCTTTTTCAAGATTTAAGATAAGTATTTTGCATCTCCAGAATGTGTCTGTAAAGTTTCAGCTCAAAACACCCATCAGATTATTTATTATACCTTTTAGAATATTAGAATTTTCTCTAAACACAATGTAGCTGTTTTGTTGCATGTGTCTTTAATGCTAGTTCGCCCCGCCCACCATTCCCACGTGCCTGTCAGAGTGTGCCTCAATCTCCACCTCAGCTGCATCAGATAAACAGCAGAGTGACAGACATGAAGGAAGCAGATTTCACATAACGTTTGTGAGAAATTCTACAGTAAGAACTTTCCCAATGATTATTTGATGTATTTGTTGTGGAGTTAATTCAAGCCTTTCTGTGATGAGTCACACACAATGTTGTCACACACAAACATACATAGCGCACGCATTTAACTTTGCATTGTTTTTGCATGGTAAATGTGACAGAATACACGGTAATACTGTATACACTGCTGTATGGATATCCTTTATGTTAATGTACAAAATTAAACGGATTTAATGTCCACAATCTGGGATTGAAGCATTTTCTATTATAATTGTTCTGACATGTGGCTTAGGTGATAAAGATGGTAAAATTGCTGTAATTCATTACAAACATGCACTGTTTTATAAGGATGTCCCGATCCGATATTGATATGGGAAATCGGTCCGATATCAGTCCAAATAAACTTTATCGGACTGCGTTAAAAATCTCCGATATAAGCAGTCTGTTCCACTCTAAACTCCGTTACAGCTATTTTATCCAGCAGCGTCCAGAGCCAGTGTGCAAAGCCCACGTGACCACAACACTGCTTGCTGGCAAAGTCCCTTAAAGATTTAGCATGCTCTTCACGCTAAATTATGGCGTATTACGATAGAAATCTATTGTGACAGTAGCACACGCTAACGCTATCAACAACGGCACATCTATACTGGTTTATTTACTTCATGTCAAGCGATCTTTACATTGTTTTGTATACGCTGCTAAGAAACGCACGGCACCGAATGGCGGCGTATTGCACATCGTGCGAGCCTCATAGAAAACGTTTACAATTCGGTCATGGCATATCATGGTGCATCCAGTGTGATCGATACCCAATTCAACACCTGCGCTTCCCACACAAAAGACTTTACCTCAACGGGCCGGTTCTGTGTGCGTGAGAAACGAACACCGCCAAAGACTCGCATGCTCTGCTGCTGCAGACCCACAGAGATGCGACCTGTTCACAAAACCTTTAACTAAATAGACTGATCCAGCTCATTATATACTGTGCTTTCGCTTTCTATAGCTGCGTTTTTGCATTACTTTATATGCGCGCGCGAAAGAGAGAGGGAGCAGATTTGACCTGTCAGTGGTGCACATGGATAGTAGGAGTCATATAGTGGATTTCTTTATTTTTATTAATTTTTTTTAACTTGAACTCACTGAAAAGAAACAGTGTCATGTAAAAGGTGTTAAATGATAAACATTTTTGTTTTTAATTGTCTGTTAAATAAGAATAAGAAATCATTCTGTTGCTGAGGGCCATTACAGTTTAAAAGAAAGAATGGTATTCCCATATTTAACTCTTCTTTTAAAAGCCCAGAAAGATAAAGTGCTCAGATAAACAGTGTCAGCTTTGCACATGAGTTTGTAGTTCCGTCTTTCTTTACATTGTCATACTTTTCCCATGTGGCAAGTAGGGTGGAATCTGTGCAATATATTATGCAAATAAATTTTTTTTTTTAAAAGTCACATTATTTTATGTGATGTGGAGAAAAGTATTTCTATGTTAAAGATAATATGTACAATATATATTATTATAAAATAAATAATGTTTTGTTTGGGAGCATTGATACAGCCATACTCATCTTATGATACAAACACAGATTAAATAGATCTGATCATGTGAATGTTTGCACTAACCATACTGCACATTTTTATTAACTTAATAACTCATAACAATAACTACTTATTTCTGCTGCCCAGTGTGAAAGAGATTTTTCAGCTCGAAACTGGATTAAAAAATTCATCAAGAAGCTGCCTAGGCACGTCCACAACTGAAGACTTGATTCAGATCAGTTTAGAGAAGCCTTCATTAGAGCAATATGATCCCAGACCTGCTGTGGACCGCTAGCTAAACTCCATACAGATTAAATTATAATTATTAAACACTATTTAAGCTGTTGTTGCAGTAAAATAAAACCTAGTGTACTTATTGTTTTCAAATGAATGACACTGCTTTGTTTACAGATCTCCTCGTGTACATTTATTAGGCAAAAACACTATATATTTTATACGTTTTCACTGTGCTCCTAAAATTCTTTAATGTGCTCCTAAATTTTTCCACTTAGGAGCGCATGTCTTCCTCCTGAAAAAAGTTAGCATCAAGCCCTGGAAATGCTTATCTCCTTAAAAAAAATCTAATGTATGATCTAGCCGTTCATACATTACTCTCAACGAAATAGGTAAAAGTGAAGTATTCATGATTTGTGCTGATTATTATATCGGATTTGTATCGGTATCGGTTAGTACTGAAGGCTGCAATATCGGTATCGTATCGGAAGTTAAAATGTTGTATCGGGACATCCCTACTGTTTTAAAAATGTTTTAAACTTGAAAAAATCACATTCTCGATCACATTTGATGATGATTGATGATCACAGTGAGCTGAACAGATCTTATATATATATATATATATATATATATATATATATATATATATATATATATATATATATATATATATATATATATTTACTAAATGTCAGAATAATGAGAGAATTTTTTTTTTCTAGACAGTCAAAAGTTTACATACATTTCCTTGGTATTTCTTTTTTATTTACTTTTAAACTGTATAACTTTGGTCAAATGTTTTGGGTATCCTTCCACAAGCTTCTCACAATAGTTTGAAGGAATTTTGGCCTCTTCCTCCTGACAGAATTGGTGTAACTGAATCAGGGCTTTGTGATGGCCACTCCAAAACATTCACTCTGTTGTTCTTAAAGCACATTTTAACTAATTTGGCAGTATGCTTAGGGTCATGGTCTGTTTGGAAGACCCATTTGTGGCCAAGTTTTAATTTCCTGGCTGATGTTTTGAGATGTTGCTTCAGTATTTCTACATAAAGTTCTTTCTTCATGATGCCATCTATGCTGTGAAGTGGACCAGTCCCTCCTGCAGCAAAACAGCCCCACAACATGATACTGCCGCCCCTATACTTCACAGTTGGGATGGTGTTCCTAGGCTTGTAAGCTTTCCCCTTTGTCTTCCAAATGTAACACTGGTCATCATGGCCAAACAGTTCAATCTTAGTTCCATCAGACCACAGGACATGTCTCCAAAAATTATTCTTTTTTTCCCAGTGTAATTTAGCAAATTGTAATCTGGCTTTTTTGTTGATTCTGGCTTGTTGATTTTCCCATGTTGTCACACAAGGAAGTAGTGTGTTTGAGGTTTTCCTTAAATAATATTCTACAGTTGTGCCTCCAATTAATTCAAATGTTGTCAATTAGCCAATCAGAAACTTCCAAAACCTTGACGCCATCATATGAGCTTTTTCAGAGGCATAATAATATTATTGTATGTAAACTTGACTTTCAAGAAAAGATATAACAATTTCTCAAAAAATATCTCTCTCATTATTCTGCTATTAAGCATAACAGAAACAAATTTGATAATCCTAACTTACCTAAAAGAAAAAAAGTTTAGTCACATTAACATCTGACTTTTTTTTAAAATGGTTATGTGCCTTTTTATACAGTGTATGTAAACTTCTGGTTTCAACTGTATATATATATATATATATATATATATATATATATATATATATATATATATATATATATATATATATATATATATATATATATATATATATATATATATACACACAGTGTGTGTGTGTGTGTGTGTGTGTGTGTGTGTGTGTGTGTGTGTATAAGCCTGTTTTAAAGTGACCTTAATAGAACAAAGTAAAAGTTTAGGTAATAAACAAACTACCTGTTGATAGCAAAGATAAACTATTATGAACTATTGAACTATTTATTCACCACTACCTTAACCATTCCACTCCTGTCACTCACTACGACTCTATTACTCCTCCATTTGTCATTTAACCCTCTGTCTGTCAGCACTGTCGAGTTCACAGTGCAAATCCAACTCAGGCAATTTTGTGATCTAGAATTTCAGCTTCCTGGCCTCTTCATATCCCGCAGGTGGAGCAGAACGAGAGTCTCCCTGTCAGCAGCAGATGCACAGAGTCCTGAGCTACGGTCAACAGCACCTGTCTTTGCTGAGCTACACAAGTGCCTGTGATCTACAGACCACCATGAGCTGGGAAACCACACTGATCTCGCACAGATTTCACTGACTCAGTGTCATTCCATTACACCAAAGCCAGTCCATCCAATCTGATCTTCACAGAGGAAAACGATTGCCTGAGCTTCGTCTTACTTAGGCACTTCTCACTGACATGGGTGATAAAGCCTCAAAAGTTGTCCACTCAGCGCGTTCAGAGCGGCCCCCACAGTTCTCTGAAGAGCAGGATGTGTGCGTAGTGCACAATGAGTGTTTATTAGACCCTCTCCACGTTAAACCTGACTTCATCAATCACTCTCTTCCTGCAGCTCAGCCGGATCTCCAGAGACTTCCCGAACACTTCTGATGGCAGGAAGGCGCATTACCTTCACTCAGCACATACAGATGCAATGCCATGATATACTCGCATGGTATCTCATGCTTCGTGTTGAAAAATGAAACAATACTTCATATTGTCTCAAGCAAGTACGCTCCTGCTGGTAGAAACTGTGACTGCACTGCTATGCAGACACAAAACTTGTGTCATGAGTAAAAACTGAACTGGAAGTTTGTGTAGATTGTACAGATGACACGACTTTCTTAAGAAGAATGTTAGATAGGATTTTAGCTGAAATGGTGGTCTTTGGTGATTCATTGCAGAAAAATGGCTACTGGCGCTTATACAGGCAAAACAAAATGTATACCCAAGGCTTCCGATGGTAATAATATTAATGTAGAGAACTTCAATTATCAATCACCTGTATCATCATATAGTTTCTTGATATTTAGGAGAAATTGGAATTTGAATTTTGAATTTAAAGTAACTAAACAAGTTAGTTTTTTGAGTCTGATGAGAAACATTATATTCATTATGAAACTGGGAAAAGACTGTAGTGAGAAAAATGTGTTATGGTTTAGCCGATGTTTTCTGCAACATGTAGAACCTTTACTGCGTTCATCCTCTAATCAGCCAGCAATTTTCATGCAGAATGATGATTTCTGTCAAACACAAAAATGCGTAAATTTAAGCTGAAAATACTGAAATAATGAAATGGCAGCCCAGAGTCCTGACCTAAACCTGATTAAAAAATCTCTTATGTAAATTAATTAACTCCTGAAGTAAGTACAGTAAGAATGCTTCTGACTCAATGCAGCACATCAGCAGACGCAGCAGTGGATTGGCTGAGCAAGTGTGTTTAGCAAGGACTGTTTTCTGGTTGACGGCGAGCATAAAGGTAGTTAATGTCGCTGGTTAAATGAGCTTAGCATATGCTCGTCATTCAGATCACTGCCTGTAATGAGCAGAGAAATGTTCAAAAGTTCACTTTAGTGACAAAAGCCAGCAATTTTTATGCAGAAAGATGATCTCCGTCAAATACCAAAATGGGTAAAACAGTTCCTTTAAGCTGAAAATACTGAAATATTGAAATGGCAGCCTAGAGTCCTGATCCAAACCTGATTGAAAATCTCTATTGTAAGTTAATTAACTCCTGAAGTAGTTATGAACGTTTCTGGCTTGATGCAGCGCATCAGTAGTGGATTGGCTGAGCAAGTGTGTTTAGCAAGGATTGTTTTCTGGCTGATGCTGAGCAGAAAGGTAGTTAATGTCACTGGTTAAATGAGCTTAGCGTATGCTTGTCATTCAGATCACTGGCCGTGATAAGCAGAGAAGTGCTCATAAGTTCACTTTTGTGATAAAAGCCAGCAATGTTTATGCAGAAAGATGATCTCCGTCAAACACCAAAATGAGTAAAACTGTTCATTGAAGCTGAAAATACTGAAATAATGAAATGGCAGCCCAGAGTCCTGATCCAAACCTGATTTTAAAAAACTCTTATGTAAATTAATTAACTCCTGAAGTAATTATGAACGTTTCTGGTTCGATGCAGCACAGCAGCAGTGGATTGGCTGAGCGAGTGTGTTTAGCAAGGCCTGTTTTCTGACTGACACTGAGCATAAAGGTAGTTAATGTCACTGATTAAATGAGCTTAGCGTATGCTCGTCATTCAGATCACTGACCGTAATAAGCAGAGAAATGTTCAAAAGTTCACTTTAATGATTAAAGCCAGCAATTTTTATGCAGAAAGATGATCTCCCCGTGTTCGCGTGGGTTTCCTCCGTGTGCTCCGGTTTTATGTTTACATGGTTATCAGTAATCTAATGATTTACCTTAATCTGAATAAGACAATAATTTGATTAAGGTGTTTACATGAGTTGCATTTTGAATGTTCTTTTTGTGATCCCGTCTTACATGTTATAGTACATAGATCGATTAACGTCATTGCGTCACCACGCTATCCATGCTTCCTCCAGTTTCATGTCATTTCAGACGTTTTATTTTTAATTTTTTGACTTTAACTGCAGTTTCACTTTCATTCAGGAACATTTCGTTCATGCCCCCATGACAAACTGAGGTATTTGATGCGAGCATTAAGTAAGGACTGGTAGAAGAGTGCTCTTTTAATGGAATTTGATACCGCACGTTGAATGGAAAGAAAAAACCTCCGCATTTCGAGACGCAGGTGTCTGTGGTCCTTTAAGGTAATAAAAATCGCTGTTTACATGGTAGTCTAGACTCTTAATCAGAGTATTGTCTTAATCATATTAAAATCGAAGCATTGGTGTCCATGTACATACTCATTGAAAGTGCCAGATGATGTCGCAAGCTTTCAGAGACAGTGCATTCATCTGCCTTTAAGTTGATTCCATGAGCCCTCAAATGTGTCATTAAGTTTGACGTGTTTCCCCCTTACACGCAACTTTTGTAAAGCATCTGCTTCACGTTGCTGTGTCAGAATCCTTGCTTGTAAAATACACTTTAGAACGCTTAGTTTAAGCAAATTTGATGAACGCGATCATGCGTGTTGATCTGAAGAGTCGCTCTCGCTCACCGAATACGCTGTACTGCGTGCGTTGCGTGCGTCCGTTCCCTAAGCAACAAGAACAAACGGCTGACATCGCCTGTCCGTATTCCTCAAAGTTGTTTAGAATTAAATGTTTAGAGATGGTGTGACAACGTGTACCTATGTGTGCCTTTGATGCACCCCTTGATGCTTCTTACGTCATTGTTGCAGCACCAGTGGCACCGAAATTAGGCACCGAAATTAGGCACCGAAATTCATATGCTGATTTGGTCCGGTACATACCGGTTACAAAGGTACCAGTGCTACAATGGCACCGGGTTTTGGTACCCAACCCTGTTTACTAACGATGAAATTAACGTGACAATGTGTGTTGGTCCGAGGCAACTTCATGTCTGGCATACGTGTATTTCTTGTGTGTGTTTGTTTTGTGAAAAACATTGCTATTAATTTATAAATATATCATATATATAATCAAATTGGTTAATTGACACAATTTTTTTTTTACCAATAATGTGATTTAGAATATATACAAGCATTTGGAAATATATACAATATTGTGGCAAGGTGGCCTTGGTCAGCCCATGATTCATTCATCCTCACAAACTTCTTGGTGAGTCATGTATTTAAAGATATTATTCCAGCTAAGTTTGTTGGTGCTGCTATACCGCCCTAACAAAGTGTTCCTCTAATACATCTGTGTCTCCCACAGACACGGATACTACTCCAGACAGTAAGGCCCAATCCCAATTCTACCCCTTAGTCCTTCCCCTTACCCCTACCCCTCATTTTGCGCGTTCACGTCAAGGGGTAGGGGTGTCCCAATTCTCTTTAGCTCGAAGGCGTAGGGCTAAGGGGAAGGGGTGAATACCCCTTTGACTGAAGATTTTTCAGGACCACACTCGAAACCAAGGGGTAAGAAAATTTCCCAGAATACACCAGCCACAACGGCAGAATTACTGCACCCGGAAGTAAGGAGAGCCACAAATTAGGTTTTTTTGTCATTATTATGAATTTTTACAACTAAGAAGCACATGTTTTAAAATATTCATAACCGCGTTCATGTTCTACCGTCATGGTTTTTAAAAAACCCCCAGCTAAAATAAAAACTAAATTTTGCGATCTATAATCCATAATAATAACTCCTGTACAGCAGTCCCACAACATTCTGACACTAGATGACACTCAATACCCTCTCAGTAATGTCTAGTGACTAGGAATGGGCTTTTTAGAGTATCTGGAATAATGTTAATGTTGTTTTTGGTGTGTTTACATCGATGAATATGGCCACTGTGTTAAATGCACAGTATTACAATCTTATTGCCACATTAGATCGTTATGATAACATGATTTATGCCTTCAGTGATTTCCTGAAGATAAATACCAAAAAATAGCACTACTGGAATAACTACAGCAGTCACCATCGTCTGATCTTAAAGCAAGAGATTGCGATGACATATAATGACGTATGCAGGTGTTGTAGTGCTGTCCCAATTCTTTAGGGGTACATTTTGAAGCCCTTCCCCTTCACCCTCAGTTGTAAGGGCCAAGGGGAAGGGGAAGGGGTAGGGGTACAAAAATAGAATTGGGATTGGGCCTAAAGTGTCGCCCACAATTGAGGCATCTCTCACCTCAAGGGGTGTTAGTTCAGCATCCCCTGGTCCCCCACCTGTTTGGTCCACACTTTGACTGTGCGCCGCTGTTCTCTTAACCTGCACCTTTACATCAGACCATTTCTTTTTTAATTAACTCACAGTTCAGACCCCACTGCATTAACCGCGTCAGCTAAACTCTCCCACTCTATTTTTTTTCTTTTGTTATAAATTCCGGAGGACAAACTTGCAAATAACACAGTTTTTCTCCGGTCTACCTCCGATAGGAGCACCTCCAATTCACATTCTGTGAAGTTCTTCTTCTTGCTTGCTTTTGCCATTGCTTTTTCATTTGGTTTGGAGGAGGCAAGGAGGTGTTTTACGCTCGTGCATGTGCGCTCAGTTTCACATTAATTCAGACGTACAAAGAGAATATGTGTGGGATTCCGCGTACGCAGTGTTTCATACATCTGATTTTTTTACTATGTACGCACATTTACAGCTTTGTCCGTACGCAATGTTTTAGTATTAATTCTACACAAGTCTTTGTACATGAGGTCCCTGGTGAGGGGATTCATCTTATAAAAACTAAATCTAAGTTATCTTTTGAATCAGTTGTCAAATACACTCAATGTTCAATTATTTCATATAATGTTTGTTATATTTATGAATGTAAACTTGTTGGGAAAGTGATCAATGGTAAAACAGCATCTTCTGAACATGAAGGCAACACACTAAGAACACAACTCAACCAGGCCTCGTCCTCATGAGCAAGAATTATTTAAACTCAGGAAATAACCTGAACATTTCCAGAAGAAAACTCAGGACTTCAATTGATGTGTTTGAGGGAGTTCAGAAACAATGCTTACTGATTTACGGAAGAACTCTCTGTGGAGTTATTTTTGTGCTTTGTAACTTTGCAGATCACTTTCGAGCTCAAAAAGCAACACTGCACGCTGAAAGATGTTGAAAGATTTCAAATCAAAATAGGACGCCTTTAATATTTCAGAATGTTTTGAAACAGTTATGACTTCATAAAGCCTTGTTTACTGAAAATGTAAAACTCTGAGATTTTGGAACTTGTCAATTTGACAATTTGACTCCAAATCACAGGTCCAAAACTAATTATGTGCTAAAAAGTTGCATGAAGCAGTGTTTCATATCTGAGATGTCCGTAAAATTGAATTGCATGGGTTATAATTAAATCAGTATTTTAATTAAACTTCAGCCTTTGTGTAGTACAAACTCTTCTTTTAAAGTTATAATCTTTAGCTTGCTAACCTGATGTGACTGATTGACTCAGTTAGTTAGAGATTAATTAGTTTTCATTTCTCCTTGGTCTCAAATGACAACAACAATCATGTGTCTTCACCTCCATTCTTACATTATAATGCTCATAGGATTAAAGGGTGATCAAGTTCACTCTCTCGGTGACTATAGGAAGTATACACACATACAGAACCACACACACTATGACTCACTTGTCGGCTTATATTAAGGCGCACAGATTTTCTGCTTGGTAATGAGTCAGTAACATGCAGCGTTCACACTCCAGCCTCACTGACCCTGAGGGCCGTCTGTACAGTTGACATCACAATGCTCAAACTCAAATCAGTTTCAAGCATGCTAAGTCATTCCGTGCTGCATTTCTGATTTAGAGATGAGTTTGTCTTTTTTTAAATAAGAGTCACAGCTCTTGACCTTCACAAAATGTTGATTTTCAGCCTCAGGATGTCACTAGTTTTATTGTATTGGTTTTTGCCAACACAGGCTCATTGTGAATATGTACCCCCGTATACATTTCTGAAGAGTGCAAATTTTGTAGCCAGAGGTACATATGGCTGCATTTTGTCTTTGAAATGAATGCACTGTGGCAGTATGATGCTGCTGACAGCTTCTGTTTATTTTTCAGGCAAGCAGCTGACCGCTTACCTCCGTGTGGACGGCTTTTCCGATGTTACTAGTTTGCCCAGTAGCTCACCACTTACATCGGCAGACTTGTGAAGCAGAGAGGAGTTGACCGCGATGATGGGGTTTGAGTCCAGCGAAGAACAGTTTCAGAAAGCAGATAAAACAAAAGGAAAAAAATAAAACAAACAGGGTGAAAACGTGGTAAGATCTGAAAACATGGTAAACACCAGGTGGCCCAGAGGGCTTTTCTTTTTATGGATTGCTTTTGAAAACACTGTCGGTTGGTTTTAGGGAAGGTGGTGGGAGGGTCAATGGGTGCTTTTAAAAACACTATCGGTTGGGTTTAAGAAAGGAGGTGGGGGAGGTCGGTCGATCGGTCGGACAATCAGTCAGTCAACAGTGGCCTCTGATGGATTTACGTGAGAACAGCAGGCACGAATGGCACTCGCGAGACAAATTTGAGATCTGAAAAAGCATACACAAAAAAAAAGATGCAAAAAAATTAACTTATGTCCTGGGACGCATTTCCCGCTCTCCAGGGTATGTATCCATAATGAGCCTAGGTTGGTTTTTGAGACTGTTTGCAAAATTTGTTTAATAGAGGGCCTAAATTTCATATTTATTGCATATATGTTAGATACAGCGCGATGCGGTGGAGCAGTAGGTAGTGCTGTCGCCTCACAGAAAGAAGGTAGCTGGTTGGAGCCTTGGCTGGGTCAGTTGGCCTTTCTGTGTGGAGTTTGTATGTTCTCCCCACGTTTGCGTGGGTTTCCTCCGGGTGCTTCAGTTTCCCCCACAGTCCAAAGACATGTGGTACAGGTGAATTGGGTGGACTAAATTGTCCATAGTGTATGGGTGTGAATGAGTGTGTATGGATGTTTCCCAGAGATGGGTTGCAGCTGGAAGGGCATCCGCTGCATAAAACATATGCTGGATAAGTTGGCAGTTTATTCTGCTGTGGCGACCCCAGATTAATAAAGGGACTAAGCTGAAAAGAAAATGAATCAATGAATGTATGATACAACTTTGCTAAAATCAGTTACAGATGATTTGAGGTTCGTAATACTGTATGTTTTAAATATACAGGTAAAAATTCTCCCAATGGTAAAAAAAAAAGAACAAGAAAATATGTATCATAATAATAGTAATAATGATATCAACATTAATTGGTCTGTGCAATGAATTATAACATAATCACATGTACAATACAGTTATTAAAAACAGAATTACTGACATCCGTAAAGTGTTTAAAATACCGTGACCAGACATGGATTTAAATCACAGAATGAGGAGGAAATCATATTTTTATATGGTATTCTGTATAGTGATGAAAGCTAGGTTAATTAGCTTTGCATTATTCTTATTAAAATACCCAGGATGGCTTGAAGAACACAGAAAATCCATATACTGCCACAAGTGTTTGTTAATGGTGTTCATGTTTGACCCATTTCTCCTTTTCTAAATGTGGAGTCTATGCATGAGGGTGCCCTCTAGCGTCCAGTATGAATGAAACTGAAATTACATTACAATGTGTTATCACAACTTTATTTCAGAGGCCTTGAACTTTGCTAATGGAAACCCATTGTCCTGCAAAGTTTATTTCCAACCTGCTTAAGCACATCTGCTTGTGTATTTTATATAATCAAGATAAATTAGCTGTTTCATTGTGTTAAAGCTAAACTCATCATACAGGGGCGCACTCTCACTACACTATCCGAACCGTGCCTAGGCACATTTCCTGGTTCGTTTGAGAAGTGTGAGTGCTCTGAATCGGGTTCAGGCATGGTTCAGTTGGCCGGCCCTGGCCCAGTTGGAAGAGATGTGCCAGAGCGTGGTTCGCTTGGGCTTTAGCGCGGTACGCTTGTAGTGTAAGTGCAAAGCGCGCCTGAGCCTGAAACTGAAGACGAGATGTGCCTTTTAAGAGACATATGGATTATTAATCATTCTTACTGTTTAATAAACGCAAACTGTTGTAGTTTATTAAAGATGCAAACCCCTCGCTGCACAACAGCTGCACCTTCAGAAAACCTCCTAACCCAGCTAGTAAAATTCATGTGGTTCAAATCCGGCCCACACCAGACACTTACATCCAGCCCACATACCGCATGGAATGATGGCACTTGGGTGGTCCGCTCCTGTTTGCCAGATCTGGGCCACAATTAAGCCATAGCAATATCACATATCAGCCAGAATTCAACCAAATGAACCAGAACTGACCCTATTCTGGGCCACAGTTTGCTTTTATTCTGGCCCAGATCCGGCCCACACCAGACACTTACATCTGGACCACATACTGAATGGAATGATGGTTCTAGGGCGGTCCGCTCCTGTTTGTCAGATCTGGGCCACAAATAAGCCAAAGCAATACCACATATCAGCAAGAATTCAACCAAATGAACCAGAACTGACCCTATTCTGGGCCACAATTTGCTTTTATTCTGGCCCAGATCTGGCCTACACCTTACACTTGCTGGGTGTGGCAAAGTGCAAAAATCCCAGCATGCGTTGCAGTATGAATACATTCTATAGCTTTTTGATGCTACAGTTTTTATTATTTGCTTTTGATTCTGCTGTTTATGTTGACGTTGTTGATTTTGTCATTTTTAATATAATTTTAGTGATGTTAGTGAGTTTTGTTCATTTTGTTAATTGTCACCGTTGTTGAGGTTCATACGCTGATTATTGATGTCTCTGTGAGCAAAAGTTAAATCATAAAATTTTTAGCTTATATACCTTTATAATTCTGTGAAATGTGCAAACATGTTATTACGTTACTTTTAATAATGGCTTAAACATTGGTTAACATCAGTGAACTATATTATTTCATCACAGGTTGTGCCTCACTTAATTTTATTGTTGTTTTTACTTGGCTTGTTTGCTGTAATGAATAAACTTTTCAAGCAACGTTCTTCAAAGTTACAGCAGCCCAAAAGAAAATTTATATTAAGAGGTTCAAGGCTATGAGCCCAACTAAAGCAGACACTTTTCTCCATGATGGTGACTAGTCTATGTGGTCCACATACAGTATTTTTTAAGATAACTAGGCCACATTTGCCACATCTTTTCTGGGCCGCTTTAGGCTCACAGCCTCATTAGCCAGAGCATACTGTGCCAAATATTTGCCAAAAGTGGCCCACATTTGTTTTAGGATAACTGGGCCACATTTGCCATACCTTCTCTGGGCCATTATAGGCTCAAGTCCACATTAGCCATAGATTACTGTGCCGAATATTCACCAAAAGGGGCCCACATATGTTTTAAGGTAACTGGACCACATTTTCTATATCTTCTCTGGGCCACTATAGGCTAACGGCTGCAGGCTCGTGCAAAGGCTTTCCAAGGGGCATATGCAGAATTGAAGATTAGGGCACAACATATCTAGATCGCAAACTGAAGACCGAGTGGAGGGGGGGGTGCTTTGCGAATAGAAGAGCGGGGGTGGGGTGGGGTGTGGGGGGTGTGGTGCATCACGAACTGAAGAGCGGGGGGATCGTAAACTGAAAAGCAGGGGTGGGGGACACTTCTGTTCGTTTTGGAAGGGCATTTTATATCCCAGACTCAAAAGGGCATGTACACTGCACAGGTTGAGCCCTATGTGTGCACTTGCCTGAAAGACTGCATTAGCCAGAGTTTACTGTGCTGAATATTTGCCAAACATTTTGCCATAAGTGCCAAATCTTTGCCTTAAATGGCCCATATATGAATTTAAATCTTTGGCCCGCCTTTGCCATTATACAGGTAGGCCACTTCAGGCTCACATTCATTTTGTCTGGGCCGAAGGATTACCACCAGTGTTGCATAACTGCCTAAAGTGGCCCACATTCATATGCTATCTAGGAATACCTCCAGCACAAGGACATTTATGATTATTTATGAGTGTTAAAAGTAACTGATCTGTTCAAGAGAAATATTTGACTGCATGTCACTGCATATCAAATGACTAAAATGATATAGCTAAAGAAATCTCCACTGTGCTGAGCAAGTTCTGACTCAAATTTTTGTTTAAATGTAAATAAATGCGAAGAAATATTTTTTACCACAATGATGCCTCTTGTAAATAGTCTCATTATCTTTTTGGAGAGCCCTCTGTCATTTTAGGTCAAAATAATTAGCTGGTTGAATAAAAGTAACTTTAAGTCAGAATCTGCCAACGGTGTGAATCATTTTGGGCTTGACTGTATGTGTCAGAAGAGATCACACATGAGTAACAAACATCCTAGTTCATAGTGCAGCATCCCTAGCGTGTAGGCTTTAATCAGTTATCTAACGCAGAAAGGGGTTCAGTTTGGACTCTATGCAAGGAGCCTGTGCTCTTGCCAAGTGCTGTTGGCGCAGACCTGATGGGTCTGAGTGAATGCATTGGCCAGCCTGGCAGCCTTGGCAGCACACGGACCTCCTTGAGCACATACCTAAAGCTCCTCCAAACACTCCTGAGGCACAGAGCCCAGCACCTCATCACATCACCAATACAATAGCACAACCCATATGGACTGCAATGCACCTTTTTTATTTCATCTTTATTTCTGGTTACCATTAGAAACTACAGCACAATCTCACAAGGAAACACTACTATTTTACAAATTGTCAAAAAAAGTAGTTAGTTCGTATGAATTCATGCGATTTAATTTAAAAGGAGGCATGTCCCCGAGCCCTACCCCTCACTGGGGGATGGGCAAATCGTAGTGAAATCTACAAATGCGATTACTCAAATGAATACGAATTAGCCACTAAATCAAAAAGTCACGAATTTACTTGAGATTGCATTGGTATTTATGTGATTTCATTGATATAAAAACGTAAGATTTTTAAAAGGAGGCATATCCCCAAACCCCACCCCCAACCCTAACCGTAATTGTAGTAAAATCAAGAAAAGAGATCGCTCAAATGAATACGAATTAGCCACTACAACAAAAAGTTACGTATTTCCATTAGATTGCGTTGGTATTTATGATTATAAAAAATGTAAGATTTTTAAAAGGAGGAGTGCCCCCAAACCCTACAGCCAACCCTACCCCAAATTGGGGGATGAGCAAATCGTAGTGAAATCTACTAATTAGATCGTTCAGTTTCATGTGATTTCATTCATATGAAAACGCACAATTTTTAAAAATAGACGTATGCCCTAAACAACACTCCCAACCATACCTCTCATCATCATCGGGGGATGAGCAAATCGTAGTGAAATCAAAAGTTACGAACTTCCATGAGATTGTGTTGGTATTTATGTGATTTAATTTGTATGAAAACGGAAGATTTTTTAAAAAGAAGGTGTATACCCAAACCCCATCTCCTTCCATAGCTCTCACTGGAGCATGAGCAAATCGTTGTAAAATCTACAAAAGAGATTGCTCAAACGAATACGTATTAGCCACTAATTCAAAAAATCACGAATTTTGGTGTTCATGTTATTTCATTGGTATGAAAAAATACAATTTTTTAAAAGGAGACATGCCCCCAAATCCCATCCACAACCCTACCCCTCATTGGGGGTTGAGCTAATAGTAGTGAAATCTTCAAATGAGATCGCTCAAATGAATCCAAATTAGCCATTAAATCAAAAAGTCACAAATTACCATGAGGTTGCGTTGGTATTCATATGATTTCATTTGGATGAAAACGTAAGATTTTTAAAAGGAGGCATATCCCCAAACCCCACCCCCAACCCATACCCCTCATTGGGAGATGAGCAAATTGTAGTGAAATTAACAAATGAGATCACTCAAATGAAAATGAATTAGCCACTAATTAAAAAAGTTACGAATTTCCATGAGAGATTGCGTTGGTATTCATGTGATTTCATTTGTATGAAAATATCAGATTTTTAAAGGGAGGCATGCCCCCCTCCCCCCTCCCCTCCCTCAACCCGATCCCCCATTGGGGGATAAGCAAATCGTAGTGAAATCAACAAATGAGATCACTTCAACGAATATAAATTAGCCACTAAATCAAAAAGTTACGAATTTCTGTGAGATTATGTTGGTATTCATGTGATTTAATTTAGTATGAAAACGTACGATTTTTAAAAGCAAACCCCAAACCCCAGCCCCTTCCCTAGCTCTCATTAGGGGATGAGCTAATCGTAGTGAAATCAACAAATAAGACTGCACAAATAAATACGAATTAGCCACTTATAAATGTTTCTTTTTAAAAATCACAAATTTCCGTGAGATTGCATTGTTATTTATGTGATTTAATTTGTATGAAAACGTACGATTTTTAAAAGAAGGCGTATACCCAAAGCAAACCCCCTTCCCTAGGATGAGCAAATCGTAGTGAAATCCACAAATGTGATAGCTCAAATGAGTATAAATTAGCCACCAAATCAAAAATTCAATAATTTTTGCGAGATTATGTTGGTATTCATGTGATTTTATTTGTATGAAAACGTATGATTTTTAAAAGGAGCCATATCCCCATACAACACCCTCAACCCTAACCCTCATTGGGGCGTGAGCAAATCGTAGTGAAGTCTACGAATACAAATCGCTCAAATTTATACGAGTTAGCCACTATATCAAAAAGTTACAAATCTCCATGAGATTGCATTAATATTCCTGTGATTTCATTTGTATGAACACAGATGATTTTTAAAAGGATGCATATCCCCAAACCCCACTCCCAATCCTACCCATTTTGGGAAATGAGCAAATTGTAATGAAATCTACATTTAAGATTGCTCAAATGACTTTGAATTAGCCACTAAATCGAAAAGTTACGAATTTTCTTGAGAGTGAGTTGGAAACCACAGCACTAGTAAGACTGATCAACAACAACACTAGAGAGCAATATCTATGTAGCTCCACCTCTAAATGCATGCAGTCTCTCTCACTGCACTCTAATTCATCACAATCGTCTCTGGAGCACTGCCAAATCCTTCGGGTAATGCTGTTGCAAGCCTCACTACACACCATTTTTTATCTGTGTTTTAGTTTTTCAGAAGACGTGCAAGGAAAGAAAGAAAAATAATGTGTGGAAAATTGTTATAGATGGTTGAGGGAGGGGGGTGCGGTAGTGCTGAGATTGCAGTTGACGTGAATGTTTCCAAAAGGCTCTAGGATGTCTGGCCATTATTAAGGGTAATAAATGATGTCGTTTTTAGTAGATTGCAGCTTTATTTCAGAGAAATTGGCCTGAAGCTTGAAAAACAGAACTGCCAAAACAAATTGTGTGTTTGGCATAATGGAGTTATGTCTTTTTGGGGCTTAAATGCGTGTGTTTTATTCATGAAGAAGATCACAAACAAATCTTCATCAGCATTTATTGAGTGTGTGACATAACTGATTGATGAATGCTGGAGTAAATTTGGCAGATGTCAGAAATTGTGGTTGAAAAGAGTCCTGTATGATGTTTTTTTGCTACATTGTGCTAAACTGTGCTGGATGAATCTTCTACATTATTCATTCTGAGTGCAAGATAAATGTAAAATCACTCCAAAATGAGTCATAGACTTGATTTAATGGATGGCAGCGGGTTAAAGGGACATCTAAATATGTCCAGCATCTCTGGAGCTTGACTCAGATCAACACAGAGGCTCGTTTCACTGTTACTGATCAGATTTGCTCATCAGTTATGGCTGACTAGAGAGAGAGTGTATCTGGTATACATCTACAACTTATTGTCACTTATTGTCATCATCCAGTTACTTCTGAGAAAAGAACAACAGTGCTGTTATGGAGATTTCAAGAGTTCACACTTAGCTGATGATTGATTATAAAGCTTGTTTGGCAAGCTGTCTCGGGAGAGAGCCCTTAGCTCATAAAATCCTCGAGCCCGGGGCTCCCTCCCGTTTGCAAGGTGAGAAGGGAGTTTGAGCTCAGGTAGATCTTGAAAACTCCCCCACTGTAGTAGCTACTGAACAGATAGTAATTGCTCTTAAGAGATAACTACTTACTAGGTGCATTTCTATGGTGCCGATTTGGATTAGTCATTTAACTTAAGCTGCATGTTTTTGGAACCCAGGGAAAACCCACATGAGCACGGGGAGAATGTGTGAACTTCGCACAGAAACGTTGGCTGGCTTGGTAAGGACTAGAACCAGTGACGTCCTTGCTGTGAGGCAGCAGTGCTAACCACTGGGCCACCATGCTACCCGTCTAGGAAAGGTGGAGAAGTAGGTGTGGAAGGGGGGATTCTTCAAAATGAAGATGGCTGTATTATGGAACTTAGGGTATTTATAGTGGCTTAGGAATCGTCTGGTTGGTGAATCATAAATTGGATAATGCAGGACCAGCCATAAACAATCATAAGCACGTGATCCTCTCAAAATTTAACTTTAAAAAGTTAAAAAAATAAACTTCGGTAACACTTTATAATAACTACACATTATCAATCATTTACTAAGCATTAGCATATCGTGAATTCTTTATCTGTTAATCATTAACTCTACATTAATAAGCGTTAGTAAGCAGTTTATAACTGCAGCTACAAATCATCTATTCTTGACTTACAACCACATTTATAATGTGCTTAATAATTGTACTTTCATACTTTGTTAATGGTTTACTTTTCATTACTAAATTATTGCATTATTAACAAACCAGTTGTATTTAAGAGTAGTCGATAGTTTTTAAGATAATTCAGAATGAGTTAGTAAATGATTATTAAACTATTGAAATCAACGTTTATAGATCTTATTATTCAGGAATATATTAATAGTTAATTTGTATGTTAATAAATGCTTTATTAACTCAACTTCATGCAGTTTTGTGACCTAATCTAAAGCGAGGACTATTTATGCTTTATAAATCCCTTATAAATGACAATTAAAGGCTCAGTATGAACAATAATCATTGCAATCTTATCTAAAAAGTAAAATTACTGTAAAGTTTAAACACTGCTGAATAACAGGAGTGTCAAAATACGACATACAATTGGATAAAACAACAACAATATAACAATATAATAAGATGCAATGTTTAAACTGTACAGTAATTTTATTTTAGATAAGGTTGCAAAGAATATTTTTTTTGAAATACAGTTTTATTTGTGTATCTTCAAACGAATAGAAATGAATAATGTCTTTGTGTTCTTTTTTCCTGTTTAGAATTTAACTGAGCCTTTAATTGTCATGTATAAGGGATTTATAAAGCATAAATAGTCCTCACTTTAGATTAGGTTACAAAACTGGATGAAGTTGAGTTAATAAAGCATTTATTAACATACAAATTAACTATTAATAAATGCCTGAATAATAAGATTTATAAATGCTAATTTTAATAGTTTAATAATCATTTACTAACTCATTCTGAATGATATAAAAAAAACACCAACTATGCTTAAATAACTGGTTTGTAAATAATTCAATACTTCATTTAGTAAAGAAAAATAAATCATTAACAAAAGTATGAAAGTGCAATTATTAAGCACATTATAAATGTGGTTGTAAGTCAAGAATAGAGCATTTGTAGCTGCAGTTATAAACTGCTTACTAACGTCTGTTAATGTAGAGTTAATGCTTAACAGATAATGAATTCACTATATGCTAATGTTTAATAAATGGTTCATAGTGTGTAGTTATTATAAAGTGTTACCGAAAACATTAATAATACATTCCGTATTATTTTTTTCATAATATAATAAAATACAGAAATATTTGTGCTTTTTTTGTTATTTTCATATATATTTTTAATATATATAATATATTTTATTATCAATGTATATAATATTACAGTTTATTATATATTTTATCTTTAGGTTCAATGATACTATAAATCTCATTTACACACATTGTGTTGCCTTCCAAAATGGCACACTAGCTATTTTTAATGACTCATAATATATATATATATATATATATATATATATATATATATATACATATATATATATATATATTCTGTACATATATCTGTCTCTATATATCTGTCTTTATGTATATTTCAGAAAGAGTTCCACTTTGCAAGGGAATCCTATTTGTGGGTCCTTATCCCCAAAAAAAGGCCCCACAGTTGCATTTTGAGTGATAAAGATTTATTAATCCACCAGGGTCAATAAGTTTATAGCACATTTGAAACAAGAGCAGAACATCGCCTTAACCAGAAAAATAGGGCTTGATTTATTGCAAATAGAGGCCAATGGCTCAATACTAATAAGTTTGTATCCAGCCGGCATTGAGGCACAGTCAGAGTCCGTTTGCCCCCCAGGAAGACTGTCCTAGCTGGGAGTGAAGGGTCAGCAGTGGCCAGCTACATGAACCGCCTTTCATTGATGGAGCACTTTGTCCATCTGCGGCTGAAATCAATGAAACAGCAGATCAGGTTACGTCACTCCACCTGCCCCGTGGCTCTTGACACCTTCTGCTTATTGTGAGAGCTCTGTGGGTGGCAGAACTACTCGAAACTGCAAACACTTCTGTTTAAACAGACTATAGGTTTACAGTCCCGGAGAAGAGCATGGGATTGTGGAGCTTGTGTACTCAAGGCTTGCGTTGGATGGGCCTGTTTGTGTTTTGGGGGAGCATGAAAATACAGTATATGTCACCTTTCACTCTTCCAGAAGGTTTAAGTTGGGGGATGTGGGAGTAAAGGGAGGAGTTTGTCACCTCTGATGATCGTCTTCTTAGTCTACAGTTCAATAACTACAAGGGCTCTACAAAAGGTGCACTAATGACTGTTTCCACTGAGTAGTACGGTACGGGTCGTTACACTTTTATGGCCGTTTCCACTGTCAAAACGTACCAAAAAGCGAACCGTACCTTACCACTTTTTGAACCACTTTCCAAAGGGTACCTAGCAGGACAAAGGGGTACCAAAAGGCGGAGCTAGACGCGCAGCTGAATGCTATTGGTTTACAAAGAAGCGTCACTAGCGCGTGCACAAACTAGGAGAATGAAAACAAAGGAAGCGCCATTTTTAAATACACAGCCGAGACATTACACCGTAATAATATATACATATAATAACGAGCCATGGTTGACCCAAGCTCAAACAAACCTTGACATCTTGATGAACAGCCACAATGCCTAGAAGAACAAAATCTGCCATGTGCTATTGTTGTTTTACGAGGCCATCAAAAAGTGCGAAGTATTCAATATTTCGATATTCGAAATAACGAACTTCTTCAGCTGATGATAATAATATAATGATAAGGTGCGCGTGATTATTGAAGCGCTTCTGACATCTGATCCTTTCAGAAACGGACAAGCACGAGAGTAAAGTGCGCAAAAAAACAAATGAGAAGCCGGAAAAAACAAAAGAGCAAATGATTCTTTCAGTAACCTAAAAGATGAACAAACTGCCATGTATATTTATTATCATCACCTTTTGGACTATTATGATTATCGCAATGATGGAATTACTTTCTAACAGAGGTTACATGTGCTGGTAAAGATTAAAGATACAGATGAGAGGTTTACCGTGAACTATATGTTGCGTGTTAAAGACTAAATGTATGCTGTGTCATAGTCATTTCACTCGGCGGCCATCTTTGATACGCCTCTCAGGCGGTATGCTCGGGTATTCTGTCTGAATGGGGAAACATCAAATTTTCCAAAACTGCTTGCCAAGCTTACCATTGAATTTCATATTAAGAATCACCAATAAAATTAAACAACAACTGTGTCTTTAGTTTCATTTTCCAAACATCCAAATCACACAAAATCTGCAGAAACTCACATCTGGTCCGAGCCCCTCCCCCAGAGTATCGTCAGTCTATAGTGATTGATGATTGGCTACTGTACTAGAAGGCGGGCTTTATTCGCCATATAGCGATGGCTGATTGGCTCCTGTACTAGTAAGCGGGGCTTTTTTCATCATATTGACCGTTACACTTTTCCCCATTCAAAAAGATACGAGTGACATGTCTTGTGTATTCTATAGTCTTTGGCTGTGTGTAGTTTTTCTGTGATTGGTAACATTTTGGAGACTGTAAGGGTCTCTATGTGTTCATATATATTGCATGTATTTATTTATTTTATATAATTGCAGTTACAATTATAGTTACACTAGGCTATTGTGCACTGTTATTGTTCTGCAGTTATAATCAAGTTATGTTCATAGAAAGGTTAGTAATGAACATTTATACACAAGTATTTATGTGTATAAAGCATCTGTTTTGTGAGAAGTGCTTCTCATATCATATGTGAACGTCCCGTACAGCTTTACTTTGACATTTCCTCGAGCGACAATGATGTCGATTGCGACCATTGGTAACCTTTTGGCAGTGGAAACGCAAGCCTGATAAAGGTGACCCATACCGACTTGTACCGTACTGTACCCCTCAGTGGAAACGGGTCATAAATAAATTTTCCCAAACAATATTGATATTTGAAAGCACCAAAACAAGGATGTCCCATATACCATGTATATATACTGTATTAGGACCTTCACCCTTTTTTGATGACTTGTCATACTGGTACCATTACTTGCCAAAAAAAAGTATTTGTTCTAAATACTATTCAAAGTATGGGTAAAAAGTTCTAAAAGTTCTCAAGAGTTGTGAAAATTACTCTACGTTATATCCTGCAAATGTAAAATGTAGGTTACATCTGTGCCATTTTCTTTTTAAGGGTGTTACTAAGTGTTTATTTATAAAATATTTGCCATTCATGGACTATGCTGTATATTTAAAATGTGAGAATAATTTACTGTAAGAACGCGGTATGTTTATAATATATGCACCTGTAATAATCCGACAGAAAGCAGGTTGATTGGTTTCCATGTGGAGTGAAATCTGTGTCACCTAAGGGGCAAAAATCAAGCTGTGACTAAATGTTAATGCTTACAACTGAGCTTTGAGTGAATGAATCCAGCTTCTCTCCACATACCGAGCAAACACGTAATTGCTATGGGAATTCACATTGAAATGAGTTGTACAAAATTGTAGTAATCTTTTTTTTATTCTCTTGATTTCCTGTTCACTTCTAACAAAGTCCTTTAAAGGAAAGTCATTTGACTCTGCAGCCTTCTTTGAAATCCCCCTGGGAAATGCAATTGCAAGCTCCCATCTCATTGAATGGGGAAACATCAAATTTAACTGATCCAAAACTGTTTACCAAGCTTATGATTAAATTTCATATTTGGAAGCATCAGTGAAAATCAACAACAACTCGTCACCTTAGAATTATAAAGTTCTATGTGACATTTTTGTCAAAATTGAGTTGTTTACATTTTAAGACGTTTTATTTAAAGGGTCACGAAACACCAAAACACTTTTTTTGAGCTGTTGACAGTCATATATGGGTCCCACGCTGCTATAAACACTATTAGGACACATATAGTGCACTAAACAGTGAAAATTGGTTGTTTTTGCGTTATTTTGAGCAAATTCGTTCTTCCGGTTTGAAACGAATTTTTGAAGCTGCGTCACGGCCATGTGATACTTGGGTGTAAATACAGCTGGAGAGTGGCTCTCTGTCTTTTCTAGGACGTTCCTACGTATCTGAGTGTGCGGCATTAATTCATGAGAAGACGTGCTTCAAACCAATCAGCGCGCTCTATTGTGTATGACGTGAAACTTCATTAATATGCATGATAGGTCCGGAGACTGTTTACCAGTTTACACTGTTCAGACGGCAGAGAGATTGTTGTGTTGCCAAAACAAGTGAAAGTACAAGAATTTCAAGACAAAATTCGTAGGTGTTATTAGTGTGTTGCAACGAAGGTTTTGTTTTCATTTTCCCTTTATGAGAGAGCTGCTGGACTCACGTGTGGATTACAGTGCACGCGACAGAAACGCGTTTGTAAGGAACATTTTTACCCGAGAGCTTTTTCTCATCTGGAAATGGTGAAATCCGGATTTGTCGCTCGTCTACTTTTAATAAAAAGACACAGCTCCAGTTTGATTGTCTGTCTACAGATTTGGTAAGTGTTTGCAGTGGACTGCCCTTTGTTTAAATGCTGCTCTCCGAGTGTAAACATGTAAACACAAACTATTCCCGTCGTGCAGGATTTTCGCTGCAATTTGTGACAGGATAGTCTATACACACACGGCTTCCTGACGCTACCTACCGAGTGCATAAGTTACAGAGAAATGCGGAGGATTTTTTTCTCTTATTCGCCGTATCAAATCAGCTTCTGTGTGTTTGTTTTTCCTGTCAAACTTAGCGCGTGCCCAAATGGAAACTCCCTTCTATGCAAAATCTTATCCTCTTTCCCTCCCCCGACACTCCCACACTCCCAGACCTGGACACGCCCAACTTTCCTGACTTTTTTCAAAACAGAGGTGTGAAAACACCCTGCTGAGACAGGGGGTTTCGTGGCCCTTTAAAAAACAAATGTTACACACGCACTGTTTGCTATGGAATGCAAAAACTTTGAAGCTCAATATCTCAAAATCAGTCAGAACGCAGATAGAACCTTATAATTCCAAGGTGACAAACTGTCTCTTAAAGTTTGGTTCTAAATGTTGGATTCATTCCAAAAATATATATATTTTTCGGATTACCCAAACTAATGTACATGCGCACTAGAAGGGTACAAGATCACGACACCAACCTCATTTATATGTGTTGTCAATCAAACTGTTACCACTGTAAGAATTTCATCCTGTCTTCCTAACTCATTTCAAACTTATTGCTGATTGGAAATCTCATCTGAAAATGACAGCAACCTCTTTGTTTACACGACTGTGGGTGATAAATTGGTTGCCACCATGTGATTTGCATTTGAATAGAGAAGGCGGGAATTCATAAGGTCATACAGGAAAGACTGTACCTCACATTTGTCTCATTTGTTTTCAAGTGCAGTTAGTTTGTTTAAAAGTATCAATGTCAAGCTTTATGTAGATATATTTATCATGTCTGTGAGGTAAGTATTTGCTGAGATTCCAGCGTGTTTGTCAAGCCCAGAGGGTTCATAACAATGAAGCTGCAGCGACTGTTATAAACACTTGTTATAAACTTGGACTAAGCCCTTCCCCCAAAAATTGTCAGTCTATACAGTCTATAGCAGGGGTGCCCAACATTGTCTGTTTCTCAATTTTAAGAACACAGAGAATGGACTTGCACTCTTGTGAAGACCGTTCTTGCCAGGTCACCTCGGAAGAGACTGTGAGAACAGAGAACACTTCCTGTGAGGAATGAGATGCTGCGTTCTTCCTGATGGTCACATGACCTTGAAGTGTTTTTAACCGAAACTTATTTAAACATTACAGCATTCATACAACAATTTATTGTTTTTCCCCTTTTTAATATATATATATATATATATATACTATGCATATAAATGTTACAAATATACATTGCACAATACAAATTAAACAGATTTTAATACGAATTTTAGAATGCCTTTAGAAAGATTTTCATGGTAATGTTTACTTTCACTGTCTCATTTAGGGAAACTCTTGAGGTAAATAAGTTATCTCTCTGAACTTTAATAATAAACCTATATAAAATGTTGCGCATCCCACCTCCAGTCGCAATAACTTCTGGGACTTCTAGAGCAAGTTCAGTGCTCAAGTCTGCATCGGTGCATTCTTGATACCAAAAACACATCCGGGAACTTTCACGCGTCCTCCATTTCTGCGGTCTTGAGTTTTGGAACTGAACTTTGGCGGATGATGATAACGTTACACGAGAACACAAGGACACAAAATCACTGAAGAATGCACATTGAGAAACAGCCACTGTCCCTGGAGACCTTCCTGCAGAGTTCAATTGCAACCTTGATCAAACTCACCTGTCTTTAATTACCAAGTGCTCCTTCATATACTACAGTTGGTTTAGGGCATGTCCACACGAACTTGGGTATTTTCAAAACCACACTTTTTTGAAGATGCAGTGTCAGGTGACTGAAACCGAAACTTTCTGAAAACTCTGGCCAGGGTGAAGATTTTCTAAAACTCTGGCTACAGTGCGGTAATCTGGACGCTACTACCAGAGTTTTTGCCCTTATGACGTCAGCATGGGTGCTGTTTTCTCCTTTCTGATTGGCCAACAAGGTTGGGTTCACAATAGAGATCCGTACGGGACTGAAATTTTAGTCTCGCTCCCACCCGTTTCCGCCAGGTTTTATACCACACCCGACCGATCCCGCTCTGTATTGAGCCTTTGTTCACCCGCTGCCCAACCCACCCCTTTTTCTACCCTACCAAAGATAAATTTATATCTGGTTTTCAAAATCTCACGTTAAAACTGGGTACTACCAAAAGAGAGAGATAAAAGATAAAAGAGACATGAGTGCCGCGTGACGTGAGGTTTGTGGCTGGTGAGGCACTGACTCTTTCAAAGTCAGATTTCCAAACATATCTACTTAATATATTTGCCAAGTACAGATTGTGTTTCATATATCATATCAGCATTATTTCTATATATGAAGTAGGTACATGTTGGGCCACGAAAGAATGTAAAATGTATAGCGATAAATAGGCCTCCCAAAAAACACCCAGCTGGTTGTTACAGAGTCCAGTCAGCCTATTACAAGCGACACACAGCTTTATTGGCATGACAAATAACTGTACATTCGTATTGCCAAAGCAGTGCAGTATTGCTGCATACAAACAAGACAGTGCAAAAAGAGCACAAGTGCAAAGTAGGGATGCACCGATACCGATACCAGTATCGGGTATCGGGTCGATACTTGGTTAAAATACTCGTACTCGTATCGGACAGGAAAGGCCGATACCACGCACCGATACCACTCAACAGTAATTCACTATGGATGTGATTGTTGTCCTACCTGACTTTAGTGTTCTAATGTATTAATTAGCCTAATGTATTATATATTAATAGCTTAGTCCTTATAAACAACCCATGTATAAAATACATTATTAACAAATCTATATACTGAAGAATAAACCGAATATGAAATATGATCCTTGCATAATGATCGCAACTAAGCACTCAAACAAGCTAGCACTCATTTTATATATAAACTATAAATAAAAAAAAATTTAATAAATTGTAAGAAATGGAACATTATGTAAAAAATCTACTACAGGCTAAATAAAAGCACCTGAGTTTAAACATCACTGCAAGGCATGCTACATTTAGTTTTTATTGTAAAATATACTTTATAACTCAGTACACAGTAAAATAATATTTTTGAATGGCTTGCCTATTGGCAGCGCATAACCGTTAAGCTTAAATAGGCTAAGTATATTTTTATTCATATTAAAACAAATGAATACAAACTAGTCACCCTTTGATTTTTTTCGTTTCCGTATATTTTTTATCAAACGAAAAATGCCATGAATTGTTGATTTTGGTTTTCATTTTATTAGAATTAATATAATTATTAGGCTACACAAATTCTACATAACATTGGCTCTGATTGCGTCAGATATCCTACAGATAGACTTTTTAGCTCAAGGACATTTATGCCTGTTATTTCAGTGCTGTATTTTGACAGATTTCGCAAAGGCTTCAGCTATTCTGTAAACTGGTAACAGCCTCAGTTTTGCGGCTTAACTTGTGCGGCGTCTCCGTATCAATGTCTGGATGACAGCGAGAGACAGATGAGATCAGACCTCAGTTTCGATGTGTGGCCGCACGTCACAGTTACTTTACAGCAATTTTAAAATATTGGCTTATTTAAATTAACTTTTCATTTGATTAAAAGCCGAAATATTGCCTGACATAAGCAACTTTCGGTTTTAAAAAAGAGAGGCTTCAGTGAATACGCACACACACACACTCAGGCAGGGGCGGACTGGCCATAGGAAGCACCGGGACGCTCCAACGGTCAATCTGGCCTGCCACCGTGATTCTGGCCTGCCGCACACGCCTCCGCGCCTCCTCCCTGCTCTTCACTGTCTAGATCGCATCAGATGTGGCCTGACTGACAGTTACTTTTGCCCGGTTGAAAATGCTTTCCCAGTCTGCCCCTGCACTCAGGATACACTCTTGCTTTTACGGCTGTACGCACTGTGCGTAGGCTATACGTACTGTGCGAGGGTGGGAAATTTATTATTTATTTATTATATATTTATATAAAATTATTATTTATTTATTTATGACATAATTTAAAATGATTATTAAACAGTATAAACTACTTTGAAGAGACAAACTATATACGAAATTCGTTTTAAAAATTATATTTTGTCAAAGAAAAATATACAAATTATATTTTAGTTTGAACCCAACTGTGGATGATTTTCGGTCAGTGGAAAGTAAGGATTTAATTAATGCTTCACTATTGTATCACAATCTTCTGTCATATATTTGCAAATTCTTTTAATAGGCTATGTCATAATTTTAAAGATGACGTCTTGCATCTGATTTTTCCTTGGTGCTGATGTGCTTTTATTACATTTAGATTTCAACAAAATATTAAAACTAAAAAGGAAACGAATTATGTTGTAAGGAATGCCCTAAATAATGTAGCCTTTGACAGTAAGAATCAGTGTTTCTTGACATGATTGAGGAAGGAGGCTGCACTCTTGTAGGCCTATTCATTATTGATTTTTTAACATTAAATGCATAATAATCAAGTGCAAAAAAAAAAACAGCTGAACTTCGGAAAAAGTGCTCACAGCGGTTGCCCCGATGGTTGCTTTGTTTTTCTGCAGTTGGCTTGTCAATGGCTCGGCATTGCTAAATCACTTTTATATAAATGGTCGAGTGATTTTTAAAATGAGAGTATGCGTTTCATATTTATGGCTATTAATCCTATCTACCCGCAACCCACCCATAAACATCTAGTACTTTTTGATTACCTGACCGGCGGATCAAAGGAAGGTTTCCTGAATATGAAAGAATGATGCACAACAGGGTTTTATGCGTCCCCAATATGCAACGAGAGTGACTCCATTAGGTAACGTAGACTGCACGCACTTTGTGTAATGTGTGAAGTCGTGGACGCATGCAAGTGCAAGGATAACTCATCCTTTAAATGTCCATGCTAAATCGTTAAGGTCTGGGTTGCAGGGTTATCAACAATGTGTATATTTTTGGCTTGGAACAGCCTCCTGTTAAAGATTTTTGTGTTCATCCTTGCTACAGGCAAAAAAAACAACAAAAACAACAACAACAAAAACAACAACAACAACAAAAAATGAACAAATAAACTTAATTGAAACCAAATCTATGAAGTATCGGTATCGGTACTCGGTATCGGCGAGTACACAAATTAAAATACTCGTACTCGTATCGGTTTGTAAGTGGTATCAGTGCATCCCAAGTGCAAAGCACTACTATTTAACTATTTAACTACTACTATTTGTATTATTTGTAATGCAGACCTCTAGTTCACGGAAGACGCAAATGAGGCAAAATTTTGCACCTTTACAGCAAATACATCACATATTTCATGTTGTTTGCCCACAGGATGGTAATCTGTCTCTGTTCTCACATTTGCAGTGATTTGTATGCAATTTACTTGTGCAAATACTTAATTCCCCATTGAGTGTGAACAAAGTGGCAACATCCCACTCTCCCTCGTGAAGCTAATACAGAAGTAACTGAAACTTCAAATTTCAAAATTCTGCTAGTTCTGGCTCCATAATAGAGCACATTTCTATTGATCTCATTATTAAAATGGCCATTTTCACAGGAGAAAAAAGTGTTTACAGCCTGGTACAAAAAACGATTTTGGTGTATATAGCTATTACCCTTTATGAAAACTGTGAGGGGGTGAATTTTTGAAGTCTGCATAATTAAGGGTGTGGCCACTTGAGTGTCAGCTAGGTCTTGCTGGTTGCTGTCACTTCACCTCAGCAGATTCCGGCTGATTAGCCACTGAACTCGGCATATACATCGTAATTTGGTTTTGTTTTATGTGGCTTTACACAGTCAATTGCCTTTTGGAATTATTTCTTACAATTATCAGATAATATGACATGCTGTGTGCACTTAATTGTGCTCACATTCAAGTGGCATCCATTTCTTAGGTGAGTGAAATTATATACTTCTACCATGTCTATAAATGTATTTGTTTTATTTAAGATAATTTATCATTTATAATATTCTTTAGACCTGTAATGCACTCCAGAATCTGACAGATTGATTGGCTCTAGGCTATAAAACAGTCATCTGAAACATTGTCATACAGTTTTATGCCTGGATTTCATCAATAGCCTTGCATTTACTAACACAGACATATTTTAAGTATTTGGAGGTAATTCACATTTTACTCCTGTAGAAAATCGACATAAAAACAATGTTTAGTGGCTCAATGTATTACAACAGTGTTTTTAAAAGACTAAACACTTTATTGATGTACTGTACAACCAAGCACATGTGGTCAGAACACAAACGAGTTGCAGGTAATGAAGTATTAAGCGTTTCTCCCAAAGAAAAGCCCATCTAAGCAAAATGCTGGCAGGCGTCTGTAGCTCCGCTCATGCTCCATCTCTATGCCCTTTTTTGGTAACCCACAGTCGGCGCAATGACACGTGAACAAAATGGCGACGGTTGGCCACGTCTACTTGTAGCTTCATTTGCGCTCTTCAGAAACTATGGGTAATGTCACGGATACTACGTCTATATCTTTTACAGTCTATGGTGTGAACCCAGCATAAAAGTGTCATTATCGCCGCCTGTTGGTTCGGCATGCACTTACCATGCATCACAGTGCTTTAAAAAAAAAAAAAAAACCCAGTTCATAAAAATAACCATGTACATGTGGACATAGCCTCAGTTGTGTTTGATAAGGGTTGGAGCTGAACTCTGCAGGAAGGAAGATCTCCAGAAACATGGTTGAGCACCCCTGGTCTATCGCAATCTATGACTGGCACCTTTATTAGAAGGCAGGGCTTCCTTCACTAGAGTGGCCATTTACATTTTTCCCAATTCAAAACTATAAGAGTGACCGTGGGTTTGTTCATTCAATAGTACTTACACGACACGCTGAATGTTCTCATGAAAGTGATGTAGTGCATTATGAAATAACAGGGAAGGCTTTTGATGAAATATACGAATACAACTGGTCACAAGAGACACATCTGAAGGCATGTTAACACCAGGTGGAAAATCTAATGCATCTCAACTGTCCACTAGTGATTGGATCACTGAAAATGCATGTTACTACCAGTTGGAAATGGGGCCAAAAGAGCTCTGAACTACAACCTCAGCAGCTCACTGGAAGCTCAGACTCCCCCGTTTTCATCATGTTGAAATTTACACCCCCCTCAGGGCCATTAGAGTCTTATGGTGCGATTTCTCACCGCTCCTTGACATATCACTTATTGAGTGCATCAAGTATCTGCCAGATAAGATCAGCTGACACAGGTCATGTAAGCAGAGATGCTGAGCGCACCAAACAGTAATCAGGCACATTTCTTCTGTTTCACTCTTTCCTTGCTTTGAAAACTGATATCAGAAGAGGGCTGCTTTATTTGGTTTATGCATACAAGCTGTGATAAAATGATAGCAAAATACTACCATTCAAAAATTTGTCATCAATTGTAATTTAAGTCAGCAAAAACAAATTAAATGATGCATTTGTTAAAGTAGAAACACAATGCTATTTCTATTTCAAATAAATGTAAAAGAGACGTGTAAATTGTAGAATATTGTGTAATATTAGAGTAATAATGCAGAAAATTGTGCTTTGCAATTAATTTAGCCATTTTGCCAACAATATGCTTGAAAATAAATAAAAACTCAAACATTTTTGAACAAATACAGTGTTGGTGAGCAGAAGAGACTTTTCAAAAAAGCTTAAAAAGCCAGCATTTTCAACAGTAATGTACCTATTTAGTTTAATGTTTTGATGTGGATGCTGGTTCAGCTAAAAAAAACAACCAGCATTTACTGCAAGCAATTTCTTTTTATTCAGATTTTAACTGCTATGTCACAAAATACGAGGCAAACCACTCATTACACTTGAACTTATTATAGCTTTTTATGTACATTGTGTTTTTTTTTTTTGCTATTGACTAATGTAAATGGCTTTTCTCTTGTTCATCCATTTATTGGATCTGCTCATTTACCCCGTAGAAAGCACTTAGCATTAATAAGATCACAAGCTTGTGGTTATTTATTTTTGAACTAAAGAAATTCACTCTTCGGGTGACTAAAGCAGATCTCTGATTATTGTCAACTTTTTCCAAACTCTAAACAAAGGCTTGCCAGTCTTTCCTTTAACCTTCCTGTCGTGTTCGGGTCAAATCTGACCGATTTACAACTTAAAACACTCATAAATATTGTGTTTTACATCTGATTGCCTCAGGGCCTTATGATATCCTCCACACTATGCACTTGAACATGTGACAGGGATAATCACCTCTTTCATTGAATTTTGAGTGTTTTAATTATGCATGTTACACCTGTGGTATATGAATGGGTATTCAGACTATATTCAACAATCAAACAGAAAATATCCCCATACACACCACCCCAACTCACTCACTCACTCACTCACTCACACATACATTTTAGACTGAGCAATGTCTTTTGTGGGTACACATCTCTTTCCCGTGCTTATGTGCCAATCCTCCTACATGATAACCCTCATGACATTACATGTTTATTTTGTAATACATTTTCAGTGCCTATTTGTATTTTCACTGCAGCTATTTTATGTCTAATTCTATAAATTCATGTTAAACACTAGTTTAAGGCATTGTTCACAGCTAAAAAATGCTTTTTGACAAATTTAAGGGCAGTTAAAAGAAATGGGTCAATATTGACCGGGAACACTAAAGTAAGGGGTGGGAGGTGAACATGTATGATGTAGGATGTAAGTTTTTTTCTAAAGCAATAAATACCATAATATGTTTGCAGATATTTAAGAAACATTCCAAGTGAACATTCTTGTTTATCTGAAAAACAATGCTAAAGTCAGTTTTTCTGCTTTGAAAATGCGTGTTCCGTGCCAGAACGTCTGTTTTTGTTTTGGTCCCTCCCAATGCCAGTTTAACCAATTATATTTCAGTACCCCAAGTTGCATTGGTGGAAAACACACCTGTATTTTATTCATTCAGTCATGAAAGCTCTCTAAGCATGCATCTGCAACCTAAATGTGACCTCCAGTGGACAGTAGCAGACTCCAAAATGAGACACAGATTCAGAGTTCCACATGAGGTTATTAATTAGCAAGTAATATAAATATTACAAACTAGGGATTCCACAATTCTCAATATAATATTGAACCGTTTGGTAGGATATCCATGGTTTAATACCTGCTTGTGAATTGCGTTTTTTTTTTGCTTTTACGTTTAAATAATTTATGTGCGTTTTATTTCTCTCCAAATTGACTGTTTGTGTGTGCCTGTAAGTCTATGAGCTGAGATGAGGAAACTCCTCCCTGTGAGTAAATATTTAATCACTATGCTCTAAAGTTAGGGGGCGCTTAACCATCATTTCACACTTTAACATGGCAAGTGGTGTTGAAGTGAGGCAACAGTACGAGAAAGCGCCGGTCTTTCAAGTCCGCGGTGTGGGGACATTTCCAACATGACTGCACATCTGCAGCACCATCACCCAGCAATATCTCTGTCTGTAGGCAGGATACCAGAGAAGATAATAAAGTCCACCAAAAAACATCAATCTCTCGCTGAATACTTCCAGCAAACATACCCAACTGGTTCCGAAAGACACATAAAAATAACAAAGGCAGTAAGTGTTAAGTTTAGTTAAGATGGTTTATTAACCCTCTACCGCACGCATTATGATAAATCTATAAAAAAAAAAAATATTTGACTGTTTTTCTTTTCTTAAAAGGGCTTAACTTGAAGTGCTGTAAAAAAAATTGAAAATGTTCTTTTTTTTAAGGTACTTTATGATATGTTGCCATAACAGTGGATCTAACTTAGAAATTTCTAATTTAAAACTTTCCTTATAATTAATAATTTTGTTCTTTGAAATTATTTAATTGGTGTTGCAGTATTATAAGCTTTAAAACAGAACTTATAAATGAGACCTTATATATACTTTCCAACAACTCATATTTCAACAGCTTTCATTTATTCCATTCTTTTTTGCTGAATATTATTAAAAACAAACCTAATATTGTATTATCATGTATACAACATATGGTGAATATAAATATTTTCTCCAGTAAATATTATAACAAATAAATAACAAGTCTAGTATATCCAAATGCATCCGAATATTGTAGCTACTAGCTTGTTTTTATACACTATGAACAGCAGCTACGCTAATTATTCTCCTTATTCTGTATTTCCACCTGGGGGTACTCATCTTGAGGCCCTCAGACTATGCAGCGCCACTGATGCGATCCAAGACCAGCGACGAGATGATCCCAAGGTATTCTGGACCAGGCCGTATCCTGCTGTGGTGGTCATCATGGAGTGAGAGCATGAGACTGATTCCTGTGATGCTCCAAGGACAGACGAGTCTTCGCCGAGGTCCACCGTGCTGCGCCTAGACTGCAGCTCTGCACAAGACGCTTGGCCATAGGGGAAATGGTCGTGCCCAACTGAGCCTGGTTTCTCTCGAGGTTTTTTAAATCTTCGCTTTCGCCAATTGGTGAAGTTTTTTCCTCGCCGCTGTCGCCACTGGCTTGCATGGTTCGGGATCTGTAGAGCTGCGCATCGATGGATTTGCTCTTCAGTGTTTGGACTCTCAGTAGTGATTATTAACCCACACTGAACTGAACTGAACTGAACTTAATCTCTTAAAACTGAACTGACTCTGTTTCAATTCACTATAATCTTCCATGTGAAGCTGCTTTGACACAATCTACATTGTATAAGCGCTATACAAATAAAGATGAATTGAATTGAATTGAATTAACAATATTTATATATATTATACTATATACTATACACCTGTCTTATCTGCCTCTGAGCTAACTTACCTGAACTGTCTCTATCAAATGTCCAGTCTGCATCATTCTCATGGTCACTAAAACCCATCTCATCCTCACTTTCATCTGCAGGAAAGGCCAGTTCTGTCCTTTTCTTCTTTCACTTACCATAGAACATGGTGGGGGTCAGTAATACACTGTTCTCTGAATTCATATCTATTCGAAAGTAGTATTGCCATTAACTAGATTTTATCCATAATGCAAATGCCATTAACATACAACTAATCAAGATTATATTACAAGCTTTCATGTTGTTATTGTTACAACTTAAATGTTCACAGCTGACCTTGCTAGCTAGCTAACCCATTGCAATATTGCACGTTCCACTATTGCACAGTGTTGCTATTTGGCAACACACACATTTGATCGATTTACAAAAAACAAATTTGATTAAAAAAATTTAGTTGTGAATATGACATCATAACTTACTAGAGGTGATGTTTCAGATTTTTTTGTGGATCTGACATAATTTCATCCTTTGTTTTTATTAAAGTTTACATTTGCATTTAGCAACTACTTACAATAAACGCCAGTGTCAGAAATTGCGCTACAGAAAAACACAACATGTCATGTGACCTAACCAAAACACATCATTGGCTACACTAAGGTCTTCTTTTTCCAACAACAACAAAAAAATAATAATGTTGGTTTTAAAGAAACAGTGAAGTGGCAGGATAAGTATCATGTTGCCATATGGTTACACCGTACAGTAGAGGGTTAATGTTTACTGAAGTACAAATATGTTTATTTAAAATGGTCAATTTATGTTTATTAACTTCACATGTATGTTTATTTTCGGTCACACTTTATTTTGACGGTCCGTTTGTTGAATTTAAGTTACATTGCAACTAATTATCATTAGATTATAAGTAGACTGTTAGGTTGGGGTTAGGGTTGGGGTTAGGGTTAGTGTAAGTTGACATGTAATTGCAAAGTTTCTTATAGTCAGTTAAATGTCTGTTGAAGGACTGTTAAATGTCAGTGTCAACAGATATTAAGTAGACAGTCTACTAATACTCAAATGGACCATCAAAATAAAGTGTTACCTTATTTTCAAAATGTAGGAATTTTTGTGTTGCCCGTTGTGTACATGGGCTACCAGCAGCTGTGAGATTTCAGTGTTAATTTTTTTTTATTATACAATATACTATAGTGACTAGTGTACTTTTCTTGGCTTTGAAGTAAAATAAAGGAGTATGGCAATAAATAGTTTTTTTCTCTCCTTAACCTCCTACTGTTCCTATTGCCTAAGCATAGAATAACAAAAAAAAAAAAAACACTTATGTGTTAAGCCATCAGAACCATACTGAACCAAAAACCATGTTAAAAAACCGAGGTATGTATTAAACCGTAAGCTAACTGTATTGTTGCATCCCTATTACAAACGTAAACATTAGGTGTGCAGGTTACATTGTAACCCCGTGTCTTAACAACACGCTACGTGACAAGGTTTGCAGTAATTTGCAGCAATTTGGCTGTTTGCACCAGACGAAACATCACAGAAATTTAATTACAACCAATCAGAAGTACAGAATATATGTGCACTCACTGCACTCTAACAAAATGGTAAGGTTTATAATCTAATTAATATATATTCAAAAGACGGCAACATCAAAGCTCCAAAAATGCCAATTTATTAAATTAAAAAGGCTGATACAAGGCGTGTAATGTTTCGAGCACACCGGCTCTTCATCAGACAGTGTTCATCACAGTATGTTGCTCTCTTTTTTATACACTTCCGGATCACATGATCTCACACATTATCTCACAACAAAAAATTGAAAAATAGACATTTATAAATTACAACTTACATATTCAAACCAAAAACCAATCAAATCCTAATAATACATAACAAAATAAAGAAAAAATATAACAGAATATAACAAATAAATACAACAAAATATAGCCAAAAAACCTTTACCCAAATATCAAACTCCTCATTTAAACCTCTAGGAGAGAATGTATCTAGAATGAATATCCAAAAGGCTTCACGTTGTAACAGCAATTTATTAAGACCCCCCCCACCCCCCCCCCCCCCCCCCCCTCCCCACCAACTCCAACACCCCGCACCCCCCTCCCCCACATGGACACTTAACAACTACAATCCCTATATATTGTAGAGTGGAGACAGAATGTCTCATAATTAAAAAATGCTGTGCAACCGGACTTCTAGGATCATGATGTTGAATAGCGCATCAATGTTAAAATAGAAGATAAAATAGAAATTTCAGGTGTTGGTTAAGACAAAAACTCCTATTAATATCGAAAATTTTCCTTCTGTTGCAGGCTGTTGCTTTTAGTTAGAACATGGTTTAAATCAACCTTTAGACTTGCTAGTCAGGCATGCAACCTGCGCTTGCATGGAGTTGTCAGAGGAGGGGCCAAGCGAAATGTGTTTTAAACCAGGAGTGCAATACCTAGTTCAACCACTGGGTGTCAAACTTACATAGTGAACCTTTAAATTCCATTCAATGTAAATGACTGCAAAAAATTAATTATAAGTAGATACTAATATCACAACAAGAAGTTTGGCCCAATCGCAATTCTACTTTTGTACCCCCACCCCTTCCCCTTGGCCCTTGAGTGTGAAGGGGAAGGGCTACAAAATTTACCCCTAAGAAATGGGACAGCACTACATGTCATCATATGTCATCGCGATCTCTTACTTCATGTGAGATCAATGATGGTGACTGCTGCAGTTGCATATTATTTGGTATTTATCTTCTGGAAATCACTGAAGGCATATATCATGTTATCATAACAATATAATGTGGCAATAAGATCGTAACTGTACTGCGGATTTACACCGTGGCCATATTCATCTATGTAAACACACAAAAACAAACATTAACATTATACCAGAAACTTTAAAAAGGTCATTTGCCAATAGACATTTCTGACAAGTTATTATAGACCTTTTTCTTGGAACGCAAAATTACCCATTATGCTTTGCGTGTATGCGCAAGGAGAATGCTAAGAACTTCCGGTTGGCAGCTGATGCGTTTAAACGGTCACATTTGGAGAGCTTTGAAACGATAGTTTTAATCTATTTTACCTGCTTTTATTAACTTTGAACTAATAATGTTGTCAATCAGCGCCACCTCCTATACTGATCATTTAAAAAATGTGAGGAAAACAGCCGCTGTGAGGCATTTTCCACTCGTTGACAGACGGCATCTTGTGCCATTTAAATGAAGCCTCATCATCGCTAAAGTCAGCATTTTCTCTTTCTTTCAAATATATAACCAACCTAAACAAATATAGTTAACCAAAATGTTTGACACACACACGTAGCCTGCTGTACTGTCCCACTAACACACTGATTTACATTACATTACATTACATTACATTTATTAACTGTGACAAAGTGAAAATAAAGTGACGTTTTGAAATGACAGAAAAACACAAACCGTGGTAAATACAACACACTAAATGAAACATAAACGGCTCGCGATTAGAATGAAGAGCAAATCAGCCAGCAGAGTATCAGTAACAGACATTTTATTGGTCATTTTTGTAAATTGTATGACTTACACACCTGTTAAGTTTCATGCCAGTAATCTGGTTTGCTCTATGATGCAGTGAAGTATTGCGTGTGTGTGTGTGTGCTGAAGAGCCGCTGAGCTGACAGGCCGGGGAAACACGCGCGCGCACACACACACACACACACACACACACACACACACACACACACACACACACACACACACACACACACACACACACACACACACACACACACACACACACACACACACACACACACACACACACACACACACACACACACACACACACACACACTGTATTTCTGACGGCAGACACGTGAACTAGGAGAACGTTTTTCTCTCGTGCATGAACCACACCTTACAGATTATAACGGCTTTAACACACACATTTCAAAGTTGTGTGTCACAAAAACACTCCGTAATCCACTCAAAACGCTATTGAAACCCATTTTCGGAGCGCAAATTACCAGTTGTAAACACTGTAAACGGAAGTTCTAACCATTCTACCGGAAAACGCTGGTCGCTATGGCGCCCTCCATGCAGCAGCCAAGAAAAATGTCATCGAGTGATAGATGTGAAAGTATGCTGTTGGACAGCTATATAGGTGTTATTATTATGGATTATAGATAGCGAAATTTAGCAATTTTTATTTTTTAAAAACCATGACAGTAAAACATGAACACCGTTATGATTGTATTAAAACATGCTTGTTTGTTGTAAAAAATTCATAATAATGACAAAAAAATACTAATTTGTGCATCTCCTTCTGTGTGCAGCCATGCTGCCGTTGTAGATGATGTATTCTGGGAAATTTCCCCCTTGGTTTCGAGTGTGGTCCTGAAAAATCTCCATTCAAAGGGGTATCTACCCCTTCCTCTTAGCCCTACGCCTTCAAGATGAAGAGAATTGGGACACCCCTACCCCTTCATTTGAATGTGCAAAACGACGGGTAGGGCTAAGGGGTAGAATTGGGATTGGACCTTAGTCTACTCTGCTTTGATTGGTCAGATGACCAAGTCTGTTGTGATTGGTTGATCACTTGAATACAGTGTGTGTCAGAAACCAAATGCTCTTTATCATATCTGAATTTGAGCTCTTCCTCTGCTCTTGTAAACAGTGACGTGAAAAATAAAAGTTGCGTTTAACTACATCAATTCAAGTCCCAAATCCTCATCATATTGAAGTTCATAAACTTTGCTTTCACGACACAGAAAACGGCGTCTACTCTCAACATGTTGGCAACACAAACCAAACTCTTCCAGGCCTCAGATACAACTACAGTGTTTGATGGTCAAATGTTGTTCATGACCAACCAATGAAGACCATAGATTGACATTATCAACTTTCTTACAAACCGGTATTGATTTGTGGAGGAAGTAAGAATAAAACCACTCATTTCAGGCAATTCAGAATCGCTTCTACCTTTTGGGAGGCAACTTCATTTATCATCACTTTGATCTTTGAAACTTGCCAGACCTTTTCCATCCACAAACAGCTGAATAACACACTACATGAAAATCAATATCGGAAAAAAGTGTTACTGAGGTACTTTTTCTATTGTTGTTTTGCAAGCACAGTGACCCTGCTGACCCCAGTATACTGCTATGAGGGGGTGGTTATTAAATATCAAATAGGAGATCATAAAATCTGCAAGGCCGTACACATGGTAAGGCGATCCCTGTGTTACTGCACACCGTGGTATCGTTTACAGTGTATTTCGCTCCAACAACACATAACAGCCATAAAACATCACAGTAAAATTTGTCATGGTAGCTTGTTTTTCAGGGAGCTCCATTGTGAGCCTGTCTAAACACACTTACGCCCATGCATTTAAACTCCAGCCCAAAAGCCTTATTAGTTTCACTCTGGAGAAGAAAATGTCACTTCTTGGACAGAAACGGGTGGAGAGGTTAAAACAGAGTAACTTATAACAATATGTTATTTTATAGGTGATCTGCACATTTGTTACTTTGCGAATCCATTTTAAAGTATATATGGATGTCATTGTGATACATCAGGGCTATTCAATTAGTTTGTCATGGGGGCCAGTTCATGAAAAGCATCCTAAATTAGGGGCCGGAGAGATATGACTTGCAATATAAGTCATGACACAACAGCAATATAAGAGCCCATATGCTGTATTTTGGCTCCTTAAGACACCCACGTTGGCTTTTTCTACATTAAAACGTTAATGTGTTGTATTTTGAAACTACATAACATCACTGCGTTGTACAATGTGGCTTTTTTACAGACATCAAAAACATTCAAAGCACAACAAAATCAGTGTATTGCTCAAGTACAGTAGGCTTCTTCTACATTCAAACGCATACGTCTTTTAAACTGCACAAAAATTAGGAATGCAATGATTATAGATTCTGGTTGTATGATTATAGTCTGAAGAATAATCATGGGTATCACGATTATTATGCATTTATTAAATTCAAAACAATACTTGTTTTGAAAATCACAAGAAAACTGCTTATATTTTAAAGTGTTGTTTATTGCTGCTCAGTAACCAAATACAGCACAAAATAATAATAAAAAAACAAACAATAGTCCATTTCTCTCTCGGACTTCAAAATAAATGAAAAAGTTTTTGTTTTAAACATGAGTGATAGTTTTACAAGGAAAATAAATGACAGAACAATGAATGAATAAATAAAAATATTAATAAATAAAAATAGTATTTGTCTAATGTTAATTAAAGCTTTATATTGGCTAAGAATTTAAATGAACTGTTGTTATGATCTGCATTCATATATACATAATTATTTGAATCATTTGTAATAATTCGTCTAACGTATCTTTTGTGTACATTACACTGAAAACCACGCACAACTCTCACCACTACAGCGTGAGATAATTTCTACTGTGTGCGCCTGGAGGTCTGCTTGCAAGCCGTGCGTGCACCGCACCCAATATGCGCACGTCTCCATTGAAAATAATGAACTTGCGTGCGGAAAAGACACAATATGTGAACGGCCTGCTGCTATAGTTAATCCAATGTGCGTGCGTATTAGCCTCGGTATAAGCTCAGAACTTTAAACTAGCACACAGTTGGCATGACTTTGTTTAGTCCGTTAATTTACCGTAATGAATTTGAGCGTGGTTAATAGTGAAATCGGCTAATCATTGCATCTCTGTTAACGATATCAGTGCATTGTACAAAAGGTCTTTCTTACAAACATATCCATATGTTTTCGGCTGCCCGCTCCACTCAATGTCACTTGACTCACGCTCTGCACAGCCTTCAACTGCAGCTCGTGCTGTATTGAACAGACGCACGTCACTTCATAACTATAGCGACCGTTTTTCGACTGAATTAAATTTATTTTTGATGTCTTGGTCACACTATTTGGAGGGCCAGAAAAATTGCCTCGGGGTTCGTGTTTACCCCACGGGCTGCTAATTGAATAGCCCTGTTATACATTCTGGGGTAAATTACATGACAACACTACAATAAAAATAGAAAATATTTTCCGTTTTTCGGAAGTTTCACATAAAACATTATATGATCAATTAGTCTTGACAGCATATGTTTTTAGTTCATAGTAACTTATTAAACTAAGTTAATCATGTTCTAACTTAAATGTATAAGTTACGCAAGCTGTTTTAAGTCAGTTTAACATAATATGTTCAATAGACTTATAAGGTTAATTTGATGTAGCTTAAAAATTTAAGGCAACCAGGATTTTTTTAACAGTGAACAGACAAAAATGTCAGATTTATGATTGTTCACACGAATCCACAAAAATGGCTAAACATGATGTATTTTTATGCTAGATGCATAAAAGAGTTGAAAACAGTGTTGTGTACAGTAAATCTACCCTTAAAGGATTTTATGTTATAATAGTTTCAGACAAACAAAGCTTTTCTCCACAACATGATTTCCTGTATAGATACTTAAATAAAAGCGGAGAAAAGTGAAGATAAAAGTGGAGTAAACTTATACTGTGTGCTGATTTAAGAAATGATGATGTAATTTAATGTAATGATAAAATATACTATTTGAATTGGGCTTCAGGCAGATGAGACTGGCGTAGTATAGTATATAGTATAATATATAAACATTGTTATCTAGTAGCTACATTATTCTGATGCATCTGGATATATTAGACTTGTTATTTATTTAATAATAATAATTTCTTACATTTATATAGCGCTTTTCTGGACACTCAAAGCGCTTTACACATTGGGAGGAATCTCTACATCCACCACCAGTGTGCAACATCCACCTGGATGACGTGACGGCAGCCATATTGTGCCAGACCACATACCACACACCAGCTGATTGGTGGAGAGGAGACAGAGTGATGAAGCCATTTATGATATGGCAATGGTTAGGAGGCCATGATAGACAGAGGCCAGTGGGCAAATTTGGCCAGGATGTATGGGTTAAACCCCTACTCTTTTTCGAAGGACATCCTGGGATTTTTAATGAACAGAGAGTCAGGACCTCGGTTTATTGTCTCATCTGAAAGATGGGCGCTCACTGACAGTATAGAGTCCCCATCAATATACTGGGGCTTACACAGACTGCAGGTTGAGTGTCCCTTGCCGGCCTCACTAACACCACCTCCAGCATATATATACTGTATATATATATATATATATATATATATATATATATATATATTAGGGGTGTAACGGTTCACAAAAATCACGGTTCGGTTCGATACGACACAGTGGTGTCACGGTTCGGTATGTTTTCGATACAGCAAAAAAAAAAAAAAAAAAAAGCCAGAGGATTTCTCTGATTGAAATCTTTTTATTGTATGAAAACTAACATAATAAATGCATGTTCTCTCTCTTTTTTTTTACTTTGAACTAGGGATGTCAGTTTCTACAAAATCCTGTGATCAATGATCATTTAAATTAACGATCAATTGATCTATCAATCGCTCATTCTTATAAAAGATCCGTTTAAGTCTAGGCTACCAGCCTGTGTTGAGGCTACTGAAAAATGAGCCGAATATGCAATGCATTATGATCCTTGCTTAATCGTCACAACGAAAAAATCCCAAACTAGGCTACAGGCTGAGTAACCTATACATCAGAGGTGAATGCGGCACACGCTTCTGTTACAGCTTCCGTGAAGAACGAAAGCGAAAGCAACTAAACACTGTTATGCCATACAATTATTTCATTTTTAACAATCAATTAAATTACACAGCGGTTTTATATCAAAAGTTGATAATAATATAAAATATACTACATTTTAATGGTAAAATAATGATTTAAACGACGGCTGTTATTTCTTTCAGCATTCAAACATTAAATAACTAATGCAGCAAGTGAAATAAAAACGAATATGAAACAACACATAGCAGGATTTAAAGCATATAAAGGACTATTATATTTAGCAAAATGCTGCTCTTTTTATCTTTGTATTTTTTATCATTTTATTTTTGTTATTTTTAATATTTTTTTGTCTTCATAATTAAAGCTATTGACAAATTCCTGCTTGACATTTTAGAAAATATTTTGCGTAGCAACCCAGTATATATTAAAGATCACCGAGAACAAAAAAACAAACACAAAAACATGTTACATGGCCCCATAAATGTCCAACTTATATTTAACTGAATCGTATAAATGATGAAAATTGCTCGTTCATTTTTTATAAAACATTTGTTATTTTTTTGAGTAAAAACAATATCGACATTTAAGAATAATTTTATTAATTCACTCATTTCTTTGACTTGTTTATTGGCGCATAAACAGGCTATAATTTAAATCAAACAACAGTAAATTGGACCTCTACAATGCCACTAAGCTTTCAAACAAAAGTCCAAAAAATTAAAGAAAGATTGGACTTTATCCGGTGACGGCCGACACTGAGCTCAGTAAATGTTTTTTGATAAGTTATTAATAATCTGTTCAATAATTCGTTAAAGCCAAAATGAATGGTAAATAAATATAGGCTATTTAAAAAAATATATATATATAATAAATATAGGCCTAACATATTTTTAAATAAAATTAAATAGGCTATTTTCTGAAAAATGCGCCTGTCTGTGTTAATTATTCCATCGAATTATTTGATCGCAACACCTGTTATTCAGAACAGAACATTTGAGCTGGTTTCAGTTCTTTTCATTTTCTTTTTTCTGTAGTTTCATTTTTACAAATAATTTTATTTAATTTGTTTGTTAATTAAATTTTGTTATTTAGCTTATTTTTTATGCAACAAAGTTGCAAATTAATTTGCTACGAGATGTGGCTGTGTATGGTAGTGCCAGCGAGCGTGAACTGCTGCTGAGAGAGAGAGAGAGAGAGAGCGCAATAGAAACAATTAAATTTTCGCATGCTGATTTATGTGAAATTGCGAATACATGACTATAATCGCATTGCAATCTTAAAATTATTGTATTTTTTCCTTTAGGAGGAAAAGTCTATTTCAATTCATGCTAAAGACACGTGGTGCTGAAGTCCGAAAGTGCCGGTGATGTGAACAGCTGAAACTGTCAAATTATTTTTAGTTTAGCCTATTTATTATTAATGATGATGATTAAAAATAATAATGCTATTTATTTTATTCAATAATGTAATTAAAACATGTAATATATCTACATTAATGCGAAACAAGCTAAATATCATCTTTAAAGTTGTCATATGTCTCAGCTCTCTGCAATATCTTTGCCTATATCCTCCTCAATACATGATATCCTCTATTAAATCAAATAATTTGACCACAATGTTGCAGAACAGGCTTAACAAAATTCGCAGCACTGAACATGTTCCCAGACTGAAAGTGATTGATGATGAGAAAACTGAGAAACCTGTGAGAACGGAGATGTTCACCGCATATAGCCGTGAGGAGCGATTTTTTAAATGAAAGCATATTTGTGCCAATCTGTCAAGATTGCTTAAAACACCTTAATATTTTAGAGTAAATAGTTAAAGTTTGCATCACCAATAATTGATCTTATCCACACATGACCCACTTATACTTAAATATCATGCGACCTATTTTTTGATTACCTGACTCGCGGATTAACGGCAGCACATGTGGATAAAACCGAGATCTGCTTGATTTGACCGTCAACTGGGCAATGGGCTTATGAAGGAATAATGAAACGAGGCTCTATTACATGTAACATTTTCTTAAAACCCGAAATTTCCACTACCGATTAAGCATTAAGGTCTACAGGGAAACCAAAGTGCTCCCAAACGCCAGACCCGCTGTTGGTTATAGGAGGATTACATTAATGTTACTAGCCCTTTAGCTGTAGTGCAGTCAGTCCGCGGCGCGTTTCCACCCTTTCGTCCGCAACAAACCCTGCATCATCTCAGCGCCCCTCGGCCTTCGCTTTTGTCCGCGACAAACCCCGCATCATCTCAACACCCAGCTCCGCCGGCTTTTTTGGATTGAAAGCGGCATAACTTTCGGTTTGAGCGCCAGTAGCTTACTCCGACACTGAGTGCAGTGTGTGCCTGACTATAGTAGCGTTTGGAGGTGGGCGGGGAAGGCAGATGTTGCCTGTCACGTCATTTGGGACTTATTCTCTTTTATCTTTTTAGATATTAGTCTGAATCGTTCGGTTCGTATGCGTACCGAACCGAAAGCCTCGTACCGAACGGTTCGATACGAATACGCGTATCGTTACCCCCTTTATATATATATATATATATATATATATATATATATATATATATATATATATATATATATATAGCTGGTAGCTGCTGGCTAATATTTGTTATAATATTTACTGGAGGAAATATGTACTGTATGTTGCCTACATGATAATACAATACAAAGTTTAGAAAGTATGTTTAAGTTTTCATTTATAAGTTCTGTGTTAAAAGATTACAATACTACACCAATTGGACGTTATTGCCATATGGGAACATATCATAAAGTACCTTAAAAAAAATGTCCCCGATTTTGTTTGCATCACTTCGAGTTAAGCCATTCTAAGAAAAGGAAAACAGTCCATTTATTTTATAGATCTATCATAATGAATACAGTAGGGGGTTAAGATTTTGTTTAAAATTTCTTAAACTTTTTCCATCACTGTAATTCGTTCCACCACAGCTTATAAATATAGTAAATCACATAAAATTGTGGGCAAAGTTACGTTTGTGCTGGAAGTGTGATATAAAAAAGATAAATGATGAACAAAAATCAAATTAAATGTTACTTTCAAGGCATTACTTACTGTATGCATATTGATGCATAATTTACAGAAAAAAATTTTGAATATTTTATTTATTTACAGTAGTATGCGCAAAATCCTGGCTTTAAAAATAGGCCTGGCAAGATACACTACCGGTCAAAAGTTTTTGTTTTTTTTAAGAAAATTATTCTGTTCATCAAGGTGGCATTTATTAAATGTAAAAAAAATGTAAAAAAAAATTGTTAAATATTTATTACAATTTTAATGATGAATTTTCAGCCTCATTACTCCATTCTTCAGTCACATGATCCTTCAGAAACCACTCTAATATTAATTATTATGATTATTATGATTATGATTATGATTATTATTATTATTATTATTGGTAATAGTAATAAAAGCAATAATGTCAGAAGTAATAGTTTTATTTGAAATCATTCGAATAAATGATTAAAGTAAATTATAAGCTACTTTTGAACAGTTATTCTATAGTGCAATAACATTTCACAATTTTACAATTTGTTCTGTATTCTTGATTAAATAAATGCAGCCCTGGTGAGCAGGAGAAGCTTATTTTAAAACATTTTAAATCCTACAGACCAAAACTTTTGACCGGTAGTGTACATTACTCCCAAACTGTATCACATGTTATTTCCTTTAGTGTCATTTACACCACAGAATGTTATTAGACATGATAAATCTAAATCTCAAGGAAATGACACTGTGGTGATGAGGATTAAAAAGAATAAATACAATATTCCATTGGTGCATGTATAACAAATGGTTGATACTGTACAGTATATCATTAGTGTGCAAAATATGTTTTAAAACAGCTGAATTTTAACAGGGATAAACATCTTCACAAGCAAACCTATTCATTAAAGGGTCTCTGCATATACTGTAGACATTGCCTGTATATATAGTTGTTTTTGTATGTTCTGTATGTGTGCTCATTATCTGCTGCACGAGATCATATATGATCAGAGATTATCGTCTTTAAGTCTAATGGAGGCGGAAAGCAGGATGCAGGGTTTAGAGGCATGACAGCAGGAAACAGGTCTAGAAAACAATCCTCCGCTCACAGGTGAGTGTCTTTCCGCTTTTTGTGGAAATGATTGTTTTTGTCAATGGCAGTAATTGCAGGAGTGCAGACAGACAGGCTGGCATGAGTGAGCAGGCTGCTGGTGTAATTACACGCTTCATGAACGGATGACGTCCATCACTTCTGTATCTTCATGATTTTATGCTGGCGTTCCGGTCGCCCCCTGCCTTCATTAAGGACGGCAGTGGGATTGCTGTGCACTTCAGTGTGAGTGAGTCTGACTGTGTTCTCTGTTAACTCCTACTGTGACCCACAGCAGACTGACACTGATCACGCATTAAACAAGACACCTTCACCACCCTCACCCTGTCTGTCTGTCTATATCGAATTTCCGGTCTATCTGTCTGTCTGAATAGGTTTTTTTTTTAATCTTACTGTCTAAATATCGCTTTTACTATCTGTCTGTCAGTATATAGAATTTTTTAGATCAATCTGACTGTCTATATATCGTTTTTTCTATCTGTCTAAATCATAGATCTCAAACTGAATTCCTGGAGGGCCACAGCGCTGCACAGTTTTGCTCAAACCCTAATCAAACAGAGCTGATCCAACTAGTGAAGGTGATCATCTTTTAAACACCTTGAATATTTGGATCAGCTGTGTTGGATAAAGTTGGAGCAAAACTGTGCAGAGCTGTGGCCCTCCAGGAGTTTAGTTTGAGACCTATGGTCTAAATATTGTTTGTCTGTTTATCGGTTTTTCCATCTATCTGTCTGTCTAAATATGGTTTTTACTATCCATCTGTCTGTCTAAAAATCATTTTTACTATCTATCTGTCTGTCTATAATGGTTTTTCGATCTATCTGTCTGTCTAAATATGGTTTTTACTATCCATCTGTCTGTCTAAATATGATTTTTACTATCTATCTGTCTGTCTATAATGGTTTTTCGATCTATCTGTCTGTCTAAATATCGTTTTTTTAATCAATCTATATATCTATTTCAGTTTTTCCATCTATTTGTCTGTCAATATCAGTTTTTCTATCTATATGTTTATATTGGTTTTTCCATCTATCTGTCTGTCTATAATGGTTTTTCGATCTATCTGTCTGTCTAAATATCCTTTTTTCTATCTATCCTCTCAGTCTATATCGGTTTTTCCATCTATCTGTCTGTCTAAATATTTTTTTTTTCTATCTATATGTCTCTATCGGTTTTTCCATCTATCTGTCTGTCTATATCATTTTTACTATCTATCTGTCTGTCTATATCAGTTTTTCTATCTATATGTTTATATCATTTTTTTCTATCTACAGTAAATGTTTATATCAGTTTTTCCAGCTATCTGTCTGTCTAAATATGATTTTTACTATCTATCCGTCTGTCTATAATGGTTTTTTGATCTATCAGTCTGTCTAAATATTTTTTTTTTCTATCTATATGTCTATATCGGTTTTTCCATCTATCTGTCTGTCTATAATGGTTTTTCGATCTATCTGTCTGTCTAAATATCCTTTTTTCTATCTATCCTCTCAGTCTATATCGGTTTTTCCATCTATCCGTCTGTCTATATCATTTTTTCTATCTATATGTCTATATCGGTTTTTCCTTCTATCTGTCTGTCTATATCATTTTTACTATCTATCTGTCTGTCTATATCAGTTTTTCTATCTACAGTAAATGTTTATATCAGTTTTTCCAGCTATCTGTCTGTCTAAATATGAATTTTACTATATATCTGTCTTTCTATATCGGTTTTTCTATCTATCTGTCTGTCTATATCATTTTTACTATCTATCTGTCTGTCTATATCAGTTTTTCTATCTATATGTCTATATCAGTTTTTCTATCTATCTGTCTGTCTATATCATTTTTACTATCTACAGTAAATGTTTATATCAGTTTTTTCCAGCTATCTGTCTGTCTAAATATGAATTTTACTATATATCTGTCTGTCTATATCGGTTTTTTCCATCTTTCTGTCTGTCTAAATATTTTTTTTCTATCTATCTTTCTACATGGGTTTTCCATCTGTCTGTCCAAATATCATTTTTACTATCTACTGTATCTGTCTATATCGGTCTCAATCTAGCGGTCTGTCTAAATATAGTTTTTTTTCAATCTATCTGTCTGTCTAAATATAGTTTTTTTTTCAATCTATCTGTCTGTCTAAATATAGTTTTTTTCAATCTAGCTGTCTGTCTAAATATTGTTTTCTATCTATCTGTCAGTTTTTATATCTATCTGTCTGCCTATATTGGTTTTTCGATCTATATGTCTGTTCTAAATACCATTTTTACTATCTGTCTGACAGTAGACTGTCTAAATACTTTTTTATCTATCTGTCTATATTGTTTTTTCCAACTATCTGTTTGTCTATATCAGTTTTCCGATCTATCTGTCTGTCTAAATATTGTTTTTTATTTAATCTATTTGTCTATATCGGATTTTCGATCTATCTGTCTGTCTAAATATAATTTTTACTATCTATCCGTCTGTCTATAATGGTTTTTCCATCTACCTGTCTGTCTAAATATCGTTTTTTTTAATCAATCTATATATCTATATCGGTTTTTCCATTTATCTGTCTGTCTAAATATCATTTTTACTATCTATCTGTCTGTCTATATCAGTTTTTCTATCTATATGTCTATATCGGTTTTTCCATCTATCTGTCTGTCTAAATATAATTTTTACCATCTATCTGTCTGTCTATATCATTTTTTCTATCTATATGTCTATATCTGTTTTTCCATCTATCCGTCTGTCTATATAATTTTTACGATCTATCTGTCTGTCTATATCATTTTTTCTATCTATATGTTTATATCGGTTTTTCCATCTATCTGTCTGTCTATATCATTTTTACTATCTATCTGTCTGTCTATATAATTTTTACTATCTATCTGTCTGTCTATATCAGTTTTTCTATCTATATGTTTATATCATTTTTTTCTATCTACAGTAAATGTTTATATCAGTTTTTCCAGCTATCTGTCTGTCTAAATATGATTTTTACTATCTATCCGTCTGTCTATAATGGTTTTTTGATCTATCAGTCTGTCTAAATATTTTTTTTTTCTATCTATATGTCTATATCGGTTTTTTCCATCTATCTGTCTGTCTATAATGGTTTTTTCGATCTATCTGTCTGTCTAAATATCCTTTTTTCTATCTATCCTCTCAGTCTATATCGGTTTTTCCATCTATCCGTCTGTCTATATCATTTTTTCTATCTATATGTCTATATCGGTTTTTCCTTCTATCTGTCTGTCTATATCATTTTTACTATCTATCTGTCTGTCTATATCAGTTTTTCTATCTACAGTAAATGTTTATATCAGTTTTTCCAGCTATCTGTCTGTCTAAATATGAATTTTACTATATATCTGTCTTTCTATATCGGTTTTTCTATCTATCTGTCTGTCTATATCATTTTTACTATCTATCTGTCTGTCTATATCAGTTTTTCTATCTATATGTCTATATCAGTTTTTCTATCTATCTGTCTGTCTATATCATTTTTTTCTATCTACAGTAAATGTTTATATCAGTTTTTCCAGCTATCTGTCTGTCTAAATATGAATTTTACTATATATCTGTCTGTCTATATCGGTTTTTCCATCTTTCTGTCTGTCTAAATATTTTTTTTCTATCTATCTTTCTACATGGGTTTTCCATCTGTCTGTCCAAATATCATTTTTACTATCTACTGTATCTGTCTATATCGGTCTCAATCTAGCGGTCTGTCTAAATATAGTTTTTTTTCAATCTATCTGTCTGTCTAAATATAGTTTTTTTTCAATCTATCTGTCTGTCTAAATATAGTTTTTTTCAATCTAGCTGTCTGTCTAAATATTGTTTTCTATCTATCTGTCAGTTTTTATATCTATCTGTCTGCCTATATTGGTTTTTCGATCTATATGTCTGTTCTAAATACCATTTTTACTATCTGTCTGACAGTAGACTGTCTAAATACTTTTTTATCTATCTGTCTATATTGTTTTTTTCCAACTATCTGTTTGTCTATATCAGTTTTCCGATCTATCTGTCTGTCTAAATATTGTTTTTTATTTAATCTATTTGTCTATATCGGATTTTCGATCTATCTGTCTGTCTAAATATAATTTTTACTATCTATCCGTCTGTCTATAATGGTTTTTCCATCTACCTGTCTGTCTAAATATCGTTTTTTTTAATCAATCTATATATCTATATCGGTTTTTTCCATTTATCTGTCTGTCTAAATATCATTTTTACTATCTATCTGTCTGTCTATATCAGTTTTTCTATCTATATGTCTATATCGGTTTTTCCATCTATCTGTCTGTCTAAATATAATTTTTACCATCTATCTGTCTGTCTATATCATTTTTTCTATCTATATGTCTATATCTGTTTTTCCATCTATCCGTCTGTCTATATAATTTTTACGATCTATCTGTCTGTCTATATCATTTTTTCTATCTATATGTTTATATCGGTTTTTCCATCTATCTGTCTGTCTATATCATTTTTACTATCTATCTGTCTGTCTATATCATTTTTTCTATCTATATGTCTATATCGGTTTTTCTATCTATCTGTCTGTCTATATCATTTTTTCTATCTATATGTCTATATCAGTTTTTCCATCTATCTGTCTGTCTAAATATAATTTTTACCATCTATCTGTCTGTCCATATCAGTTTTTCTATCTATATGTCTATATCGGTTTTTCTATCTATCTGTCTGTCTATATCATTTTTACTATCTATCTGTCTGTCTATATCAGTTTTTCTATCTATATGTCTATATCAGTTTTTCTATCTATCTGTCTGTCTATATCATTTTTTTCTATCTACAGTAAATGTTTATATCAGTTTTTCCAGCTATCTGTCTGTCTAAATATGAATTTTACTATATATCTGTCTGTCTATATCGGTTTTTCCATCTTTCTGTCTGTCTAAATATTTTTTTTCTATCTATCTTTCTACATGGGTTTTCCATCTGTCTGTCCAAATATCATTTTTACTATCTACTGTATCTGTCTATATCGGTCTCAATCTTGCGGTCTGTCTAAGTATAGTTTTTTTTTCAATCTATCTGTCTGTCTAAATATAGTTTTTTTTCAATCTATCTGTCTGTCTAAATATAGTTTTTTTCAATCTAGCTGTCTGTCTAAATATTGTTTTCTATCTATCTGTCAGTTTTTATATCTATCTGTCTGTCTATATTGGTTTTTCGATCTATATGTCTGTTTTAAATACCATTTTTACTATCTGTCTGACAGTAGACTGTCTAAATACTTTTTTTATCTATCTGTCTATATTGTTTTTTCCAACTATCTGTTTGTCTATATAAGTTTTTCGATCTATCTGTCTGTCTAAATATCATTTTTTAATCAATCTATTTGTCTATATCGGTTTTTCGATCTATCTGTCTCTCTGAATATATTTTTTTCTATCTGCTGAAATAAATTTCTCTTTTTCTACCTGTCTAAATATGTATTTTTTTAATATATATTTTTAATATATTTTAATATAATTTTTTCTATTTATCTGTCTGTCTCTATATCGGGTTTTCTTTTTGTCTGTCTGTGTATATCTGCTTGCCTATCTGCATGTATATCATGCATATCTGTCTATCCATTTTTTGACATCTATATTTGTCTGTCTGTGCAATATATCTGTCTATACAGTATATCAGTTTTCTGTTTTCAGTTTTCAGTTTTCTGTCTTCTATAAATATATTGCAAAAATAAATAATATATTGTTGTTCATTTATTCAATCTATGTGGCTATTTTTCTGTTTCTATATATAACTGTATAACGGGCTGTCTATCAGTCAATCAATCATATTTTCATTCAATTTCCATTCCATGACTGACTCTTTAACCAGACAATGGTAGATGAGGTAAATATATTTTAAAAAGATATCTGAAAATATTCATGCAGTTTTGTCTCCTGACACTACGGGCACATGGATTACATGTCACCTTTAAAAATCTGGCTTACTGTAACAAAAGTGTAGAGTTACTGAGATCATAAATGTCTTTTGTTGACTTTTGAATAAGGCGTTAACCCATAAGTTCCTATTACCGTTCACCTTTTACTGTAATAATATAGTTGTTATATAAATGCCAATGGATACGTATTCTGAGATGATTACGTGACAGGAAGCTTGTGTTACAGACTGTAAATGTGCTCCAATTTAACTAAAATGTCAGACATAAAAAAAGAAGAGAATAAAAAAAAAATCACCAACATCTTGTATGGCCTAAGGGTAAATCAACAACAAATGTTCATTTCTGTGTGAACTATCCCTTTAAGACATGCATTTCTGGCTCATGCATGCTGTGTACAAAAGTCCCAGTGCTGCCACATTTGAAACAAGACACTCCCTTTAAGCAAAAGGAATTCCCATTATTGCAAATTACTGTCCCGGTCACTGTGTGTTGACCAACTTTACTGTCTGCAACCACTGTCTGTCACCAGTAAACCTTTGCCCTTTCCTGCAACCCAAAACATTCAATTTACTCTTTGTTTGCGCAGAAAACAATGCAAAGCCTCAAATGACACAAAAAAGGGTTAGAGGGGCATAACTGGGCACAGAAGTTAGCGTCAGCGCAGGGATAATGTGCTCCATGTGTTGAAATCCGACACTGTGCATTGAGGCACGGCAGCAGTAAAAAGCACACTGGTGATGGAGGGTTTCCTCCTAAGCCACAAACATGGGGCCAAAACGTGGCATAACCCCCCGTCCACACCCCCACCCAACACACACACACACACCATATAGCTTGCTAAACTGCGACCGTCCTCTCTCAGCCCATGCAAAAAAAGCCTATAATGGGACCTGAGGACCATTGAAGGGCAGTAATTTAGAGCCACAGAGCAGCTCAGATTAGCATGGGGGTGTTCCCCCTCATCATGGCATGGGTGTCTTTTAAATGTGCTCATCCTGTGGGACGGTTGCAAAAGTCTGGATTGCTCTACAATGTAATTTACTCTCCCCTTGTGGTTTTTTCTTCTTCACATTCCAGCTATTTCCTCTTTGCCCCACTGAGCATTCGGTAGCTGCTTCTGGGTTGGGATTTGCTTACTCAAAGTGGTCACATTTATGAGCTGACACTGAGAATGTGTCAGAAGTGCTTTGAAAATTCTCAGCATTTCTGCTTTACATGAAAACTGAGTCCTGTTTACATGAAGATGATTGCAGCTATTTATCACAATGGGGTTTATTTGTGAAATTGTATGACAGAAAAGTTAGGGTATTGATGTTTTAAAGGAAATCTTGGATTTTATCAAACTGTACATGAACGTAGCTACAACCATAACAAAAAATTTAGGTTTTGGTCCAATTATTCATTCAATTATTATTACATAATTGCATCCTTCTTTTAAAATATGAAACAGGCCTATGGGGCCTCTGTGGCCTAATGGTTGCAGGTTTGAGTCCCGGCACCAGCAGGAATTTTTGGTGGGGATTGTGAATAAAGATATCCACAACATACCATGGGTATTGAGGTGATTTCTTTGAGTAAGGCACCGAACCCCAACTTCTCCCCAGCAGCCCACTGCTCCGGGTGTGTGTGAGTCACTTTGGATAAAAGTGTCTGCTAAATGAGTACTTGAATGTCAAGTTAATTGCTTGAAATAACATGTTTAAAGGGTTAATTCACTCAAAAAAGTACATTTTGTTTTTAATAATTTACTCTCCTGTTGTTACAATCCACTGAGTTCATCAATTATCTTCAAAACACACATTAAGATATTTTAGATGAAATTCGAGAGCTCCCTCATCCTCCAAAAAACATTCCCAGAACTTTCCATGTGATTTCAGTGGTTCAGCTGTGATCATGCGAAGCTCCACGAACACTTTTGTAGATCAAAAAACAACGTCTTCTGCATCAGATCAATTTACTTACCTACTTACTTATGCCTTCTTCCCCTTCCTGGGTAAGGGCCGCAAAAGGTCTCCAGAGGTATTTGTCCTAGGCCATTCTTTCTACTGGTCTCCAGATGTAACCCATCCCTGTGATGTCTGCCTCTAGGTTGCGTCGTCAGGTGTTTCTTGGATGGGCTCTCTTCCGCTTCCCTTGGGGATTCCAACTGAGAGACTGTCTGGTGATGCTAGATGGTGGTTTGCGTAGGCTGTGCCCTGTCCAACCCCATCTTCTCTTCCAGATTTCTGCATCTATTGGGGGTTGACATGTCCTTTACCATAGGTCGGTGTTATTGATCTTGTAGGGCCAGCCAATGTGTAGAATCTTTTTGAGACAGGTGCTGATGAATGTCTGGATTCTTCGGGTGGTAGTTTTGATTATCCTCCAGTTTTCGACCCCGTACAACAATACTGACTTCACAATGGAGTTGATCAGATGGGTATTGGTGATCAAAGTAAGTTCTCTCAAACCCTAGATGTTCTTGAGCTATAGGGGAAATCGGTTCTTGCTTTTTTTGCTCTTGCCTTAACATCTGTATCTGTTCCACCCTGCATCAGATCAATGTGTATATTTACTATGGGCAATACGGTATTTGTGTGTCGTGCTGCTGAAACAAATAACAATATGCAATTTTGCCCATGGTAAATGCACACTCTGAAGACCTGACGAGTAGAAGAAGACTCAAGTGAAATAAGTACATTTTTACAGTGTTGTGCTGCACAATAGTTGTTTTGGTACTTTGTATGATTACAGTTGAATCACTGAGGTCTGTTTGAACAATGTTTTTGGTTCCTTTTCTGGACAGATCTGACTCCAAACTGCATTTTTCTTTTTTTTATTCCACTTTCTAAGCTGCCAAATAGCACAGGTTGGTCTGAACCTCTGAGGTCAGAGTTTCTGTCTCTTGGTCAGAGAAGTTCCTCTTTTTGGCGTGGGTTACATTTTTCCATATAATAAACTCTAGGGTGTGCCTGTTTCTGCAGCAAAACACATGCAGCAATCTCATAAATGTGCCTTGTGTCATTACTTTGAGTCATAATTAATCAATAACATATCGACATTTTGAAGTTTTTACATCTGCTGAATTTAATTTAGCATACTTTTTATTTCATAATTATTTAATAATTAGAATTTTGACACTTTTTTGTCATAATTATGCCAATTTATGTTAATTCTGCTTTACATCTCATAAATATGATAGTCATCATTTTTACTATTTATGTTGTAATTTTATGAGAATTTGCAATATTTATCATAGTTTTAACCTCATAATTATGACAATTTAGACTTTACATCTCACTCATTTTCATTTCATTAATTATTATCAGAATTTAGACTTTTTGTCATAGCAATTATATTAATTTGTTGACGTATTGACACTTCAGTGCAAAACTTGGATTAGTTCACCCAAAAAAGTTAATTTTCTTTTTAATAATTCATTCTCTTGTTACAATCCACTGATACCTTTATTTATCTTCAGAACACAAATTAAGATATTTTAGATGAAATTCGAGAGCTCCCTCAACCTCCATAGACCGTCTTGAGAAAAAAAAAAAACCTTAGAACTTTCCATGTGATTTTAGTGTTTCAGCTGTGATCATACAAAGCTCCAAGAACACTTTGTTCACCAATGTCTTTTTCATCAGACCAAAGTGTACATTCACTATGGGCAATATGGTGTTTGTTGTGCTGGTGAATCTAATGGCAATACGTCATATTGCCCATGTACACCCTGATGACCTAACGAGTAGGGGAAGACCCTATTTTATTTTATTTCATTTTTTTGTTATTGTATTTCTTGTAATGCTTTGAGTTTAAGAAAAGCACATCACAAATAAAATGTATTATTAATATTATTATTATTACTGAAATAAGTATTTTTTACAGTGTTGTGCTGCACAATAGTTGTTTAGGGGCTTTATATGATTACAGTTGAATCACTAAAGTTACGTGGAATGTTTTGACAATGTTTTGGGGTTTTTTTTCAGGACAGATGCGGCTCCAAATTGCATTTTTCTTCCTTTTTTTCCACCTTTTAAGCTGCCAAATAGCACAGGTTGGTGAGATGAGAGTTTCTGTCTCTTGGTCAGAGAAGTTCCTCTTTTTGTCGTGGGTTCCGTTTTTCCATATCATAAACTCTAGGGGTGTGGCTGTTTCTGCAGCAAAACACATGCAGCAATCTCATAAATGTGCATTATTTTTTGGGTCATAATTATTAATAATTCATAATTTTGAAGTTTTACATCTGACCAATTTCATTTAGCATGCCATTATTTAGGCTTTTTATTTTTATTTTTTATTATTTAATAATCTGAATTTTGTCTGTTTTTTGTCATAATTATGCCAATTTATGTTAATTCGGCTTTACATCTCATAAATACAATTGTCATTATTTTTAGTATTTATGTTGTAATATTAGCAGAATTTTTACTTTTCATAATTATGCCAACTTTGACTTTACATCTTGTATTGCTTAGCTTTTCATTATTTTGACCTTATATTTCATTAATTATTATCTGAATTTTAACTTTTAACTTAATTTTAATTATACATTTTATGGTAAATTTTAACTTTCGTCTCCTAAATTTGGCATGAATTTATTTGGAATTTGATGTACTAATTAAGAATTATAAGAATAGTTACTATGTCATAAATACAACAATTTATGTTTTTATTTCAACATCTCAAAAATATGGCAAATTATGCCATTATTTAGACTTTTAATGTTTTTTTTTTACTTTTGATTTTAGCTTTTGTTTTAACTTTTAACCTTTTTATGTAACTTAAATTTAAAAGCACATTTAATGCATTTTTAAAAAAAAAATTAGGTCCCACTTTATATTAAGTGTCGCTTATACCTGTGAACTTACATGGTAATTAGATGTGTAAGTAGTATGTAACCACAGTGTATGTACACACTGGTACAGAGTATTTACTTGTGTATACTGGTGTAACTACACTCATGTAACAACCAACTGAATAGTATGTGTAAGTACAAATGTGTAACAGGACATTGGTAACAACAGTAGGAAAGTACACATCTGTAACAAGAATTATGTAAGTGCATTGTGTAACAACAATATGTACTTGCAGATGTTTTTCCACTTCCACACCTGTTTGCAGATCATGTACTTGTGAACACTGTATGGCTGCATTAGAAGGTTTCACCTTGTGATACAAGTGTACTTGCATGGTAAATCCACAGGATCCACTCAATATAAAGTGTAAAATGGTCACAAATTACTGTTCATACATTCATTCATTTTCTTTTCGGCTTAGATGGGTTGCAGCTGGAAGGGCATTCACTGTGTAAAACATATGCTGGATAAGTTGGCGGTTCATTCCGCTGTGGCGACCCCAGATTAATAAAGGGACTAGGCCAAAACAAAAATGAATTTTATTTTAAACTTTATATTGTGGACTGTTCCTGTGGAGTTACCATGTAACTACACTGTTATTAAAGTGTTGCATAGAAGATATTTCTACAAGTTACACAGTAATTTGTGACCATTTTACACTTTATATTAAGTGGACAGTTCCTGTGGAGTTACCATGTAAGTACACTGGTATCACAAGGTGAAACCTTCTAATGCAGCATTAGTTCTGCCATACAGTGTTCACAAGTACATGATCTGCAAACAGGTGTGGAAGTGGAAAAACATCTGCAAGTACATATTGTTGTTACACAATGCACTTACATAATTCTTGTTACAGATGTGTACTTTCCTAGTGTTGTTACCAATGTCCTGTTACACATTTGTACTTACACATACTATTCAGTGGGTTGTTACATGAGTGTAGTTACACCAGTAATACAAAAGTAAATACTTGTAAACGTGTGTACATACACTGTAGTTACATACTACTTACACATCTAATTACCATGTAAGTTCACAGGTATAAGCGACAATATAAAGTGGGACCAAAAAGGATTACAGTATTATATTTATGTGACAGAGAGTGGCATACAGGACAGTTGTATCAGGATATTAAAATTGTATACATGAGAGGAAAAAACTTTCTAAAACAGAGACTAAAAACCTATTGTGAAGTACTTATAGACGTCTCCTCATTTCTGCTCTACATGGAAATCTTGGCCCAGTTTTTCATGACGATGATTACAGTCCCTCTCATAATCACATTATGTCTGTGGAGCAGGCAAATGAACTGTAATCAAAGCTCCCAAAAGTAAAAGCCGGAGGTTTGAGTCTGTCACTCAAGACAATGCTGTGGGATTGGCTGTCCTTGAATTTCTCGCAGATCCAACTAATTCTCCAGAAGCACGTGGACAGCTTTTAATTTAAAACAGACGCACTGGATCTGTTCCCAAAAACTCAGTCAAGATTGATTTATAAACTTGTGAACAATTAGCATGCATGTGCGCCTGGCTCAGAGCAAATGAGGTTTGTCAAATATTATAGAAATGTTCTATTGCTTGATATGTTTTACATAAAATTGCTTAGAATTTATATTTATTGATTGATTAAAGTTTAATATCCGGTAACACTTTAAAATAATGGTCCCTTAGTTAATATATTTACTAACATGAACAAACTATTAGTAATACATTCGTTACAGTATTTATTCATGTTCGTTTATGTTAGTTGGTGATATTTAAGTTAAAGCATGTGAACTGACAGTGCATTAACTAATGTTAACAATCACATCTTTGGATTTTAATAATGCATTAGTTAATGTTGAACCATGATTAATAAATGCTTTACAAGATTATTCATACTTAAGGTTAGTAAATACATTAAATAATGGACCATTATTCTGAAGTGTTATCTTTACTTTCAATAATAAAATGTTATGGTATTATGCAGGCCATTTATGCCACATAAGAAAAAAGATTTAACCAAAATTATGACATATAATAAGGCCTAAATGATCAGAAATCGCAATAAATAAATAAAAGTTACAATACTGAGTTCAAATAACAAAAAAATCTAAACTTTATGATCTCTAAAATATCATAATTTGTCAAAAAAGTAAAAAAAAAAAAATGTATTCACTTTTATTCACTTGACTTAATGTCAATGACTAGAAATGATTTTACACTGTACAAACTGCTGGGTTCCACACAATTTCTTCATGTCATCCCAATGCAAATTGATTAAGTTGGCTTAATGGTTTTTACAATTTTAAGTTGATTGAACATAAAACAATTAAGTTGCCAGAAAAAAACTTTAGGAATTCTGCTGTTTTAGCTTACTTTAAATAAGTAGTTTGAACAACCAGCAACAATATTATTTTGGGTGTGCATCATAATAATTAGTTTTCACAGCAGTTCTGAATACCGTTTTTCTTGTTTGCTTTGACCTGGATAAAGAAACTAGGATTCACTCCATTTTCTTCATCACTATCCCATCAGAGCAAAAGACATATCTTGCAAATGTGTAAACTCTTTCTCATTGGATTGACACATTTTCCCCAACGTTTTTCAAAACAGCTAACACGGATGTTATTCAAGCAGTCCAAAATCCATTGTTTTAGCTATGGTAACCAAACAGAAACCATCTATTCCTAACCATTAGAAACTACCAAGATCAGTATGAATTCACTGAACTACTGGTTTGACACTGCTTCACACAAATCTTCAATTAGCAATCAGTCTGCAAACCTTATAAAAACAGTGGAAGGTCTGTGTTGTTCTTTGCCAGCATGGGAGGTCAATAGTGGCTATGTCTTCTACTCTGATAGATTTGACTCTATTTTGGTTTACATGTGTTTTCTCTAATATTTACAGTATTTTATTATTTTTGTCTGTTTTGTTTTTTTACAGTATTTCAGTTTTCAGCCACAGTTTGAAAAAATGTCATGAATTTAATATAAATTTAATCAAAGCATTTCTTATTTTGGATTCAATTCTTTTGATTTGACAGCCCTAATAGGAAGACAACAAAAGGCATGGGCAATAGGCTACAATGACAAGCAATGGTGCACTGATTCACACTGAGTTCTGTATTTTGTTGTCCATTGTGTAGTGATTGATTAAAAGAGCTCATATATTTGTTTTGCAGGTTGTGTTGTTTGAAGGCAAAATTAGCTTTTGTTGCATATTTTAAATGTTTTGAAACAGTTAGAGCATTTTGCAAGCAAAATATGTCATTTTGACCATGAGTGCCGCTGTTTAGGCCTGTGTGTTAACTGTTTTGAAAATGTGGAGTTTCAGTTGATGGCTGCATCAAAGCAATAATAGTAACTTTCAACATTTTAAAACAAAAATTAAAACCATATTCATCATATATTCAATAAATATTGACTATATTCTCCAACATATGCTTATTCAGAAAACGTAGCCCTATATACGTTTCTGCAGATCGCGAATAATGTAGCCAGAGCTTTGTATGGCTGCATTTCGTCCTTAAAATGAATGCTACGGGGCGGTATGATGCCGTTCCTTTTCTCGCTTACAGCTGACCGCTTACCTCTGTATGGACGGCTTTTCCGCTGTTACCAGTTCGTCCGGTAGCTTAACAAGTATGTCGGCGGACTTGAGACGCAGAGAGGAGTTGACCGCGACAATCAGGTTTGAGTCTGGTGAAGAACGTTTTTTTCTGGATTGCTTTTTAAACCACCAGTTGGGTTTAGGGAAGGGGGCTTTTTCAAACATTCTAAAACATTGGTTGGGTTGAGAGTGGGGGATCGGTCGGTCGGTCAGTCAGTAAGTCAGTCAGTCAACAGCTGCCTCTGGTGGATTTACGTGAGAACAGCAGGCCCGAATGGCACTCTAGAGAGAATTTGAGAACCGAAAAATTGTACACAGCTCCCTTTGATGGATTCGCTAAAAAACGTAGCTCCTGGGACGTATTTTACTCTCTCCTGAAATGTATATAGGGGTACGTAATCAGAATGAGCCTGGGTTGATATTCTCAAGTCTCTGTAATTATAACCTAAGTTTTCTACACATTTTAAATCTACTCGTGTGACGTTGAACCACTCCAAACTTCACAACAAACTTGCATTATTGCATGGAAACAGTCCAGCATGTGGAGCATATGTGAGTGCAGAAAACAGTGAGGGAAGTGCAGATGGAGCAGAGCTCTGGCGCCGGGCTCCATGATGTGGCCACAGCTCCAGATGTACTACAGATCCCACACACACACACAATAGTCCCAAAACACTGGAGCCACAAACACCAGCCTCCCTCCACGTGACTGATGCATGTGAGCGGATGACTGAATTACTCCAGCAGAGGAGCATAAAAGCAGTGAAGAATGAGCTGATTTATGTTGCCATTTTGGTTCAAATGCTGATGACCTTCCCTGATAAAGCCTTCCCTGTCTGAGAATACTGAATTGGAGAACACTGTAAAAAGTAATTATATATGTATTTTTGGAACCATGTTTCTTAATTATTATTATTATTTGAAAATTCAATAAAAACAATGTAAAAAATGCTGAGTTCCACAGAATCCCTTTATGTCGTCCCAATACAAATTAAATAATTTAACATAGTTTTTTTTTTTTTTTTGCAATTTTAAATTAATTGAACATAAAACAATTAAGCTGTTCCCCCAAAAGCTCAAGAATTGAGTTGTTCCAACTCATTTTAAATAAGTAGGTAGCTCAAGCAGCAAAAACATTCTTTGGGGGGAAAATTGTGTATTTTTTTTAGGGTAAAACAATGGTTGTACCGCATTTGTTTATTTACAGCTGAAGTCAGAATTATTAGCCTCCTGTTTATTTTTTCATTAATTTCTGTTTATGGAGAGCAGATTTTTGCAACATATTTCTAAACAATAGTTTTAATAACTCATATCTAATAACCGTTTTATTTTATCTTTGCCATGATGACAGTAAATAATATTTTACTCGATATTTTTCAAGACACTTCTATACAGCTTAAAGTGACATTTAAAGGCTTAACTAGGTTAATTAGGTTAACTAGGCAGGTTAGGGTAATTAGGCAAGTTATTGTATAATAATGGGTTGTTCTGTAGACTGTCGAAAAAAAAATAGCTGAAAGGGGCTAAAAATTTTTACCTTAAAATGTTTTTTAAATAATTAAAAACTGCTTTTATTCAAGCCGAAATAAAACAAATAAGACTTTCTCCAGAAGAAACAATATTATCAGACATACTGTGAAAATGTCCTTGCTCTGTTAAACATCATTTGGGAAATATTTAAAAAAGAAAAAAAAAATCAAAAGGGGGCTAATAATTCAGACTTCAACTGTATATTTATATACACAGCTTTCGCAGTTTAATTCTATTCAAAATTAATTACACTGCCAAATTACACTGTAAAAATTCACGTATGATGTCCCAACACAAATTGATTAAGTTAACTTAACAATGTGAAGTGGATTGAACAAAAAAAAAATCCCAAAACAAATCTTAACAACTGGCTTCTTTAAACTAAGTATATTATTTCATATTAGATAATGCATTAGTTAACATGAATTAACAGTGTGCAACACATCTGTTAAGCATTGCTTAATCTTTGTTAATGTTAACTAAACATAGAGTTGAAGTCAGAATTATTAGCCCCCCCTGAATTATTAGCACCCCTGTTTACCCCCCCAATTCTGTTTAACGAAGAGAAGATTGTTTTCAACACATTTCTAAACATAATAGTTTTAATAACTCATTTCTAATAACTGATTTATTTTATCTTTGTCATGATGACAGTAAATAATATTTGACTAGATATTTTTCAAGACACTTCTATACAGCTTAAAGTGACATTTAAAGGCTTAACTAGGTTAATTAGGTTAACTAGGCAGGTTAGGGTAACTAGGCAAGTTATTGTATAACGATGGTTTGTTCTGTAGACTATCGGAAGAAAAATATAGCTTAAAGGGGCTAATAATTTTGTCCTTAAAATGGCTTTTAAAAAATTTAAAACTGCTTCAATTCTAGACGAAATAAAACAAATAAGACTTTCTTCAGAAGGAAAAACATTATCAGACATACTGTGAAAATGTCCTTGCTCTGTTAAACAAATTTTAAAAAGAAACAAAAATTCAAAAGGGGGCTAATAATTCTGACTTCAACTGTATATTAATGTGTTAATTAATACATTAGTTACACGATTTAATGGTGAACAACAACTTCATTCAGCATTTCATGATCTTCATTAATGTTAACATATCCTAATGAATCTTTTTTATTAACAGTTAATGTTTACTTACACATACACTAATGGATATTTTCATTGATTAGATAACATGACCTAACAATGAACACTTTTATTCAGCAATACTAAATCTGTTATGTAAACTAAAGATATATTAGCGTGTTAGTTAATGCATTAGACCAATACATTGGTTTCAGAATTTGACTCTGTATGTCATAAATTATTTCCTAGTACTGGGTTGCGGCTGGAAGGGCATCCGCTGTGTAAAACATATGCTGGAAGAGTTGGTGGTTCATTCCGCTGTGGCGACCCCTTATAAATAAGGAACTAAGCCGAAGAAAAAGGAATGAATGAATGAATGTAACAAATTATATAATAATCTGTAATATAACTCAAAATATGGCAAATCCTTGTCATAATTGTGTGCATTTAATTAACTTTTCCAGTGCGCTTTTGAAAAGTTTTGATTACAGTGAGAATGGTCCACATTTATGCAAAGATCTTTGAAAACAACTAAAACACGTTCCCCTTCGGGAGGGGAACTTCAATGCTATGTGGAAAAACTTCCACTATGGGGATTTCGTCAGAATCCAATCATCTGAAAGAGTATAAAAACGGGCCAATGAAATGCCAATGAGTTGGCGGCGTCAGCGTGCACAGCTGTCTTGAATGACAATCAGCCTGGCATAAAAGGCTAGCATGTGCTCAGCAACGACATCCTTTTCGCTTTCAGAGCCTTTCACGAGCTTCTGAGAGAGTCTATGAGGGTATCTCCAACCTGTGTCTACAGAGAGAGATCGAGAAGCAGCTTCTCCCGGTCCAGAGCGTGTATACGCAGTGGCAGATGGTCGAGCTGGGTTGTTCTCCCTTGCCTGGCGTCCTTTGGGTCCGGTCCTCCAAGAGCGGTATGTATAGGAAGCAAGTTTCCTAAAAGAGCAACACGGTTGTGCAGCGCGTCTTTTTCAAGACGTCGCTCCGACCGTGCGTTTCTGGTTGCGGTGGTTTCCTGTCCCCGGATGATGGGCACGAGCACTGCGTTTCATGTCTGGGGGTCCAGCATGTTGATGCGGTGCTCGCGGGCAGTGCATGCCATCATTGTGATGTCATGTCTGCTGCGCAGTTAAGATCGCGGCTCGCTCTTGCAAAAGAGCGACCCACCCCAGTTGTCCCCCGCACTGCGGTTGGCACTCGGGCAGATCTGAGGGTTTCAGTGGGAGTAAATCCGCCGCCCTCGGGCTCGCGGACCTCTCGCTCCTCTACGCGCTCCATCCAAGCTTCAGGTGAGAGAAGCGCTCCATCCTCGGGTGGTCGCCCTCTCACTTGATGACACCGAGGATCAGATGTCCATCGCTGCATCGGAGGATGGGCTGTCATTGTCTGATGAGGATGCGAACCCGCTCGCTCCCTCCCTCCGGGGTGGAGAGCACGGTGTTGGCATCTAAAAAGCAGACATGATGGCCGTGCTTTCCCGGGCTGTTTCGGCCGTGGGTCTGGTGATGGTTTATCCCCCAGCCCCGCGGCCGGACCGACTAGATGGGTGTTATGTGGAGGATATAAGAAGGCAAGACCTTCTAAGCCTTCCGTCCCCTTCTTCCCGGAAAGTGCGCAGTAAGCTCACGCAGTCTTGGAGGGCACTTTTTTCTGCCCGATCTGCGTGCGCTTTCATCCTCACCATCCTTGGAGGGTTGGTTGTCATTGTCTGATGAGGATTCGAACCTGCTCTTTTCCTCCGGGATGATAGGCGTGGCGTCGAATCCAGAAGCAGACTTTGCAGCCGTGCTTCCCAGGCTGTTTCGGCCGTGGGTCTGGAGATGGTTTATCCCCCAGCCCCGCGGACGGACCGACTAGAGGGGTGTGATGTGGAGGAGATAAAGAAGGCAAGACCTTCTAAGCCTCCACGTCCCCTTCTTCCTGGATGTGCACAGGAAGCCCACGCAGTGCGCTGCGTGCGCCTCCGCCCTCACCATGCATGCTACGGCCACCTACCAGCGCTCCCTAGCGCAGGCGCTGGCCCAGCTGCGCGGGGATGGTTCCGACCCAGGACTGAGCATGAGCTCCGCACAGCAATCGACTGAAGTCGGCTGTGTGTGCCCCAGGGAAGGACGATGGTCACATTAGTGGCCCAGGAACGCCACCACGGGCTAAACCTGGTGATCTGCGTGATGCTGACAAAGTTCGCTTTCTTAGCTCACCCATATCCCAGGCTGGCCTGTTCGGCGACACCGCCAGTGAATTCGCCCAGGAATTCACGCCGGTGAGCGAGCAGTCGGAGGCGATGGGTAATACCATCTCTCGGCGGGATCGTAAAACCGCTCCTCCCCGCCGAGCCATCCACATCCACTGCTTCACGCCGAGAGCGCCCGCCTGCGGCTTTGCTCGGTCGCCCCCGCCTGCGCCTCTGGCCAAGCGGCTGCGCCGAGCATCTCGCAGGCAACCAGCGCTCCCCACCCCAGGGCGCCGCTAAGTTCGGTAAACGAACCGCGAAGCGTCCCTGAGACGGGCCATCTGGAGAGGAGGAAATTTGCTCTTTCCCCGCTGGAGGGCGGGGCTCTTCTTCTAAACAGCGTTAAAAAACGCTATCAAAACCTCAGAGAAAGAGCATTTTTTCCCTTCCCCGGATGTGACAGCCCGAACACTGCCAGTCTGGGACGCTATGCTTTCCAGCTCGCAGGATCGGTGCACTTCGCCAGTGGCTCACGGAGCGAGAGAGAACGGTCTCCTTTCTCTCCCCCTCCCAGCCCCACTTTCGGAGTACGGATGCGAGACAAGAGGGAAGCTCTTGCCTCCTGCTCTCCTGTGGGACCCCAGTGCTTCCCGGTTGAGCCCACCCACTCCGCGCTGCCCCACCGCTGGTACGTCAGCGATCGTGCGGACGAAGCCACTTGCGAGGGCTCTGCCTGCCTGGTTAGCGCGGGCCAGCCCATCGCAATGGCTCATCCGCGCGATCAGACTCGGCTACGCGATTCAGTTCGCGAAACGGCCTCCCAAGTTCACGGGTGTGTATTTCACCAGGGTCAGCCCTGCGTCCGCCCCTGTCTTGCGAGAGGAGATTGCTGTCCTCCTGGCGAAGGATGCAATCGAACCGGTCCCCTCCAGCCGGGATGGAGAGCGGGTTTACAGCCCGCACTTCATCGTACCCAAAAAGAGCGGTGGGCTACGGCCAATCCTCGTTCTGCGCGTTTTGAACCGCTGGCTTCAAGCTGCCGTTCAGAATGCTTACGCAGAAGCGCACCCTCCGGAGCGTTCGTCCTCGGATTGGTCTGCAGCAGTAGACCTGAAGGACGCGTACTTTCATGTCTCCATACTTCCACGCCACCGTCAGTTTCCTGCGGTTTGCGTCTGAAGTCGAGTCTGGCGGTACAAGTCCTCCCCTTTTGGCTCTCTCTGTCTCCGCGGGTTTTCACCAAGCTCGCGGAGGGTGCCCCAGCTTCGGCTTGCGGGCATCCGCATACTCAATTATCTCAAGCGACTGGCTGATTTCAGCGCGCTCGCGGGATTAATTGATTACGCACAGAGACAGGGTGTTTTGGCACTTCGACCAATTGGGGTTTCAGGTCAACCGAGAAAAGAGCAGCCTCGCCCCCGTGCAGAGCAACTCTTTTCTCGGGTTGGAGCTGGACTCGATCACCATGACGGCGCGCCTCCCCCGAGAGCGCGCCGGGCTGATGCTGGCCTGTCTGAGAGAGTTCGACAGGAATATGTGGTCCCACTGATATTATTTCAGAGGCTCCTGGAGCATATGACATCCGCAGCCGCGGTCTCGCCGCTCGGATGCTCCATATGAGACCACTTCAGCATTTGCTTCACGATCGGGTCCCTAGACGCGCATGGCACGCGAGCGCGCACCGGGTGACTGTCACTCCGCTGTGTCGCCGCGCCCTCAGCCTCTGGATGGACCCTGTGTTCTACAGGCCCGCGGGCCTCTAGAACAAGCGTCCAGGCATGTCGTCGTTTGACGGATGCTTCCAGTTCGCGCTGGGGGGCTGTGTGTTGCGGGCATGCAGCTGTGGTTCCGTGGTAGGAAGCTGGTTGCATTGGCATCTTAACTGCCTGGAGCTGTTGGCAGTGTATCTCACGCTGCACCGTTTTTTACCGGTGTTAGAAGGGAAACACGTGCTGGTCAGGACGAACAGCACGGTGGCGATGGTGTATATCAACCGCAAGGGAGATATTCGCTGTCGCCGCATGTCTCAGCTCGCTCACCGTCTGCTCCCCCGGAGTCATACGCGGCGCAATCGCTGCATTCCATTTTTTTCCCCGCCGAGCTCAACCGTGCAGCCGCTGCGCTCTCACGGCAGTTCGCCTGGGAGAATGGAGACTCCACCCCCGACTGTCCAGCTGTTATGGGTGCGTTCTGCGCACTGGCTACACAGCTGGCCCCGGGGCGTGCGTAATACGCATTTCTCCAGTGAGCCTACTCGCACAGATGCTGTGTAAAGTCAGGGAGGACGAGGAACAGGTCTATGCATTGCGCCTCTCAGGCCCAATCAAACCTGTATTCTAGCTTTCTCCTCGTGATGGCCCCTCCCTGGCATGTCCCCTGGAAGAAACTTCTTCTTTGGGGACAGGCACCGTTTGGCACCCGCGCCTAGTTCTATGGACATCACGTGTGTCCCATAGATGGAGCGCGGAGGACTTAGGTGACCTACCGTTAGGTGGTTAACACCATCACTCAGGCCTAGAGCACCCTCTATGAGGCATGCCTATGCCCTGATGTGGAGTCTATTCGCTGTGTGGTGTACTTCTCTCCGAGAAGGAAACCCCAAACATGCCAGATCAGTGTGATGCTATCCTCCTTCAGTTGGCTGGAGCCAAGGCTGTCCCCTCCGCACTGAGGGGTTGGCGTGGCGATCATCCCCGCTCTGAGGATGCGGCGATGGCGATGCGCTGGGAAAGCATCGCCTCATCATCCAGTCCCCAGAGGCGCGAGACGTGGATATATATCCTGTCCCCTCTCTTACCCATTTGAAGATCTCTCTTAGAAGAGGTCTGCTCGATCACTCGACTCAGTATCTATATGATTTCTGTCCAGGAAGACAGCTCTGCTGGTTGCGTTGGCATCGGTCAAATGGGCGGGTATCTGGAGGCATTTTCGGTCAGCGAAATGTGCCAGCGTTTTGGGCCGGCCCACTCTCACGTTTACCTGAGACCCCGGCCCACCTAGGTGCCCTAGGTTCCTACAGCGCTCGTTTAAACTATGTAGTGAACCTGCAAGCGCTGCCCACGGAGGAGGCAGACCCAGCCCCTTATTGCTGTGTCCTGTTCGCGCTTTGCGTATTATACGGACCGTACTCAGAGCTTAGATCCTCTGAGCAGCTCTTTATCTGTTACGGTGATCGGCAGAAGGGAAGTGCTGTATCTAAACAGAGGTTGGCCCACTGAACAGTGAATGCCATCTCCCTCGCTCATCGAGCTAGGGCGAGCCGTGTCCCCCAGGAGGGTTAGGGTTAGGGTTAGGGAGCGCGCATCCTTTTGGGCGTTAGCACGCGGCGCCTCTCTAACAGATATTGTAGAGCTGCGGGCTGGGCGACACCTGAGCATTTGTGAGATTTTATCTTCGAGTGAACGGATTTCCTCACGAGCGGTGAATGAGGAAATTTAGTTAGGTGTTGTAAAACGCTTGCTGCGCCTTTCTCTCTAACACAGAGATACGTGCGCTTTTCTCGCTTTGTCAGTTGAGTTCCCCACTCGGCGAACCCTGCAGAGTTCCTCCGAGGCCCCCAGCATCTGACTCAGCGGAGGAGTCAAATGTTGGCCCATTACGTTGTAGGTATGCCCGCTGGTCATCCCGCGTTCTGGGTATAGGTGCCTGCTATGTGCGATCCCCGCTGGCGATCCCATACGCCACGATGTAGTCCCCCCTCCTAGGCGGGCTCGTGTCTTCCCTCCCCGCTAACCACCTCTTCGTATGTGCACTCCCCCTTCTCAGGGCTAGTCCATACGCTATTTGCCACCAGGTCTCCCCCTCCGGGCAGCAGGTGGCCTCCGCAGCGTCCTCCCTATCGGGACTAACCGCTTTCCCAACGTACTGTCGTATTTAAAAATTCCTAGAAACTAACTAGGTGTATTTTTACGACTCCCCGAAAAATATATCTAAACCAGAAAAGGTAAGTAAGGTAAGTAAGGGCCAGGGGACACGTTGGAGGACTGTGTCTCCAGCGATGCAGGTGCGCTCGTACTGCTGCGTGGCTCGCCCTTCACTGGAGACATGGTAAGGTTCTTTCGTTGTGGCGCTTTCCATAAATTTCCCCATAGTGGAAGTTTTTCCACATAGCATTGAAGTTCCCCTCCCGAAGGGGAACGCTCTGGTTACTAAAGTAACCCTCGTTCCCCGAGGGGGGGAACGGAAATGCTATGTTCCTTCGCCACAACGATTGTCCCTTAGCTGTTGAGTGTGAAAGCCTCTTCAGCTAGAAAAGGATGTCGTTGCTGAGCACATGCTAGCCTTTTATGCCAGGCTGATTGTCATTCAAGACAGCTGTGCACGCTGACGCCGCCAACTCATTGGCATTTCATTGGCCCGTTTTTATACTCTTTCAGATGATTGGATTCTGACGAAATCCCCATAGTGGAAGTTTTTCCACATAGCATTTCCGTTCCCCCCCTCGGGGAACGAGGGTTACTTTAGTAACCAGAGCGGTATTCTGCATGCCAGGCCAGTAATTACCTAGTCATTATGTAAAGAAACACAATAACTCTAAATAACAGAAGTATGGTCCTGTTGTCTAGCATTGTTGTTTTGGTAACTCATACATGCCTACAAACTAAATACGTAATACACTACCTGATAAAAGTCTTGTCATCGATCACAGTTGAAAGAGCAAAAAATAATAACTTGACTTCTAGTTAATCATTTGGAAAAGTGACAGAAGGTAGATTTTTAGGATGAATCATCTGTTGAACTGCATCTCAATTATCACAAATACTGCAGAAGACCTACTGGAACCTGCATGGACCCAAGATTCTCACAGAAATCAGCCAAGTTTGGTGATGGAAAAGTGATGGTTTGGGGTTACATTCGGTATGGGCCGTGCAAGTGATCTGCAGAGTGGATGGCATCATTAACAGCCTGAGGTATCAAGACATTTGTGCTGCTCATTACATTACAAAACACAGGAGAGGGCAAATTCTTCAGCAGGATAGTGCTCCTTATACTTCAGCCTCCACATCAAAGTTCCTGAAAGCAAAGAAAATGCTCCAGGATTGGCCAGCCCAGTCACCAGACATGAACATTATTGAGAATGTCTGGGGTAAGATGAAGGAGGAGGCATTGAAGATGAATCCAAATAATCTTGATGAACTCTGGGAATCCTGCAAATACACTTTCTTTGCCATTCCAGATGACTTCATTAATAAGTTATTTGAGTCATTACAGAGTTGTATGGATGCAGTCCTCCAAGCTCATGGGAGTCATACACAATAGTAACCCTTATACCACTGCACCATGACTTTATATTCTATACTGTACATTATTTCTCTTACGTGACAAGACAAAGTCAGACCTTACTGTCTTAATTAAATAATTAAAAATCAAGGCATGATAATATTTTATTTTGGTAAAATAAGTGTAATCATATAAGCCACTTCTGATGCCAAATGTCAGGTAGTGTACACATGAACTAAGGCTGCACAATGGACAAATCTGACATTGCGATAATTTATTGAATAGCTGTGTTTTGGATGAAATCATTCATTTAGAATGATTGAGATCATTTTGTATCAGAGTAAATCAAACAAATTGCAAGCATAAATAAGGTGGAGCAAAGATAAACGTGTAATAAGCAGTGTTTTCTGGAGAGTCAAAAAGTAGACAAATATTCAGGTACATTAATTAACTGAATAATCAAATGTAGTGTTAAATAACACTGTACAGTCCCCATTGCTGATAAACTACTGTATAATCCTAACTCAACATTGCAGATACTGCGATGTGACTATTGCGAATGCACACATTGCAATATTGATGCTGAAACGATATATTGTGCAGCTCTAACATGAAAAAAACAAACACTTTTTTGTCATTTACATGGAGATGATAACAGCTGAGTCACATAAAACCATCAACGAATGAACAGATAAACTGCATCCTATGAGTTGAAACTGTGATGGTCTGTCCTGATAAGAGCTCCTCTATCAGTAAATTTGACACGCTGCCTGCGGATTAGATTAATAGTCTGCCTTTACAACCTTCATTTTGCTGCCTAATTATAGGCCGGCGCTGCTGATTTAGGTGTAATTATGAATGTGGGGAAGCCCGTTTCCATCCGCCCGGCCCCCCCCTATTCACTGTTGTCACAGGCAACGGATTAATGCAATTAAAATCCATTGTTTCAAATCACGCACCCTATTCAATTACTCATGCCCAACTGGCAGCTTTTGTCTGGCAGCCCCAGGCATGAGTGTGCCTGACATTTAGATCCACCATCATTTCACATTAGGCCATGATTATTACTTATTAATTCATTACAGACTCTTTCGTTTATACAGGTACTATACAAAAAATCTGTTTACTGAAATTGTGCTGGTTTATTTGAAATGCATAACCTGACAATGCAAGCAAACCACATTACAAAACTATATACAGGGTTTGCACTTATGTGAAGATTTGGTCTTTGGATTTGATGGTACTCAGATGTAAACAAAAGCATGGGTTGCAAGTTTAATATACTACTGAATATGTTGTTTTGTCTGTTTTTGCTGCCCAAACCAGGCAAAAAACATATGGAAGCTGCAAATAATATAGAGGGATTGGTATTCAGGAAAAGGGTCAATATTTTGACAAATTGAATTTACAGTTTTTCTCAGTGGCTTTGGCGCATTTCTCACAACACTATTTACATTTGCACAACAGTTAATGCATTTCTCAAAACAATTAGTCATTTGTGCACATCAAAGTAGCAGTTTCTCATTCCTTTCAACAAATTACAAATGCTTTTGGACATGCATCAAATGCTTTCATACAACTCTCTGCTGTTTATAACATTATCATTTGCTTATGTCATGTCAGTCAAAATTATCTAAACTTGTGAATGCTGAATAGTACATTCCATATAAAACTAATAGTCCTCATTTCATTACTTCAGCCATTACATACTAAAATGTTGAACTAGTTGTCAAAATCTGTCAAGCAAATTTTATAACAATTTTTAAATCTTTTTTTTTTTGAAAATGTCTTCTAAATTTAGCAATTTCATGAATGATTTACAGACCTGTGTATGTTGTAGGTTCAGTTCCAATATGTACTGTAATATTGTTCACAGTTGTGCACAGCTCTACCCGAAGAGAGTTTATGTTTGTTGTAAATTTATTCTTTTGCACAATGATGTGAATAAATTAGAATTGCAAAGAGCAAATGCAGTAAAAATGTGAAACATGCATATTCAGTGTCTTGTACTCAGATACCTCACTAAATGCAGTGATGTCTAACTTTACTGTAGTTTTCAAATGGCAGTGCAAATAGTATATGGTGCTGTCTTGAGCATTTTCAGGAAGTGTCAACAAATAACTGACTTTTTTTTGCATTGGAAAAAAATTACAGAGTAAAGTGTCATAATGAGAACATGACAAAGCCATTTGACTAACTTGTTCATAAACAATGGTGTCAGGACTTTTCATCTTGATGACACTGACACTTTCACTGACATGAATACTTGCTTTTGAGGAATGAGCTCTCCATTTTGAGCAAGTGACACACTTTTGCAGGTTATCAACTAGGTTTTGCAGTTTGTACTAATTGTTTTGAGAAATGCATTAACTGTTGTGCAAATGTAAATAGTGTTGTGAGAAATGCACAAAAGCCACTGAAAAAAAACTGTAATATTATTCTCTCCATATACAGCATTTTGCATATATTTATATGTATGTTTCCTGATACTGTATGTAGTTTTTTCACACATATTTCTGCAATAAAATACTATCCCCACATTATCTTTACTGCTTGTTTAAACTACTTGCGTAAAATGAGCTGAAACAACACAACTATTGATTTTTTTAAACAATGTATGTCTTTTGTGTTAGATCCACTTAAAATTGTAAAACAATTAAGTTAGCTTAATTAAAAATAGTAAATAGTAATTTTTTTTATTTGTATTTGATTGGGTTTATGAAAATGGCTTAATATTTGTATCAAAATACTTTAGTGTCTTGTATTTTTGTATTTTTAAAATACTGTAAAATACTTTTTAAGAAGTCTACGCCATGTCATCATAAAAATGCGGCCTCTGATTGGTGTTTTTTTTTTTTCAGTTATTTGCCTAGCCTTGAGATCAGAACTGGAAATTGATTAATATTGAAGAAGGTGGTCAATGCTTGGAGTATGTATGGAAGTTATGCATCACATAAAGAAAATAAGAGACAAATAGCATGGGATATTTGGGAGCAAGTCCACAATCATTGAAAATAGTATACTGCACATGCACAATGCTAAGGCCAGTAATATTAAATTTTAATGGCAGTTTAGTGTACAATGCATTCACATCTTTGCTTAAGAAATGAAATGGAATAAAATATTAGTCCAAAAACAGGAATGTGATGCCTATAATCATTCTCAGTCTCCTGAGACTGAAACCTAAAGATTGTGTACAAGTGTTCACTAAGGGGTTAAACTGAGACTCTTCAGTTAAAGAAGAACTGAAAGAATCTTGGGAGAAAGAGTAAACTGCACAATTAATAGAAGTTTAGTAGTTTAACAAAGAACATTAAGTCCTACAATGGCGATTCCTACAATACGTCATTGGCTGTTTCAAATGCCAGTAGATGATCTGAAGGTTCACTGTATAGTTAATAACGAGGAAACATGTATGCCTAAAGATGTCAAAGTTGCACAATACACTACGTATATGAGAGACAATTTTTTAATAATACTCCAGTCTATACAGACTGGTCAAAAACTCCAGACTCCTGTTACACAGCAGCAGCAGGATGTACAGCTGAAGTCAGAATTGTTAGCCCTCTTTTGATTTTTTTTTCTTTTTTAAATATTTCCCAAATTATGTTTAACAGAGCAAGGAAATTTTCACAGTATGTCTGATAATATTTTTTCTTCTGGAGAAAATCTTATTTGTTTTATTTTGGCTAGAAAAAAAGAAGTTCTTAATTTTTTATGAACCATTTTAAGGTCAAAATTATTAGCCCCTTTAAGCAAATTTTTTTCGATAGTCTACAGAAAAAACCATCACTATACAATAATTTGCCTAATTACCCTAACCTGCCTAGTTAACCTATTTAACCTAGTTAAGCCTTTAAATGTCTCTTTAAGCTGTATAGAAGTGTCAAGAAAAATATCTAGTAAAATATTATTTACTGTCATCATGGCAAAGATAAAATAAATCAGTTATTAGAAATGAGGTATTAAAACTATTATGTTTATAAATGTGTTTGAAAAAATCTTCTCTCCGTTAAACAGAAATTGAGGAAAAAATAAACAGGGGGCTAATAATTCAAGGGGGCTAATAATTCAGACTTCAACTGTATATGAAGAGTTTATTTGCAAAAACTGATAACTCAAATTTTTAGAGATATCATATTTAATGTTGTGCGTTGAAGAGTACAATTGCAAAATAAAAAACATGATTTATGGAAAACACTAAAACTGAAGATTTTAGTAGTTTCACAAATCCCGTTTTTACAGTAAGTATAGAAGATTTTAGTTGCAAAAATCGAAATCTATATAAAAAAAATGATGTGAGCAAAAAATTAAAACAACCTCTTTATATATCACCTTTTTAAAATATGAGACTGTTAAGAGATGGTGTTAATTTTACTGGCCACGCAATAGATAGAAACACAATAAATAGATAAAATACTATGTTCCAACTCATTATCTGCATTACATGGTTTTACAGTGATTAAAGAGATCATCTTCAAGACAGGACTCTCTGTATGAAGTTTGTACAAAATTTATACTGAAATCAAAGAGAAACAAAGGATTATGAATACCTCCTCATGTAGAAGAGTAGAGGTGAATGAGTTGGCAGAGAAGCTGACTTACACTTGCTCAGAGAAACACTGTTGCTGTCAAATATTGTTTATTTCACTAAGTCAGTTTAATGGTAAAGTGATTGATCCAATAGCCCTATTGATGTAAGGTTTGCAAAGAAATTTCATGCTCGCTTGTACGGTCAAAGTATTTTTTAGAATTTTCAAAATACAGTATTTTATTTTGATACTTGTTGCGGCTGCTGTATTTTGTAGTTTATTTTGATACATGTGAATTGAGGTATTTGGTATTTTATTTTGAATAATGTTGACAATAAAAGTAATCGTAGGTGTTTTAAATTGAGACTTGTTAGAGTTTAATCTTCACTTAGTTTAGGGTTTTGCTTAAATTAAATTTAATGTTTTGAGGTTACCGCCTTGCAAAAGAGTAGCAGTCATACTTTGGGTGTTTAATTCACAAGCATGTATAATTGTGATAAAGCATAGAACAATAATAGTAAGATTAAGGTGTGTAGATTTCAGTATTGAAATCTATTGTGCGTAGATTTTAGTATCCACTAAAATAGCAATACTCACATTTCTTAATTTGTGCTTACTTCGAGTATGACGTTAGCTGGATGAAGATTTGTTTGCTGGAGGGTTTGCTTGACGTTGAGTAATCCACACAGACCAGGGTTTATGTTTGATTGGGGATGCGCTGTATAATTGTGGGCCATCATGTAATCATGGTTGTCGTTGTCTCGGAGCGTGAGAGCAGCCGGAGGACTGAAATGACAGGCAGACAAATGCAGTCAGAGTTGGTTTATTTAGACGCGGCAGTGCCGTCTGCTATCATCCATCTGAACCGTGACACAACCACATAGCTGTACATTTCAACAATGGCTGGTTGGATTGACAACATATGGAAGTAAACACAGGGAAGTGACAAAGTTTACACAAATTTAAGCATGTAAGGGTTATTTTAATTAGCTTTTTATTACTTTTATTTTTATTACAGTGATAGATTGTTGTTATTAATATTATTATATAAATTGTGTAAATATATTTTTTTCTTAATTTTAAATAGTTAAATTATATAATACAAATGTTATTATTAACTTAACATATTGACTTAACATCATTAGCATAAATTGTTATAATTGTTATGAGTATGGTCTGGCAACAAAGGTGAGGATCCAAATGCAGCTTAAGCCGTGGTCACACTGGACTTTTCTCCCCATAGAATTCCATTCATATGCACACTAATGCGTCAGACCGGAAACACAAGCTCGTGTGACAAGTTTTACAGTTCGCTGCATTACAAAGTTAAGCTTGGTGAACTCTGACCTGCGAAATCACATCACATGACTGCGTGAGACCAATCAAAGATCAAAACATGACGTCTTGGGCAGAAATTTAAAAAATGGACCAATCGCTTACTTTTTTAATTGTCTAATCATTTTGTTTAACCCCGCCCCTTTTCGCAGCACCGTACAGCAGAATTTCGCATGCTTAAACTCTAGTGTGACTGCGGCATTGTTTTAGAGAATCGTCAGGCAAGCAAAGGTCACAACAGGTGCAAGCAGGAGCATAAGTGCAATCCAAGAGCGTAGTCAGAATACAGGCGAATGCTCAGTCAAAACAACATAAACAAACAAGGGTCAAAGCATGATAAGGCAGAACAAGGAACCGCTTTATAATGCTCACTTACAGTTGACAGAAAACAAGACTAAGCAAAGCACATGTGAAATTGAGGTGTATATATAGTCCATGTAATAAGCAATTATGTGCTTCAGCTGTGTGTGTGTGTGTGTGTGTGTGTGTGTGCGTGCGTGCGTGCGTGCGTGCGTGCGTGCGTGCGTGTGTGTGTGTGTGTGTGTGTGTGTGTGTGTGTGTGTGTGTGTGTGTGTGTGTGTCCAGATTACTTTCAGCTGTGGCAGGAATTGATGAGTGCAAAGACTTCTGGGAGTTGTGGTTCATTTCAGTGGCAGATGTGTAGTGAGTGAATGTTTAGTGTTTTCCAGTGACTTATAAAGGTTAAATCGCTGGTTATCGTAATAATTATATAATTATAATAATTATAATAAATTATAATAAATTATAATAATAATAATTATACTTTGCCTTTTTTTGGCATAGAAAATTCGACATAGTAACTTTCTTTAATTTTGTCTGGGAGGGTTTGGTGGTCCTCAAATGAAAACAACAACAACAAACAAACAAAATTCATTCATTAATTTTCTTTTCGGCTTAGTGTCTTTATTAATCTGGGATCGCTACAGCGGAATGAACCACCAACATCTATACACACTCATTCACAGACACACACACACTCATACACTAATTTAGCTCATTCAATTCCCCTATACCACAATTGATATTTAAAATGAATAGTTATATATATATATATATATATGGTATACTGTATACTCACCGGCCAACTCATCTGTACACCTTATTAGTACCAGTTTTGACCCATTTTTGCCTTCAGAACTGCCTTAATCCTTCGTGTCATGGATTCAACAAGGTACTGGAAATATTCCTCAGAGATTTTGGTCCATATTGACATGATAGCATTATGCAGGTGCTGTATATTTTAGTTTGTTTTTAGTTTTAGCTATTTTAGGTGGATATCTGTGTGTGCAGGTGACTATTACTGTGCATAATTATTAGGCAACTTAACAAAAAACAAATATATACCCATTTCAATTATTTATTTTCACCAGTGAAACCAATATAACATCTCAACATTCACAAATATACATTTCTGACATTCAAAAACAAAACAAAAACAAATCAGTGACCAATATAGCCACCTTTCTTTGCAAGGACACTCAAAAGCCTTCCATCCATGGATTCTGTCAGTGTTTTGATCTGTTCACCATCAACATTGCGTGCAGCAGCAACCACAGCCTCCCAGACACTGTTCAGAGAGGTGTACTGTTTTCCCTCCTTGTAAATCTCACATTTGATGATGGACCACTGGTTTTCTATGGGGTTCAGAAAAGGTGAACAAGGAGGCCATGTCATTAGTTTTTCTTCTTTTAGACCCTTTCTTGCCAGACACGCTGTTGAGTACTTGGACGCTTGTGATGGAGCATTGTCCTGCATGAAAATCATGTTTTTCTTGAAGGATGCAGACTTCTTCCTGTACCACTGCTTGAAGGTGTCTTCCAGAAATTGGCAGTAGGACTGGGAGTTCATCCTCAACCCGAAAAGGTCCCACAAGCTCATCTTTGATGATACCAGCCCAAACCAGTACTCCACCTCCACCTTGCTGGCGTCTGAGTTGGACTGGAGCTCTCTGCCCTTTACCGATCCAGCCACGGGTCCATCAAGACTCACTCTCATTTCATCAGTCCATAAAACCTTAGAAAAATCAGTCTTGAGATATTTCTTGGCCCAGTCTTGACGATTCAGCTTGTGTGTCTTGTTCAGTGGTGGTCGTTTTTCAGCCTTTCTTACCTTGGCCATGTCTCTGAGTATTGCACACCTTGTGCTTTTGGGCACTCCAGTGATGTTGCAGCTCTGAAATATGAGAAAACTGGTGGCAAGTGGCATCTTGGCAGCTGCACGCTTGACTTTTCTCAGTTCATGGGCAGTTATTTTGCGCCTTGGTTTTTGGTTTGGTTTTTCCACACGCTTCTTGCGACCCTGTTGACTATTTTGAATGAAACGCTTGATTGTTCAATGATCACGCTTCAGAAGCTTGGCAATTTTAAAAGTGCTGCATCCCTCTGCAAGATATCTCACTATTTTTGACTTTTCGGAGCCTGTCAAGTCCTTCTTTTGACCCATTTTGCCAGGAAAGGAAGTTGCCAAGGTTCAACAAGGTACTGGAAATATTCCTCAGAGATTTTGGTCCATATTGACATGATAGCATCATGCAGGTGCTGTAGATTTGTCGGCTGCACATCCATGATACAAATCTCCCATTCCACCACATCCCAAAGGTGCTCTATTGGATTGAGAATATGGTGACTGTGGAGGCCATTTGAGAACAGTGAACTCATTGTCATGTTCAAGAAACCTGAGATGAATTGATTGATCTGAGATGATTCGCGCTTTATGACATGGCGCGTTATCCTGTTGGAAGTAGCCATCAGAAGAAGAGCACACTGTGGTCATAAAGAGATGGACATGGTAAGCAACAATACTCAGGTAGGCTGTAGCGTTGACACAATGTTCAACTGGTACTAATGGGCCCAAAGTGTGCCAAGAAAATATCCCCCACACCATTACACCACCGCCATCAGCCTGAGCCATTGCTACAAGGCAGGATGGATTCATGCTTTCATGTAGTTGACACCAAATTCTGACCCTATTATCCGAACGTCACAGCAGAAATCGAGACTCATCAGACCAGGCAACATTTTTCTAATCTTCTATTGTCCAATTTTGGTGAGCCTGTGTGAATTGTAGCCTCAGTTTCCTGTTTTTAGCTAACATTATTGGCACCCGGTGTGGTCTTCTGCTGCTGTAGCCAATCCGCCTCAAGGTTCAACGTGTTGTGCATTCAGAGATGCTCTTCTGCATACATCGATTGTAACAAGTGGTTATCTGAGTTACTGTTGCCTTTCTATCAGCTTGAGCAAGTCTAATAAAGTGGCCTGTGAGTGTATATAAATAATAACTTGTATCATTGCCATAATAACACTAATAATAATAATAACTATTATTAGGGAATTTCAAATTAGAGATTTTCAATGATATTAAATTCTTCAGCTGATACAGATAACTGCCTATTCCGAGTGATAATAGCCATTGCAAATTCAGTTTTGAAAGAAATGTAAATAAAAACATGTCCTCTCCATTTTGAAAATTCTGTTTCAGAGTAACTGGCCTTAGTCATAAACAGAAATATACTGTACTACTCAAATGAACATTCTGAAGACTTTTGACATTCTGTGCGAGATCCACCCGCAAATACAGTCATGTCTGGGAGTGTCTGGTGGTCTTCCTCAAGAAACACAGTAAAAGCTGTGCTAAGATGAAGAGAAACTGCAGCGGGAAGTTGGCGGTCAATCAACAAAGGCCTTGTAAAAGGCATTGTTCTTCATCAGCATGGCTGTCTAACCACAGTGGCCCAGACGGCAAAAACAGAGTCTGTCAACTAGCACAGCACAGCAGCCACGTGACAGCACACACCAGAGACCATTACTCACATGAGCGAGGGGTAGTCTGTCATGCGGCCACACTTCAATCAAATATTTAAACCCAGCCCATGATATTCCACTCTTATAATTTACATGCGGCGTAGGAAGTGGAACTACTTTAGCCGTATATTACTCTCAAAATAATATTAATAATAATATTAATCTCAAAATAATTGCATGCCTTAGATTGCTTTTCAGCCAATCAGAGTCAAGCGTTCAACAGCCTCATAGTATAAGGGCTGGTAACATATAATATGACCAGCCCTTATACTACGAGGCTGTTGAACGCTTGACTCTGATTGGTTGAAAAACATTCTAAGGCATGCAATTATTTTGAGGTTAATATACAGCTAAAGTAGTTCCAGGCATGTCTTGCACATATTACAGTTCCATATCACTACGCCGAATGATTTTAGTTATATTATTTCACAGCCAAAAATCTAATCAAAACAAAACTTTGGCTTTGGATGGGATGAGTAAGAAAACTAGTCACACACACAGAGCAGTGCTATGAGGACAAAAACCTGACAAATGTCTTGAAATAAAATATTTCAGAATCGGCATCAGAAAGAGCTTTATTGCCAGATATGTTCACACATACGAGGAATTTGTTTTCGTGACAGAGCTTCTACAGTGTACAGAATTACAGAGACAGGACTAAAAAACAGATAATAAATATATTTTAAAAAGTAGTGAATGCAAATATACAAATTGACAAGTGTATGTACAGCTATATTACTTTATACAACATTATATGTGCAGCTGCTACGTGCAAATTGGCATGTAAATTGTGTTGTTAAATAAGTGTATATGTGTATAAATGTGTATATATGTGTATTTCAACAGTATATTTATGTATAGTTGAAGTCAGAATTATTAAACTCCCTGAATTATTAGCCCCCCTGTTTATTTTTTTCCCCAATTTCTGTTAAACGGAGAGGTTTTTTATTTCAACATACAGTTGAAATCAGAAGTTTACATACACTCTAAAAAAAGGAACATAACCCTTTTTTTTTAAAAATGTCTGATGGTAAATAATACTAAACGTTTACTATTTTAGGTCCGTTAAGATTACCTAAATGATTTACATTTGCTAAATGCCAGAATAATGAGAGAATTTTTTTTAGAGAATTTTTTATTCATTTCTAGACAGTCAAAAGTTTACATACATTTCCTTGGTATTTTATTACCTTTGCTTTTAAACTCTATAACTTTGGTCAAATGTTTTGGGTATCCTTCCACAAGCTTCTCACAATAGTTTGAAGGAATTTTGACCCATTCCTCCTGAACAGAATTGGTGTAACTGGGTCAGATTTGTTGGCTGTCTTGCTTGAATAAGCTTATTCAACTCCGCCCACAAATTTTCTATAAGATTGAATTTAGGGCTTTGTGATGGCCACTCCAAAACATTCATTATGTTGTCCTTAAAGCACATTTGAACTAATTTGGCAGTATGCTTAGGGTCATGGTCTGTTTGGAAGACCCATTTGTGGCCAAGTTTTAATTTCCTGGCTGATGTCATGAGATGTTGCTTCAGTATTTCTACATAATGTTCTTTCCTCATGATGCCATCTATGCTGTGAAGTGGACCAGTCCCCCCCCTATACTTCACAGTTGGGATGGTGTTCCTAGGCTTGTAAGCTTTACCCTTTGTCCTCCAAACACTGGTCATTATGGCCAAACAGTTCAATCTTAGTTCCATCAGACCACAGGACATTCATTCATTCATTCATTTTCTTGTCGGCTTTGTCCCTTGCGGGGTCGCCACAGCGGAATGAACCGCCAACTTATCCAGCACGATTTTACGCAGCGGATGCCCTTCCAGCCACAACCCATCTCTGGGAACTTCCACACACACATTCACACTCATACACTATGGACAATTTAGCTTACCCAATTCACCTGTACTGCATGTCTTTGGACTGTGGGGGAAACCAGAGCACCCGGAGGAAACCCACGCAAACGCAGGGAGAACATGCAAACTCCACACAGAAACGCCAACTGACCCAGCCCTGCCGAGGATCGAACCTGCGACCCAGCGACGTTCTTGCTGTGAGGCAACAGCACTACCTACTGCGCCACTGCGTTGCCACCACAGGACATGTCTCCAAAAAATTTTCTTTTTCCCAGTGTAATTTTGCAAATTGTAATCTGGCTTTTTTGTTGATTCTGGCTTGTTGATTTTCCCATGTTGTCACACAAGGAAGCAGTGTGTTTGAGGTTTAACTTAAATACTATTCTACAGTTTTGCCTCCAGTTAACTCAAATGTTGTCAATTAGCCAATCAGAAACTTCCAAAACCTTGACACCATCATCTGAGCTTTTTCAGAGGCATAATAATCTTATTGTATGTAAACTTGACTTTCAAGAAAAGCTATAACAATTTGGATTTTGGATTTTGGATTTGATAATCCTAACTTACCTAAAAGAGAAAACAATTAGTCTCATTAACATCTGACTTTTTTTAAATGGTTATGTGCCTTTTTATACAGTATATGTAAACTTCTGATTTCAACTGTATTTCTAAACATAATAGTTTTAATAACTCATTTCTAATAACTGATTTATTTTATCTTTGCCATGATGACAGTAAATAATATTTTACTAGATATTTTTCAAGACACTTCTTTCCAGCTTAAAGTGACATTTAAAGGCTTAACTAGGTTTATTAGGTTAACTAGGCAGGTTAGGGTAATTAGGCAAGTCATTGTATAATGATGGTTTGTTCTGTAGACTATCAAAAATATAGCTTAAAGGGGCTAATAATTTTTACCTTAAAATTATTTAAAAAAAAATTAAAAACTACTTTTATTCTTGCCGAAATAAAACAAATAAGACTTTCTCCAGAAGAAAAAATATTATCAGACATACTGTGAAAATTTCCTTGCTCTGTTAAACATCATTTGGGAAATATTTAAAAAAGATTATAATTCTGACTTTAACTGTATGTGTTGACTATAGTATAAGCAGAATATTTGACACCGGTCCTTTGAACTAATAAAAAATAATAAAATATTTCAGCAGTATATTTATGTGTGTTAACTATAAATTGAAAATTTGACTGTGGTCTTTTGAACTATTAGAAAATACACGTTAATAATACACGTAAAATTTTTATTTGACATCACTGGAGCAACCTACATTTATTAATTTAAACTTTAAAAAAATAAATAAATAAATGGAAAAAAAAATTTTGTGGGGTTGAAACACCCCTTTTACTGTAATATTAGCAGGTTAGCACTTCTAAAATACAATGTATGTAAATAATACACAATGATAGAAAATAATAATAATTAATAATATAATATATTTCCTTTTTTACAGAAAACAAAATTGCTGCACATTGAACTGAACATGAAATGTTTGAAGTCTGCATGAAATCAAACTGTACTCTTTTTATTTTTATATGTATTTAGTCTTGCTTGTTATAAACTATGTATCTGTCCACATCTTTATTCAACCCAGGCTCATTTTGAAAACGTACCTCTATATACATTTCTGGAGTGCACCAAATATGCCCAGGAGCTACTTTTTTGCAGTTTTTTTTTTCGCTGATCCACCAGAGGCCGCTGTGTACGCTTTTTGAGATCTCAAATTTCTCTCACGAGTGCCATTTGGCCTGCTGTTCTTGTGTAAATCCACCAGAGGCCGCTGTTGACTGACTGACTGAATGACTGACTGACTGACTGACTGACGATCGACTGACCTACCATCCTCCTTTCCTAAACCCAACCAACAATTTTAAAAAGCAATGCAGAAAAAGAAAAGCCCCCGCCTGATTTTTACCACGTTTTCAGATTTTACCAACATTTTTTTCACATTCTCACCCTGGTTTTTATTTGTTTATTTTGTTTGGATTCTGTTTTTGGCTTATCTGCTTTCTGGAACCGTTCTTCACCCGACTCGTTTAAAAAATTAAATGCAGCCATACGTACTTCTCGCTACATATTTCGCGATCTCAAGAAACGTATAGGGCTATGTTTTCAGAATGAGCCTATGTTGCTCTTTTTTTTGTTAATTTTATTTGTCCTCATAATCTTTAATCAAACCCCATAACCTTCCCTCCCACTCGAAATGACTTTTCTTCACTTCTGGTCACATGGAATGCCCTTAGGGCAGGGCTATCAGTGCAGGTCTCATTTCTGCTCTGCTTTCATTTATTCCTCAATCTTCCTTTATTTAGTTAGCAACGTCAATCCTCCAACTATCTAACTATCCAATCGACGAAATACACCACCCTACATTTTTTTTCTAATTTCGGGGCCGTTTCAACTGGATATTTGTCACGGTATGGGAAAAAGAACAATCTTAAATAATCTTATTGAAATCAATAACATGTAATTATATTTTCTTTTAAAACAGACACTAATAATATAACATTTGTTTATTCATTCATTTTCTTTTTGGCTTAGTCACTTTATTTATCAGGGGTGTCACACAGTGGAATGAACCGCCAACTTATCCAGCATATGTTTTACACAGCGGATGCCCTTTCAGCTGCAACCCATCATTGGGAAACTAATAATCTAAAAACAACTTCATACAAACAGATCTACATAAAAGATTTTGATGAGTAAAAGAGCTGCTGTAAGGCCAAAGAAAAATAAAAATAAAAATAAAACCTGGTCGGTTTCCTGCTAAAAAAGTAATTGAGCTAATAAGCTGAAGAGTGTGGATTTGCTGTAGAGTGTATTAGTTTGAAATCCATGGGGCAAACCTTTTGCCAATAAATGTCAGCTTTGTGGAATGACTTTAGCCCCGGCAACAAAACATTGATTGTTTCCAATTGGCAGGATTCCTTTCTCTCAGACAGAAACCCGGCCAATCAGAAGAGAGTTTGATGGAAAAAGAGTCTCCTCAGCCTGGCAACCGCTTCCCTGTACCTTTGCCTGCTGGCAGACAGTTATAACAGCACGTGCTCTCAACTGTGACTCGTCATTTCTTCAACATCAGGCCGTAACTGAAGGAAAAGTCTTTCCATGGAGGAAAAAAAATATATATTGCTAAGTTGTTGTGAACAACTTGAGCTCTGTTTCCACATCGATTTCTCTCCAGTGAGGGAAGAACAACGGGATTAAATTACCTGTGTAGTTGCTTGTGTTTTAACTGCATATTCCTTAATGTTAGTTTCTGTTCGATTTTTTTCAAAAGGGATAGTTCACCTCAAAATGAAAACTCATCCTCATGTTGTTCCAAAAATATAAGAATTTTGTTAATCTTTGGAACAATACAATTTTAATAAAATCTGAGAGATATGTCAAATGTAAAAAAATATATATATATATTTTCATTTTCTCTGGATTAGGCTAAATAGATTTTTTGAGTGTGTGTTTAAGTAAAATTAATTCCTTGCATTTATATAGCGCTTTTCTGGACACTCAAAGCACTTTACATATTTTTGGGGGAAATCTCCTCATTCACCACCTGTGTGCAGCATCCACCTGGATGATGCGACGGCAGCCATATTGCCCCAGACCGCACACCACACACCAGCTGATTGGTGGAAAGAAGAGGAGTAATGAAGCCTATTATGATATGGGGATGGTTAGGAGGCCATGATGGACAGAGGCCAGGATTGAATCCCTACTCTTTTTCGAAGGACATCCTGGGATTTTTTTTAGACCACAGAGAGTCAGGACCTCGGTTTAACATCTCATCCAAAAGACGGCACTCACTGAGCAGTATAGAGTCCCCATCAATACTGGGGCGTTAGGACCCACACAGACCGCAGGTTGAGCGCCTCCCCCTTGTCTCGCTAACATTACTTCTGGCAGCAACCTAGCTTTCTCATGTGGTCTCCCATCCAGGTACTGACCAGCTGCCCTGCTTAGCTTCAGTGAGCGACCATGTGAGAGTTGCAGAGAGCTAGCTGCCGGAAAATGTTAACATTTGCCTTATTCTATCCACATTATTGTGGATAACAAGATGCGGTTTCATTTGCTGCTATGACTAGGAATAACAAATAAGCAGAAAATGTTCAAACTACTTGCACTGAAAAAGGCTGAAAAACGAGAAGTCTAGACTCTCAGTTATAATGGCTAATCTTGAAAGATGTGCTCTATAAACATTTCTTCAAAATTTCAAATAAAAATATTGTTAAATAGAGCATTATTGTAATGTGAGTGGGACACTGACAAGGAAGTGCGGATCCAAATGCAGGATTTATTATGAGAATTGTCAGGCAGGCAATTGTGAACAGATTCAAACAGGTCCATGCAAAGCGATCCAAAGTCGTGGTCAAAGAACAGGCAAATAGTCGGTATAGGCAGCAATGAATCAAAACAAACAGACAAAGCAAAGGGTCAAAACACGGCTAGGCAAGGCAAAGGAAATGCATAGTAATGTCACAGAAACAGTTAAACAATACACAGCAGTGATGCAGGAATTCGAAACAGGTGCGTGTGAGTGGTGCATGACTGGATCTGTAGTCCATATAATGGCGGATTTGTAGTTCGATGGCTATCTGCGTGTTTACCAGAAATCTAGAAGGATTAGATCGCTGGTGATTGTGACAATTATATTCCTACTGGTCATTTTGGTTGCACAAAAATATTGATTTCTTTACTCTTCTGAAATGAAACATTAGAATTGTGTTGTCTAAAATGAATATAAACTCAGCAACCTTTATTTTTTTTTATTTAAAAAATGCTCTAAATCACAAGAAACTTATTTGATATTTGGAAGAAATATTAATGGACATGTACAGAATCAAACTAAAATTATATGTTACACTCAAAGAAAACTGCAAATTGTAAATACAATGAAAACGAGAATTTTAAAATGTTTTTTTTTTATTTCTACATAATGTATATACATTGTAGGCTTATATACTGTAATGCTTATATTCATGCATTCATTCATTCATTTTCCTTTGGCTTAGTCCCTTTATTCATCAGGAGTCGCCACAGCGGAATTAATCGCCAACTAATGCAGCACATGTTTTACACAGCGGATGCCCTTCCAGCTGCAACCCAGTACTGGGAAACATCCATACACACTCATTTACACACATACACTATGGCCAATTTAGTCAATTCACGTATAGCGCATGTCTTTGGACTGTGGGGGGAACCGGAGCACCCGGAGGAAACCCACGCAAACACGGGGAGAACATGCATATTCCACACAGAAATGCCAAATGCCAATGCCAACCAGCGACCTTCTTGCTGTGAGGCGACAATGCTAACCAATGAGCCACCGTGTTGCCCCTGCTTATAATCAATAACTGCTTAAAATAAATCTGTTTGTCATATAAAGCTATCTTGTCTCTTCAGAAATGCAAAGTTCCACACAATTCCTCTATGTTGTCCCAACACAGATCAATTAAATTAACTCATTTGTTTTTACAAATTTAAATGGATGAACATAAATCAATTAAGTTATCTTAAAAAAAACTCAAGAATTGTGTTGATTTAACTAATTTTAAATAAGTAGCTTGAACAAGCAGGACTTTTTTGAGAGTTGGATTAAACCACTTGATATTAATTAATTTTTGATCTCTTAATGAACATTTTGAAGTGTCAGAGTTTTGCCTGAACATGAATGAACAGAAATCCTCCATATTTTATTCAAAATATTGTCATTTAATTTGTGTTCTGAAGTTTATTTTTATAATTATTATTTAATCGTTATTATATTGCACTGACCTAATTCTTCCGCCTGCTTTCTCTCCATTGTTTAAAAACAAATGAAGATTATACATAACATGGCTGAGACAGATGTCTGTTTTTTGCAAGACGGAGGGAGCTGCTGAATATTAACCCACCAACGACAAACACACAGCAGTTTCACCTCTTTGAATCCCTAAACACTGAGCATGTGTTGAGTGTGATGTTAAAGCTCTCTCTATATGCTGTGGAGAGGTCAGCTGTGGTGTTCATGGATAATCTTCCACTGACCATCTGCTGCAGATTTTCCACTCTCACTGTTTGTTTTGCCTCCTTTTAATAACTAAATCTGTGCGCTTTTATGAGAGAACAGACGAATGGCATTCATATGGAGAGCAGGTGCCAAATAATCCACCCTCCCTCCAAAAATACTACAATATAATACTTTAATACATAAATACATTTTAATGCTTATTATACATATTTTACTTAATATATGCAGTTTTAATTAATATGTTAATTGAAGAAATAGTTCAATAACAAATATACATTTGCTGTTAATATACTCAGGTCAAGTAGACTGTAAAAAATATACATACGTTTGCAGTTTTATGTGTTTTCTCATTTGTGTTTTTATTTTTCAGATGTATTTGTGCATTTGAATCATAATTATGGGAGCTTTTACAACAACTTTTAACCTTAAAAAATTCGAAAAAGTGACTTTTATGAATATTTTAATAGTTTAAAGTGATATATTGTCTGGGTTGGAGATGTATATTTTGGTATAAAAATCTTTTTTAATAAACCGGCAGTAGATTTTCTGTTATTTTACAGACTTTTTCCTCTCTATATTATCTCTTTGACGTTATATTATTTTTTACTACTAAAATGTCAATAAAAATCACTTTGCTAAACGGTAGTTAAAATTTCAACATCAAAAGTCGACAGAGCAGAAATCAACATCCCATAATGCAATTCACAACTGTAAACACTTGTTCATCACAAATTACGGAAACTGTTAATTAACAGATTTTTTGACAGTGTAGATGTAGATCACTAAGAACCAAAAATTTAAAAAATTACAAAAGTTTAGCTATTAAAAGCAAATAACTGTTAAGTGAATGTTCAGTCGTTTTTTTTTTTTATTGTATTTTTTTATTTATTTACATTTCTTTCAGTTTAGTTTGGCCCAGTTTAGTTTACCAGGTTTTGTGTTTTAAACAAGGTTTCACAATTCAAACAGTTTAAAACCCCTTATTCAAACCCCTGATGAATAAGTCAGGGGTCGCCACAGCGGAATGAACCGCCAACTTATTCAGCACATGTTTTATGCAGCGGATGCCCTTCCAGCCACAACCCATCACTGGGAAAATTAACAATACATTTATTACTGTATTTATTCATCTTTCTTAATGTTAGTTAATGGAAATAAAGTAGTTCACTGTAAATCTGTAGATTTATGTAATGATTTTGGGAGTATCGTAACTAAAAACTTAATACATGAAATCAACAAATAATACATTTTTAACTTTTATTTAATGTTTACAATGCAACTCCAATTAGATCCAATTATTTGGTAAACAAACTAAGTCTTTCATTTAATATCTTTACTAAAACACAGGAAATGTTACTTTACAAACTGTATTGTAAATATGAACATTTTAACAATACTATTATTATATCACAATAATATTAGTGAAAGATTTAAAAAATAAAATAAAATAAAATAAATATAAATGTACACACATTTACACAAGTAAATAAAAAGACTCTGAAATGTCTCTAAAGTAGGAGATGCTCTTAAGGATAGTGAAAGGTCATTCAAAAGTCTTGGAGCTGCCCCGGAAAAAGCTCTGTCACCTCGACATTTACAGCGTGATCGTGGAACTGTCAGACATAGTTGATCCTTAGCTCGAAGAGATCTCTAGGGTTGACGTAGACTAATTAGGTCAGAAGAATACTCAGGGGCCAGAGAGATTTAAAAACATACAACAACACTTTAAACTGGATTCTAAAACGGATCGATAACCAGTGTAATGAGACCAGTACAGGTGCAATATAATTACATCTCTTTTTTTTGTGCCTATATAAGGCATGAACAACCTTCTCACTGAAACAGAGCAACTGAAATAGACTTTAACTGGGCAATAATTTACGTTACAAGTCATAAGAAACAAGTCATAACTTTTTTTTGAAAATGTAAAAATATTTATCAATGCATTTTGAAAAAAAAAGAAAAGAAAACAAATACACCTATAAATAGTTGATGCATCTGCACGAGCTTCCCATCAAAAGTGTTTTACAGAATAGCAGCGTTTTACTATTTCCCCCTGATCTAACAGCTGGATTGGGCAAATCTCTTTTGTTGGCAGGGAGGAAAGGTGCTATAAGAGAGAGATCTAGTTAGCTGTTTTGGTTATGATGAAAGTGTGTGTAATAGGATTAGCGCAGCTTAGCAATCGAGCTATGATGTGGTTACAACAGCGCAACACAGTCCCACAGTGAGCACTTCAGTGTTTGACCTTCGGCTTGGACAAATTGTGATGGACAAATCTGACTGAGCGGGATAAAAAAAGTAAGGAAAATATAGCAATTCAAAACAACAACCCACATAGTAAAATTTATCTGGCTCAACTCTGGCCCACATGCCGCAGTGAATTACGGTACATGACTGGACCAAGTCTGGCTTCCAGACAATGGCCAAACATGGACTATATCTGGGCCAAGTCTTAGCCAATTTAATAATCCATAACTGGGCCAGATACACTGGTGTGTCCCAACTGCAATGAAATAGATAAATCCATAAAGCATTGCACTTTGGGCACATTATGGGCATGGTTTTTCTCGAAGTGACATGATTGGTAGAATTTTTTTCTTTAATTAAATTTTTTTTAAATGTATTTTAAATGTGGGTCAAGAAATCCCAAACTTACGTGTCCCACATATACATTTTTAACACCTGGACCAAATACTACATTTGACATCTTGGCCATGTCTTGTGTGCCGCCTTAAAGACGGTACCACCTCTGCTAAAAGATGCCTGAATGCCTGATGTGCCAGCTTTATGCCAAATCTATGCCAAAATAATTCTTTGCTACCTGGGAATGATCATCAGCTTCAACTGACCTCAAAATCCTGACAGCATTTATGAAATTAAGCTATTTCATACTACATGACATACTTTAGTCACAGAAAACAACAGTGAAAACAAACTACTGAACTCCTTCAAACAGCTGTCCTAACAACACGCGACAAGATTTAGCAACAATTTTACTGTCTGCACTGGGTATGGGACGATAACCGTTTTCAAGGTATACCGCGGTTCGGAAAAGTCAAGGTTTTAATACCGTCAAAATTTTCTGTAATACCGTCCCTAAGGTATGTGTAAGATTTTTTAATTTACTTTTTTTTTGTTATGAAGGATAACAGTATCTCCAGCAGAAAAAAATATCCAAAGATGCTGTTTTAAATTGTAAAGAAATCTGTGTTTGAGACTAATGAAGACAGTAGAAGTCAATGGTTCATTTGAATTATTTAGCCTGACCTATTTACTGCTAAAATATCATAAATCTTTCAAAAAAATTGTATATATTGTTTTCAAAGGGACATTTTTTTACCCAGACATTTAAAAAGAATATATTTTAGAGCAGTGAGCACAATACTGTGATACCGTGAAACCGTGATATTTTTATCCAAGGTTATCATACTGTCAGAATCTTATACCGGCCCATGCCTAGTCTGCACATGACATGATAGAAACAGAAATAGGGTTTTTAATATAATTAATATTAACCTCTTTAACATTATTAATAGTCTACTGAGTGGCTGATGTTTTTGGTTTGCCCTGAGTCAGTTATTTTATTTTCAAGATTTGAGGTGCTTTTAATAGTATGGCAATAAACGTCACGAAAAATGCTATTTAATCTCACATTTGTAGCATTTAACACTGAATAAAACACATAATCTGTACCTGAGGTGATCATTGTCATTCTGTAATATGTGGTGTTAGATCCAAGTGGTTAGTGGTTAGATCCAAGTGAAGCTTTTATTTGAATGATCAGGCAGGCAAGATTCTATCAGGGACAGTTGCATGTACTTTAGATAGAGAGTGGTTGAGATAATAGCTGAATAGTCAAGGCAGGAAGTGAAACAAACATAAACAGTACACAAACAAGGGTCTAAAACAAGGCTAGGAACAAGAGAGAAACTGCTTTGTAATGCTGACTACAGGGAAACAACTCTCAGTTTGTGTGTGTGTGTGTGTGTGTGTGTGTGTGTGTGTGTGTGTGTGTGTGTGTGTGTGTGTGTGTGTGTGTGTGTGTGTGTGTGATGTGTATATAGTCCATGTAATTAGTCCTGAACAGTTTCAACTGTGCGTGAGTGTAATCAGGGGTGAATTGAGACTGGTGTGTGAGTGAGGTACAAGATGGGATATGTAGTTCAGTTCAGTGGCAGATGTGTTGTTGGGTGAATAATATAAAATGTTCTCCAGTGATCTGCAAAAGCTAGATTGTTGGGGATCATAACACATATTAGTAGCTGTTGTTTTGCCATGATGTTGCGGAAATAGAAAGCATTTCTAAATTAGAAATTTTGCACAACGTCATTGCAGATGGTTAGGACAGTTTTCAACCCAGGCTCATTCTGATTACGTACCCATATATACATTTCTGGAGAGAGCAAAATACGTCCTAGGAGCTATGTTTTTTTGCAGTTTTTGTTTTCACAAATCCACCAGAGGCCGCTGTGTATGCTTTTTCTGATCTCAAATTTCTCTCGCGAGTGTCATTCGCGCCTGCTGTTCTCACATAAATCCAACAGAGGCCGCTGTCGACTGACTGACCAACCAACCAATCCCCACAACCACCCCCTTCCCTAAACCCAACCAATAGTGGTTTAAAAAGTTTTTTTACCACGTTTTCAGATTTTACCACATTCTCACCTTGCTATTTACTTTATTTATTTACTTTACTTATTTTAATTTATTTTATTTTTTAGCTTTTGGTTAACGTGCTTTCTGGAACCATTCTTCACCGGACTTGAACCCCGTTGTTGTGGTCAACTACTCTCTGTGTCTTAGAGTCCACCGACGTACATGTCGAGCTACCGGACAAACTGGTAACAGCAGAAAAGCCGTCCATACCGAGGTAAGCGGTCAGCTGGTAAGCGAGAAAAGGAACGCCATCTTACTGCCTCGTGGCAATCGTATTAAAAATGAAATGCAGCCATACGTAGTTCTGGCTGCATAATTCATGATCTCCAGAAATAGGGCTACGTTTTCAGAATGAGCCTATGTTGCCAATGTCATCATGTCGCGGATTTACATCACGTGTTTGTTAGGACATGGTGTGACAAAACTGTATCCAACAAACAAAGAAGAGTTTTATCATTTACATAAACTATTTCACTGAAAAATATGTCACATAATGGAGCTCAAATATGAAATTTAATTATTTGCTGAACATCACACATGCAGGCAGGTACAAATAAAGCTTATGTGTGTGTGAAAATTAGCCTGCAGTTTAAAAAAAAAGTTTACTAGAAATGCCATGGGTACACTATTAGTGTAGCAAAAACATTGTGAATTTATGGTGTTGTTTTTTCAGTTTTAGTACATTTTCACTTGTCAGTATAGTGTTTTCTCAAGTTTCTGACTTTTTGCTGTATTTTCCATTCAGTCCATTTACAGTGTTCACGTCTCTTGCTGTCGGGTCAGATTAAAGGTCTCTCAATCTCCTCATTGTGAAGGCGAAACCTAAAGCTTAAACTTGAATTCCCAAGATTATCTTCCAGGATTTAGGATAAAACCGAACACTGTAATATGAGGGTTGTGGCCTGGAAACGGCTTTATTTAGAACCACGACAACAAAAATACATTGAGGTAGATTGAGTTTTCATTGGAGCTCAGGCTATAGAGCATCAGGGGACTTTAAATGAAGCATCGCAAGCCGCTTTGACATTTAATCTTAAAAAAGTAGGCCTTCTAGTATTGATTTTCTTACTTTTGCTTATTTTTCTTATCTAGTATTTGTTTCTGTTATGTACTAGTAATTATTCATTAGATACTGGTATTGATTTGAAGTGTTGCTTAAATTACAGTTTATATATTTTTACATTTTATTTTACTAGCAAGGTTTTTAACTGGACTGTGCAATCTGACTAAAAGTGATAACATAAGACAAGTAAAATGTTAGTTATGACTAATAAATAACTCATTTTATAGAACTACCTTTAACACTAGAAATACCAAGGCTTTTAAATTTGGTAATTTAGCATTCAGCTTCCTCTAACTTTTCCTGTGCCTTTGAATATCTCATCTTATCTCATCTCATCTCATCTCATCTCTTCTCATTTTCATCTGCTTTTCTGGGGTCAGGTCGCAGGGGCAGCAGTCTTAGGAGAAAACTCCAGACTTCTCTCTCCCCAGACATTTTCTCCAGTTCCACCTGGGGGATCTTAGTCCCTCCAGAATGTCCTGGGTCTTCCCTGGGGGCCCCTCTCGGTGAGACATGCCTGGAACACCTTCCTACGTAGGCGTCAAGGAGGCATCGGAAACAGATGCCTGAGCCACCTCAGCTGACTTCCCTTGATGTCAAGGAGCAGCGGCTCTACTCCGAGCTCATCCCGGGTGACAGAGCTCCTCACCCTATCCATAAGGGTGCGCCCTGCCGCCCTGCGAAGGAAACTCATTTCGGCCGCTTGTATCCGAGATCTTGTCCTTTCGGTCATGACCCAAATCTCATGACCATAGGTGAGAGTAGGAACGTAGTTTGACCGGTAAATCGAGAGCTTTGCCTTTCGTCTCAGGTCTTTCTTTACCACAACGGACCAGTACATCGACCGCATTACTGCTGCACCAATCCGCCTGTCAATCTCACATGCCATCCATTCCTCACTCGTGAACAAAACCCCAAGATACTTGAACTCCTCCACCTGGGGTAAGGACTTTCCTCCAACCTGAAAATGGCAAACCAACTTTTTCCGGTGGAGCACCATAGCCTCAGACTTGGAGGTGCTGATTCTCATCCCAGTTGCGTAACACTCGGCAGCAAACTGCCCCAGTGCATGCTGAATTCCATGTTCAACAGAACAACATTGTCTGCGAATAACAGAGATGAAACCTGTGGTCCCCGAACCAGACCCCCTCTAGCCCAAAGCTGCGCTTTGAAAATCTGTCCATAAAACATTATGAACAGAATTGGTGACAAAGGGCAGCCCTGCCGGAGTCCAACATGCACTGGAAACAAGTCTGGCTTATTGCCGGCAATGCGAACCAGACTCCTACTCTGTTCATACAGGCTCGAGACAGCCCTTAACAGAGCACCACTGACCCCATACTGCCAGAGTGCCATGCACAGAATGCCACAAGGTACATGGTCGAATACCTTCTCTAAGTCCACAAAACACATGTGGACTGGTTGGGCATACTCCCATGAAACCTAGATCACCCTGGTGAGGGTATAGAGCTGGTCCAGGGTACCATGGCCTGGACTAAAACAGCATTGTTCCTCCTAGATCTTTGGTTCAACCATCTGCTAACAAAAACATATTTCTGATAGCAAAAAAACTTAACTTTAAGACATGTCTTTAAAACTTTCAAAAACAACATTTTCACTGCAGTGGAAAAACTCTCCCGCTTGCCAGACAAAGTGAGGTACTGTAACAGAAGGGAATGCTACAATGGAAGTGAGGATCCATATGCAGTTTATTATGAGATTCTTCAGGCAGGCAATTGTCAAACACAGGAGCAAACGAGTGCATACAGGTAATCCAAAAGGCAAAGTCAGGTAACAGGCAAATGGTCAGTACAGGCGGCAAAGAATCAATGATGAGAAAACAAGACAAGAATCAAGCACTGAAAGACTAGACAAGAAAAAGTTTTGTGGTGTTACAATAACAAGACTCAGCAAAGTCTGTGTGTTTTTCTGCTGTTTATATAGTCCATCTGATTAGTTCATCATAAGCTTCCAGCTGTGTGATTGCAATCAGGGAGAGAATTGGAACTGGTGTGTGTGCAGTGCATGATGGGATTTGTAGTTCTTAATAGTGGCGTATGTGTAGTTTTCCAGCGGAAAAGTTTTCTGGTTTTCCAGTTTTCTGGTGACCGTGACAGGTACGCGCCTTGGTCTAGTAACTTGTACACAAATATAAATAGAAAGAATCACAGACAACGTTAATATCAGTCCACAAACCCCAGTTTTTGACCCAGTTGTGGTATCGCACAGATGACACTAATCACTGCCAAATTTCTACTAGTTTTTCCTTCATTTTATGGGTCCAAATAGACAGAAAAGAAGCCCTTTTAACTTCTCCCCCAACTTCCCGCTGGCCTGCAGATACCCATACTAGTGGATGCTGCTCTCTCATTGGCTGTAGGTAATCGCCAATGTTATTATCAATCAGAACACATTTTACACTGTATAATTTTGAATCGCTGACAGCTCCAGATTTTTAGCATGCCAAATATTTCACGGGTGTTGGCAACTCATTGGCGTCAACTCATTTTTTTTTTTTCACATGGCGTCTTTGATAGTTGACACTGTGTGATTGTTACTCATATGAACAAGCTCCGATTTGTCTGTGATTTCAGGCATTTGTCACGTCTCAAAACCTGTCGGCGAGTCAAAATTGGGGCTAAAATCAAGCAGTCTGAACTTTGCATAAGTTTTTCATTGCCTTACCTTGCTTTGTTGATTGTTTTGTTGTATTGCCACCTGTCCCAACCATTCACCTGTTATTTTAACCATTCTTTGCATTACCTATATGCTCCAGTTTGCTCCTGTTTTGACCATTGCCTGCCTGACTATTGTATTTAATAAAGCTGCACATGGATCCTCACCTATGATGTATTCCCGACTTATTACAAAATGAATATCTAATTTAAGCAATGCCATGAGGTGTAAACAAATCTATACTAAACAATTGTTTTCAAATGGTTGAAAGTGAACAAGCTGAATACATTTTACATCCCAATTACACCTCTATTAAACTTCACCCGCTTTTAATCTGATAAACAAAAATGCTTCATAACACCAGACGAAAACAACTACATTCAGTTGTCACATCATAACTCCATTACTTCTTCTTCAGCTCTAAAAGTAACACTGCTTCCTTTGTCCATAAACAGCGTCTGACCAACACTTTCCTGACTCAGGAGATCCAACTCCCAGTTTAGCATGAAAAGACACATTCATCAATGCGTCAGCACAGGCTCATTTTCCACAAGTTACAGTTCATTTACAGAAACGGTAACAGGAACACACACTTCAGTTCAGAAACGATGCGCTGAAGTGTGTGCAATTCAATTTATTCCGTAATCTGAAATGAGAGCTCAATGATGCAGGATGCCCATCTCCAGCATTCAGCCTTTGTGAGGATGAAACTCGTGCCCACAGGCTGTGATAATGCCATTCTCTCTCTCAAACCCAAATAAAGTGCCCTCCACGAACAGCAGAGAGCAAGACTGACGCAAACTTCCTGAAAAAGACATGATGCTCTCAGAAAGCCTGCATCAGTTCGGCTCAACAAAATGCCGCATCGCTGCACACTAGTGCGTAATCATGCCGTTGTTTGAGGATAAAACATCACGAGTCGATGTCTATTCTTGTCTGAGCAAGAACAGACTGAATGTGAGTCATGCTTATAAGTGGATATTGTCTTTTTATTCACTTCGTCAGGGTTTGTACGTCAAACATGTCGCGCATAACAGATGCAAATGTATGCATGCTGCCTTTGCTCTTATGGTGAATAGTGCTGCTTGTCTTCAATATAGAAAGAAAAAAGAGTTGATTTGAGTATTCAAAGATACTCAGAGAACTTATGATATCCCAGCAGGCACACAACATCATAAAACGTTAATATTAGGTTACATTTAGGTGGGGACATCAGGTGACCAAAATTTTATGTCTAGCCAGCGTCAAAGGGCATCGTTATTTTGACATCCAATAACAATGTCAAATGACATTGATATTTGGTTGATTTTAGGTTGTGTTGGAAAGTGACCAAAATCCAACGTCGAGCCAACATCTTAAACCAACGTCATATTGATGTCAAATACTGACATTTATTCGTCAGGTACCTGTATGGCAACCAAAATCCGACGTCTGATTGACGTCATAGTGGTATCGTCAACACAACGTCAAGCTGCAACATCATTAGACGTTGATATTTGGTTGCTTTTAGGTTGGACGTTAGTGTCCTGTGCCTGCTGAAAAAAAAAACATCTCAGACACTTTAAATTTAAACTTGAAAATGGTGTAAAACTACATTTTTGTTTTAGAAAAGAAACTCTAAAGTCACTGAATTTAAACTTAAAAATGGTGTAAAACTATATTTAGTTTTTAAAATGAAACACAAGGTTATAAAATTAAATTTGGTTTAAAGATGAAACTGCAAGTCAATTTCAAATTAAACTAAAAAAGGGTATACGATCTGATTTAAATTTAAAAATGAAACGGTACGTCACTTTAAGTTTAAACTTTGAAAAATGGCGTAAAACTCAATTTAGTTTGCAATATAAATGCCAAAATTCAGCATTGAAGATACTTTTATCTGCAAGCTAGTTTAAATAAAAAAAAAGAGAGTACAAAACTAAATTTAGTTGTAAAAATGAAACTCCAAGTCACTTTAAAGGGCACCAATTTTACCCCTTTTTCAAGATTTAAAACAAGGCTTTTCTGTCTCCAGAATGTGTCTGTAAAGTTTCAGCTCAAAACACCCATCAGATTATGTATTATAACTTTGTGTATATTAGAAATATTAGCTGTTTTGATATTGTAGCTGTTTTGGTGCCTGTGCCTTTAATGCAAATGAGCTTCTTCTTCCCACTCACCATTCCCACTGTAATAAAGTGTAGACGCTTCAACGGGGTGAGGATCCGTATGCAGGTCTTTATTAGGATAGTCAGGTAAGCAATGGTCAAACAGGAACAATCAGATGTATCTGGGCAATCCAGAGTCGTAGTCGATATATCAGGCAGAAGGTCACAAGGCAGGCGGCGTACAAGGAATAACAAAACAAAACAAAGCAAAGCAAAGCAAAGGTCTAAACACGGGAAAACAAGGCAAGAAGAAACGCGTCGTAATGTTCACTTCAACAGGATACAAGACTCAGCAAACTTGTGTGTTTGTGAGGTGTACTTATGGTGCTTGTAATCAGTCCTGGAGCGGCTACAGCTGTCGCGGTGTAATCAGTGGTGATCTGGAACATGTGTGTGAGCGGAGTGCATGTATGGAGTTGTAGTCCAAAACCTGGCAGATTTGTAGTCCATGTGACAGTGTGTGTGTTTACCAGCGATCTCTGGCTGTAGATCGCTGGTGATCGTGACACCCACATGCCTGTCAGAGCCAAAGAGATCGCTTACTATTGCTATGATGGGTGTAGCTTCTCCTGCTACCTCTCACACATAAGCAGCACAGTATCAGACAAGAATTAAGCAGATCTCCCTTACTACAGTAAGAACTGTACCTACAGTTATTTGATGTATTTGTTGTGGAGTTAATTCAAGCCTTTCTACAGCAATGAGTCACACACAATGTTGTTATAAAGTTCGCGCACGCGTTTAGCTTTGCACTGTTTTTGCACGCCAAATGTGACAGGATACACGTTAGAATACACTGCTGTACGGATATCCGTTATGTTAATGTACAAAATAAACCTGATTAAAGTCCATGAACTGGGATTGAAGAGTCAATTACAGCAATTTTACCGTCTTTATTACAAACATGCACTGTTTTAGAAACGTTTTAAACTTGTAAAACTCATTCTTGAGGTGCTGCTGAACACAGAAAGCTGAAGAGTTCATGTAATCCCGGTTGCTTTGCGCATGTCCTGTCTTGTTGATATGATTATACGCGCTACTACAGAGACATGATAATATGTGGCTGTCAATCAATTCGGTGGGTGGGGAAACCGCACTCCTACGTCATGTTGCGGTGGGCCTCAAAATGGGAGGGATTCATTTTAACGTCAGAAAAATTTTAAAAAGAAACTTATTGTGTTTCTATCACCCCAATATGACTGTGGACACACTATACCTACATACAGTTCTGTTTAAACAGCTCACAAACAGGATTTTCATCATAGGTGCCCTTTAAATTTAAACTTAAAAATGGTATAAAACTAAATATAAAGCAGTTGCAGCTGATCCAGAACTCTGCTGTCAGGATTCTGACCAGAACCAGAAAATCAGTGAACATCACACCTGTCCTCAGGTCTTTACACTGGCTCCCAGTTAAATTTGGAATAGATTTTAACCTGTTAGCCAGCACTCACTTTTGGGGATTTAGACCTACCTAGCTTTAAATAGCAAGAGTTCTTGACCCCAGTCAGCTACAAACCAAAATTAGGCATCATTGGAAAGAAGACACTTTGAGCATTGAGTGGTCCATAAAAAAAAAAAAAGTTTCAATTTGCAAGAAAAATTGTACCGTGATCAATATTTGATTTTTTGATATCAAACACAGGACAACATTAATGTGATGATCTAGAAAAATATGCCTTAAAAGTCAAGTGTCTTGTGAGTTTATATTTCAAATTTGATGAAGATAGCATGCAAAATGAGATTTCTGCAAAACGTTTTCTGAGGCTATATCAGTGTCCTTCTCTCCCTTACCGTCGAGAGGCACTTTCTCAAAATCAACCTTCCCAAACTAAAACAGTCACAGTTGCTAAATAATTTGGTTAACATTCATAACAAAAAAGTTATAGATAAGTAATGTAAATAACATTGCACCGCACTAAACATTTTATTATTTCATGAACAAGTATTATTACTGGTCTATAAATCACCAAATGGCTTAGGACCTCAATACATTAAAGATATACGCACTGAATACAAAGCTAATAGATCACTCAGATCATTAGGATCAAGTAAATTAGAAATTTCAAGAGTTCAGTCAAAGCAGGGTGAATCCGCCTTCAGCTACTGCACCCCCCGCTGCTGGAATCAGCTTCCAGAAATGATCAGATGTGCTCCAACATTAGGCACATTCAAATTAAGACTTAAAACACATCTGTTTAGCTGTGCCTATACTGAATGAGCGCTATGCTACGTCCGACAGATCGCATTATTATGTCTTTCTTTTTTTTCATTCCTTCAAAACCTGTTTAAACACATTTTAATCTGTTTTTAATCATTTTTAATCTTTGTTTTTATTTTTTCTTATACTTGCCTCTTTTGTTCCTGTTTAAGTAAAGTACCTTGAATTAGCGTGTGTATAAATAAACTTGCCTTGCCTAATTTTAGCTGTAAAATTAAATGGCAAGTCCCTTTAGGTTTAAACAAAGAAGGAGTATAAAACTAAACCTAGTTGTAAAAATTAGACTGCAAGCCATTTTAAATTATAAACTAAAAAATAGTTTAGAATAGAAAGGCCTAAATTCATTAGTGCACAATTACTTTTTATGCATCAGAGATACTTTTATCCAAAGCAACTTATATTGCACTCAGGGTATGCATGTTTCAGTTTTTGTTTTCGATGAGAGTCAAACCCATGATCTTTTGAGCTACAGAAAGTAAAAAAAAAAATAATCATTATATCCCAAAATGCACAATATAGCCAGTATGAAGTAAACTCTGCAAGCTTTGCTACTGAAGATAAGATAAAAAGTTAAACTCTTAATGTCAACACAATAAATGAACAATGACAACAATGAATCACTAAAGCAAAACAGCAACCCATACAGCATCATTTATTAAACCTGAAATGTGTGCTGGGTCTCACAAAGAATTCAGAAAACTTTTTTGATATGAAATAATTTGATTTGGGAGCTCTTTAAGGATATTTTGGATAACATTTTGTGTAAAATATGCCACCTTCACTTTTTACTTGATCTGAGTATTTTTATTTTAGGAGACCTTTACTTCACAAAAAAAAAAAAAGAAAAAAAAAACTAAATATTATACTTTTTAACTTCATTTTGTGTTTATTCATTTTTGTTATACATTTAGATGACTTTATGATCACACAATCACACAATTGTTTGCACAGTTGAAATTGCATTAAGTACATTAAAAATGAAGTACATTTGTGTTCTGACAAAAAAAGCTGAACATTGAAACGGAGCATTTAATACTGGAATTACTGGAATAATATTTTATGATAGTATCTGTAATTTCACTCAAGTAATTCATTCATCAGAGAGTTTAGGTTCAAGTTAATGCTGAATAAAATGTAACAGCTTGACACCAAAAGACACTGGGGGTTGAGTTATTCTGTTTTGGGGTTGTTGTTTTTTTTTTTTTTTTGCTCACATGCATCAGACTATATTTATATGTAAAGTAATGGAAACTCTCACATGCCTGTTAAATACTGGCACCTCTGGTGAAAGAGAAAATAAAGAAAAACTGAGTGATGAGAGAACGAAATAGAGAAACAGGAATAAAAAAAGAGCTCTTGACCCCCTGCTTCTGTCACACGTCAGGACGCCAACTTTGATTTGAACATCCTTTGAACTTCTATTTCAAAGCGCTTTAGCATCTAAAGACTAACCCAGAGCCTTTCCATTTGGAGGCAGATGAAACTCAAATCATATGCTTCATTTACATATGACACAGTCTGTCCAATGAAAACATGTGTTTTCTGAGATGAATGGAGCGCCTTACACTGGACGTCATTCTGTCGGGTCAACCTCCCATCAACCACCCAGAACACCCTGCAGTGCAGTCGCTTAGTAACCCCTTAGCAACTGCAGAGCAATATGCAAGAATACACTGCAACAGTAGTACGTTTACATGGACACCAATAATCCAATTTAATATGATTAAGACAATACTCTGATTAGGAGTTCTCTATGTAAACAGGGATTTTTGATGACCTTAATCCGACTAAAGTCATAATTGAACTAAACAGAAATGGAATTAAGACATGTGGAGTATTCCTATTTTAGTCGCATTATTAAAGTGCAGTACAGATATGTAAACACGGCAATCAATCTATTACCATCATGTAGGACTTTTAGCCGCGTTTTGTGACAGGATAGTCCACATACACATGGCTGTTTGACACTATTCTCTGCACCTACTGAGTCAGTAAAGGACCACAGACGCACACATCACAGAATGCGGAAGTTTTTTCCCCATTCCGCATATGGTATCAAGTTCCATTAAAACAACACTCTTCCACCTGTCCTTACTTCATATTCACTTCTAATACCTCCATTTGTCATGAAGCATGCATGAAATGTTCCTGAATGAAAGTGAAACTGTCGAACTGCAGTTAAAGTTGGAAAACTCAAAATTAAACACCAGAAATTACATGAAATTCCAGGGGAAAAGTTGGATAGCGTGGGGATGCAACAACATTGATCGATCTATGTGCTATAACATATAAAATAGGATCATGAGAGGAACATTCAGATTAAGGCAAATAATTATATTACTGATGTCCATGTAAACATAGTCAGTCAACCACATGTAACATCCTGGCAACCATGTAGAGCAAACATCACTGCAAAAAGCAAAAATGAAGTCGCATCTGTTGCTCTTCCTGTGATTGCAGGGAAGGGGAAAAAGCCTGTAATTTGTCCTTTTGATAAGGAGCAAAACATATAAGTGCGACCATAAATATTCTGAAAGAATGCAAAACCAGTTTCTTCACCAGTAGCCAATGGGGATTAACCAACTCACAACATGCGCAAATATTTGCAAAGAGGTAGCTACACATTATATGAGCTATTAGATATGCCCATGACATTTACATACATGCACATGTTCTCTCTCGCACACGCACAATCCCTCTCTCTCTCTCTCTCTCTCTCTCTCTCTCTCTCTCCACCTGTCAGTTACTGCTAATTCATAATTCCTAATTATAGAAAATGTGGTCAAATATTGCAGAGAGCAAAACTAATTTTAACTTCTCTATAGCTTAGCAAATGACCAAGAAGTAAGCAGGATAATCAATGGCTTGTTGTGCAGTAAGCACAAACTCAGACGGGACTTGACGAGATTAAGGATGCACATTTTTGGCCAAATGGTTCTTGATGTTGATTGTCCAAGATCTGGCAACTATTATAATTAATGCTCACATGCATGATTATTGGTGCATTCCAAATGGGATATATCATTCTCTGAAGGGGACCTTAGAGAGAAGAAAAAACCGTGCTCATAAAAGTGTAGTTCTAGTCCGAAGTGCTCAAAACTGGTCGTTTCGAATGGCTTTTTGTAATGAATACAACAGATGGATATTTCAGGTCATGGTTCTTTGAGCAGGGAAGTTGCTTGGTATTACACACTGCACTCAATTTGGTTTTCAATGCACTCAAGAGGGACACTCCGAAGAGATAAGGACATAAGAATGAACCCAGTGTCAGATAATCGAACTTGCATCTGAATGAACGATAAGTCATCAAGCTAATTTGTTTTCGGTGAACTGTCACTTTAAAAGTCCTGTGAAGTACTATGAAATGTGCACTTTGTTATTTGGAATTTGTCATAATCTCAACTGAAACATGAAGACAGGGCGGGACATAGAGTAGCCCCTTCCCTTTATTAAAAACAGCCAATAATGTTTTGTATTCATCATAACTCTTCTATTGAGAGTGATTGGGATTAGGCAAATCAAACTCAAAAAAGAAAACGAGAAGCATCTTAAAGGAGGGGGCGGGACATGTCAGATACTAGAGAGCATTTGATTGGTTAGAAGCTTTGATGAGAAACTGAAGTATGAGGCGATGTCAACAAAAAAGTGATGATTCATTTCGGTGAAAGCTTTGGATGTTTATATCTCCTACGAGTGAATTTTGGTTTTAGACCATACTACACTTTCACAAAGATATTATTAAGAGTAACGTACTGATTCTTTCATTCATTTTCCTTCTCCTTAGCCCCTTATGTATCAGGGGTTGCCACAGTGGAATGAAGCGCCAACTAATCCGGCATATGTTTTACGCAGCGGATGCCCTTCCAGCCACAACCCACTCATACAATACGGCCAATTTAGTTCATCCAATTCACTTATACCACTTGTCTTTGGAAACCCACATGAACACGGGGAGATCATGCAAACTCCACAGAGAAATGCCAACTGGCCTAGCCGGGACTCAAACCAGCAACCTTTTCGCTGTGAGGTGACAGTGCTAACCACTGATCCACCATGCCACCAAATGTACTCATACTAACATCTAAAAAACTTTATTTTATTTTCACAGGGCCCTTAAGTAAACAGACATCTCCTCTTTTCTGTGGGACTCATTCAAAGTGACACACATCGGTCAATGACATTAAGCAAGGGAGTTTGCCGAGGGCCTCACCAGCGCTGGAAAAACGTAAACAAAGTTCAGTCCTTGAATCTGAGAGAGTGGCTCTACTGTTGTCTCATTTCATCAACCGAGAGCGTTTTATCTGTGGCTCTGCAGGACACGTGACTTTTCCAGTCCGAATGGGAAACATGTATGAGCTAATGTGTAATTAGACGTTACTATTTTGACTGAGCTCTGCCCTCGAGGAGCTGCTGTTTGAACTGCCTCTGCCAGGAAAACTTACAGGCCATCAGTACGACTGTGGGTTTGTGCAGTTTACTCTTTAAATAACTCTGCCTTCAGCCCGGTGCTGGAAAAACGACATGGCTGGAGAAACACACTCAAAGACACTCTTTCAGTTAGCAAAATGTCGTGAAATAGGTAAATATGATTTCCTAAAATACTTAGTTTTCGCAACATCCACATTTTCAGTTGTTCTTTGTGCTTTATATCCATTTTGTTTTTTGTTAAAGAGATTCAGTGTAAAGCTCGATCCTCATGCAAGCTTGCTCCTATTTGTGTCCTTAATCACGCAACTTTCGATGGTTTTGATTCATTGTTGGAGTTGCTAGGTAAAAAAAACCCTCTCCAATATTTTGAATTTGAACAGCAATATCTAGTTCAGCCACTAGGTATACAATATTCCATACTGCACCTTCAATTTAGCTGACACTTTTATCCAAAGCCACTTACAAATGAGAATAAAAGAAACTTACACAAATGTACAAGACATACCCTATTATGCTGACTTCACAGTCAATTATGCTGACTTTACATAATTTCAATACACTACCTGACAAAAGTCTTGTTGCCAATCCCAGTTGTAAGAGCAACAAATAATAACTTGACTTCTAGTTGATCATTTGGAAAAGTGAAGCAGAAGGTAGATTTTTCTAATGAATCATCTGTTGAACTGCACCTCAATCATCACAACTACTGCAGAAGACCTACTGGGGCTGCATGGACCCAAGATTCTCACAGAAATCAGTCAAATTTGGTAAAGGAAAAATCATGGTTTGGGGTTACATTCAGTATGGGGGCGTGCGAGAGATCTGCAGAGTGGATAGCAACATCAACAGCCTGCGGTATCAAGACATTTGTGCTGCCCATTACATTACAAACCACAGGAGAGGGCAAATTCTTCAGCAGGATAGCGCTCCTTCTCATACTTCAGCCTCCACATCAAAGTTCCTGAAAGCAAAGAAGGTCAAGGATGCTCCAGGATTGGGCAGCCCAGTCACCAGACATGAACATTATTGAGCATGTCTGGGGTAAGATGGAGGAGGAAGCATTGAAGATGAATCCAAATAATCTTGATGAACTCTGGGAGTTCTGCAAGAACGCTTTATTTGCCATTCCAGATGACTTTATTAATAAGTTATTTGAGTCATTGCAGAGATGTATGGATGCAGTCCTCCAAGCTCATGGAAGTCATACACAATATTCATTCTTTTTCCACTGCACCATGACTTTATATTCTATACTGTACATTATTTCAGTTAAGTGACAATACTTTTGTCTAAACAAAGTCAGACCTTACTGTCCTAATTAAATAATTAAAAATCAAGGCATGATCATATTTTATTTTGGTAAAAAAAAGCCAGAAGCTTTTCATGTAAGCCACTTCTGATACCAAATGATCAACTACTCCCAAGTCAAGTTACTATTTGTTGTTCCTAAAACTTGAATGGGCAACAAGACTTTTGTCAGGTAGTGTAAATAAATAAATAAATACATTTGAATAATTTATAATAAGATTACATATTGAGAATAAAGATTTTAATGTTTTGTATTCATATCTACTGTAAATTACTATCTATATATTAATTAGTATTATAAAAATAAAAAACTTAAATCCAAAAAGAGTATATTTGGTCTTGCTTTATATGATAAAAATTTTTAAATGATAAAAAACAGACTGTGTTCTTGTGATGAAAAATGCAATTTATATACAGAAATGTTTTTAAAATACATACTAATGAGACTTCCATACATAATGAGAAAAAAAATGTTTAATAATGTTGTATAATGTTTTATAAAGACTTAATAAAGGCTTCATTATTTGATCAAAAATACAATAAATATTGTTAGATATTATTTTCATTTAAAAGCATTTTTAATATAACATACACTCACCAGCCACTTTATTAGGTAAACCTTACTAGTGCCGGGTTGGACTCCTTTTTGCCTTCAGAACTGCCTTAATCCTTCATAGCATAAATTCAACAAGGTACTGGAAATATTCCTCAGAAATCTTGGTCCATATTGACATGATAGCATCACGTAGTTGCTGCAGATTTGTCGCTGAAGTGCTCTATTGGATTGAGATCTGGTGACTGTGGAGGCCATTTGAGTACAGTGAACTCATTGTCATTGTTTAAGAAACCAGTCTGAGATGATTCACGCCAAGCCATTAGAAGATGGGTACACTGTGGTCTTAAAGGGATGAACATGGTCAGCAACAATACTCAGGTAGGCTGTGGCATTAACACGATGCTCAATTGGTACTAATGGGCCCAAAGTGTGCCAAGAAAATATCCCCCACAGCATTACACCACCACCAGCAGGCTGAACTGTTGATAAGAGACAGAATGGATCCATTCTTTCATGCTGTTGATGTCAAATTCTGACCCTACCATCTGAATGTTGCAGCAGAAATCGAGACTCATCAGACTAGGCAACGTTTGTCCAATCTTCTGTTATCCAATTTTGGTGAGCCTGTGCAAATTGTAGCCTCAGTTTCCTGTTCTTAGCTGACAGGAGTAGCGCCCTGCTGTAGCCCATCTGCCTCAAGGTTGGATGTGTTGTGTGTTCAGAGATGCTCTTCTGCATACCTCAATTGTAACGAGTGGTTATTTGAGTTACTGTTGCCTTTATATCAGCTCGAACCAGTCTGGCCATTCTCCTCTGACCTCTGGGATCAACAAGGCATTTGCGCCCACAGAACTGCCGCTAACTGGATATTTTCTCTATTTGGACCACTCTCTGTAAACCCTAGAGACGGTTGTGTATGAAAATCCCAGTAGATCTGCAGTTTCTGAAATACTCAGATCAGCCCGTCTGGCACCAAAAAACATGCCAGTATTTTAAAATGCAATTTATTACTATAAGTGTTACAGCAGATGATCTTTCAGAAATCATTTTAATTTTTAATAATATTATTATTATCAGTTCAAAATACAGCATTTGGAACTTTTCATCAATATAATCCATCCTGTCTTGCTAAAATGAGTTAACAAGAGTTAAAATGTAAAAAAGTAAAGGTTTGACTCAGCACATATTTTTGAACAGTATAGTAAACATGCGTGTTCAGTATGTTCAACTTGTAGGTCTCACAAAGTTTAGAGTGCCGTTTCAGGGCTGTCCTGCTTTACCAAGAAATTGAACATCTTTTTTTCTCTGAGGGATTTTAGAGAAGCCTTTATATGCCTTCTTTTCTCCAAAAAGTCCCATAAGCTCATACCGAGTCCAGAGAAAACCTCTGGCAGGAGATCAAAGTTGAGCACGTGTCGGTTTGACTTCCTCTCTTCATCTCTGGAGGAGATCGGCACATGCAGAGTAATGAGACACAGCCTGCTTTCACTCACTGCCGTAAAACAAAGCAATAAAAAAGTGCAGACTTGGCGCTCCTCGTGAGGGAATGAAATAAAAGCTGCGATATTGGGAGACATTTCAGCCAAACTGTAGCTGTAAAGACCTATAAAAGGGTCATGACATTTATTTATTTTTTTTTTAATATGTGTCTTGAGGTTCACTTAAAATGTTAATAAAGGGTTTTTTTTACACTAAAATGTAGAAAAGTGAAATGGTCAAAATGGCTGATTTTAAGGGGCAGAACCTTTAAAGCCTATCAGTAAATGGTACATGTTTTGGTGGGCTTACTGTAAGTCATTGCAAAGGAAACTGCATATATCCCCCTTCCCTATCACTGTTGTTTGACAGTGTTTCCACAACATTATTCACATACAGCCATAATTCAAAGACAATGCATTATGAAACGAATAACTTACATTTGCATGCTACTGTCAGTATATTTGCTGGCATGTTCTCCAAGAATATATAATGCATGTATCTCCCCAAACAAGCAGGAGAACATGAAGACAAAACAAACCAAAGAAAACTCGATTTACTGTATAAAAGAAGTTGTTTTAGCTAACATGCATATATCTGCACAAGTTAAGTCAAGACAAAATAAATAAACACCCCCAAACAAGCAGATCTATCACAAAGACAGGATTTTTTGTAGACTATGAGCCAAGGTAGCCAAGGCACACATAGATAGTCAAACATGCAATCAGTTTGACTATATGTATGTGTGCCTTGGCTACCTTGCCTATGGCCTAACACTAATATTTTGGTATGTGTGCCTGGCAGTGCTTAATTTGAGCTGGATGTTGCTGGATCCTGTTCCGGAAAGTGTCAGATATTCATGCGCGCGCGCGCACACACACACACACACACACACACACACATAAACACACATACACATAGGCAGTCACCACGCGCAAAAAAGTCACGTTTAACTATTGGCCCTCAACAATATTTTCAGCCAATCGGCTTTCTTATGTTTACAATCACTCTCATTGGTTGGTGATTATTGTTTTGTGCGTAATGAGCAGCGAAAATAAATAATAGCATAGTGGCCTGCCTAAATAATATTTGTATTTTGAAAATGGCAAAGGGGCAGTCAAATATATTTTTATTTTTTAACACCACAAGTAAATCTGTTAATGAGCCTGATCAAAAGATATATTGAGAAGATGAAACTACGCGAATGGATCAGGAGAGCGAGAGACAGAAGCAAATCGATCTCAAGTCAGCCAGAAAACATGACGGAAGAGGTAACTGTGGGCTCTTCTTGAAGATTAGACTGAGTGAGTCATTTAATAAAAATGTTTTTTCACTTGGCACATAATAATGAAGTGAACCGAATAGTGATTGTCCATACGATTTATGTTTGTAGCTACATATTTTTATTATCCATGACTGACCTATAACGTTATATACAGTAGCACAAAATAATTAAAGACCATTCAGAAATGTGATGCTTTTTTTTGCGCTATCACTGTTTAATGACGTCATGTTCTGGGAAAACTAAAAATTGTGTGGTGGACGTCAGTCACAATAACTTTTATTTCCTTTCAATTATTCATTTACAAATTAAGCACTGGGCTACCTGGGTCATGGGGTCTATGCAATACCCTTGTGACATCACATGACAATTTGGCAAATGAGCAACATGGGCTCATTCTGAAAACATAGCCCTATATACATTTCTGGAGATCACGAATTATGTAGCCAGAGCTACAAACCAAAAACAACTTGATTTACTGTATTTACTGTAAAGACGATGTTTTAGCAAACATGCAAATATCTGCACAAGCTGACAATCAATACAAAAGAAATAAAATAAACCAAACAAGCAGATCTATCACAAAGACAGGTTTTTTTTTTTGTGGAATATGAGCCAAAGTAGCCAAGGCACACATAGATAGTCAAACATGCGATTAGTTTGACTATGTATGTGTGCCTTGCCTACCATGCTGATGGCCTAACACTAATATTTTGGTATGTGTGCCTGGGCTGCCTTGCTAAATAAGAACTAGTGTGCTATGAACACTAGTGTGCTATGATCTCCAAAGTGGATAAATCTGAAAACCTAGTTTTCACGTTGCAGTGAGGACTGTGAAAATGGCTTTACAAAACTATGCATTTTTGTCATGTGATAAATTCAGCTGAAATGATATGACACAATGCTTTCATCCAGTGTAGGCAAAAGTGTTTACAATTAAGTAGCTGAATAATGATGATCTGGAGATAGGATCTATGCAATAACCTTGTGACATCACATGACAATTTGGCAAATGAGCAACATAGGCTCATTCTGAAAACGTAGCCCAATATACATTTCTGGAGATTGCGAATTATGTAGCCAGAGCTACGTATGGCTGCATTTCATCTTTAAAACGAACAATACAGGGCGGTATGACACCGTTCCTTTTATTGCTTACCAGCTGACCGCTTACCTACGTATGGATGGCTTTCCCGCTGTTACCAGTTTGTCTTGCCATGTACGTTGGCGGACTTGAGATGCAGAGCAGAGTTGACCATGAAAACGGGGTTCGAGTCCAGTGAAGAAAGGTTCCGGAAAGCAGTTAAGTAATATCTGCACAAGTTGACTGAGTCAAGACAAAAGAAATAAACATCCCCAAACAAGCAGATCTATCACAAAGACAGGATTTTTTTTTGTGGACTATGAACCAAGGTAGCCAAGGCACACATAGATAGTCAAACATGCAATCAGTTTGACTATATATGTGTGCCTTGGCTACCTTGCCTATGGCCGTACACAAAAATGTTAGGATGTGTGCCTGGGCTACCTTGCTAAATGGCTTAACACTAGTGTGCTACGATCTCCAAAGTGGATAAATCTGAAAACCTAGTTTTCATGTTGCAGTGAGGACTGTAGAAATGGAGGCTTTCGAAAACAAAAATGCATTTTTGTCATGTGATAAATTCAGCTAAGTGTGGTTTATTTATAAACTAATTTCGAGAGGATCACGTGCTTATGATCAACACGGCTGGCACCTTATCAGCTCCGTAATCTGCCCTATTAGATGATTATGGACACACTATAAATAACCAGAGATTTCACTCCAGTTATCTTTGTCTCGAAGTCATCCCCCACCCCCTCCCCCCCTACTTCCACCCTTTCCTATTGGGTGACACGGCAGCCCAGTGACTAGCACTGTTGCCTCACAGCAAGATCGCCACCAGTTCAACCTCCCATTGAGCCGGTTCTGTGCGGAGTTTTCATGTTCTCCCCGTGTTTGCGTGGGTTTCCCCTGGGTTCCACGGTTTCCTACCACCGTCCAAAAACATACACCATAGCCAATCGACTAAACCAAATTATTGCCTAAGGCAACCTTAGTTTACTATTTTCACACGGCGATAAGCGGGGGAGTTCTCGAGACCTTCCTGAGCTCGAACTTCCCTCTCGCCCTTCTAACGGGAGGGAGCCCCGGGCTCGAGGATATACGAGCTCAGGGCTCTCTCCCGGGACAGCATGCCAATTACGCCTTATTGATCATCAGCTAAGTGTGAACTCTTGAAAATGATATGAAACAATGCTTGCATTCAGTGTAGGCAAAAGTGTCCACAATTAAGCAACTGAATATTGATGATCTGGAAATGGGGTCTATGCAATACCCTTGTGACATCACATAACAATTTGGCAAATGAGTAACATAGGCTCATTCTGAAAACGTAGCCCTATATACATTTCTGGAGATTGCGAATTATGTAGCCAGGGCTACATATGGTTGAATTTCATCTTTAAAATGAACACTACAAGTTGGGATGATGCCGTTCCTTTTTTCGCTTATAGCTGACCACTTACCTCCGTATTGACGGCTTTTCCACTGTTACCAGTTTGTCCAATAGCTCGACATGTATGGCGGCAGACTTGAGACGAAGAGCGGATTTGACCGTGACAACAGGGTTCGGGTCAGGTGAAGAATGGTTCCAGAAAGCAGGTAAGACAAAAACAAAAGCCAAAAAAATTAAATAAACTAGTAAAAACAGGGTGAGAATGTGGTAAAATCTGAAAACGTGGTAAAAATCAGGCGAGGGCTTTTCTTTTTCTGAATTGCTTTTTAAAACACTGTGATTGGGTTTAGGGAAGGGGGTGGGCGGGTCAATCTGTGCTTTTTTAAACACTACTGGTTGGGTTAAGGTAAGAGGGCGGGTCTGTCGATGGGTCAGTCAGTCAGTCATTCAGTCAGACGACAGCGGCCTCTGGTGGATTTATGTGAGAACAGCAGGCACAAATGGCACTCGCGAGAGATCTGAAAAAGCTTACACAGCCGCCTCTGGTGGATTCCCGAAAACAAAAACTGCAAAGAAACGTAGCTCCTGGGATGTATTTTGCTCTCTCCAGAAATGTATATAGAGGTACGTAATCAGAATGAGCCTGGGTTGCAAATGAGTCAATATTGATTTAAAAATGCTTTGTTTATGAGGACATTTTAAGCATTGAAACTTGCATGGTGTTGTAATGGAACAAAAAGCTCTTATATGCCAGAAGATCAAGGCAGATTTGATTTCACATGTCATCATGACCCCTTTTAAAGTTTTCCACACCTTTTCACCAGTGATTTCCGTAACCTTTCCAGCTTTTTGTGTTCATTGCATTCATTTTTAAAAATCATTTCAAACATATTGCACACCAAAAGAGCGGCTGATGCAATACATTTGTGCTGAGTGAAACTGTATTTTTTTTCCACAATAGAATTCTCCATTTTATTACTTTTCCAGACTCCACTCTCTCATATTCCCAGAGATTTTTCACCAAGCGTGGGAACTCTGGATGTACATCATTTTATTTTATCTTACACCACGGACACTGCTGAAGGTTTCTCAGGGAGTTATTTGAGACTGAATCGGAGGATGTGCTGTTCTTAAGTGTGGTTGCTTTCTTCAACAAAGGCTTTATGGAGCTGGTCTGGTGGGCGGCTCCCGCGGGATGCCTAAATATTTGAGACTTTGGGCCATTGCAAACTTTGAGAGAGCAAACAGAAGCTTGTGTTAGAGAAACTGCAACCGGTGTCAGGAAATAACTTTTACATCAAGAAGCCGTCTTAACAGCAGAGACTTTTTACACAAGAGCAATGTTTATGATTAGCTGATTAGTTACCTGTGTTGTCTTTTCTGTCAAACAGATTTTGATTTAAAACATTATCTAAATAAATGGTCTCAAACTCGATTCCTGAAGGGCTGCAGCTCTGCACAGTTTTGCTCCAACCTTAATCAAACACAGCTGATCCAATTAACCAAGGTGTTCAAGACTACTGTGGACTATTAAGCAGGTGTGAGTTGGAGGTGATTGAAGCTAAACTATGCAGAGCTGCGGCCCTCCAGGAATTGAGTTTGAGACTATTAACCTACAGTTGCAATCAGAGTTATTAATTCCTCTGAATTATTAGCCCCCGTTTATTTTTTTTTTCTCAATTTCTGTTTAACGGAGAGATTTATATTTCTTCAACACATTTCTAAACATAATAGTTTTAATAACTCATTTATAATAACTTACTTATTTATTTGCCATGATGACAGTAAATAATATTTGACTAGATATTTTTCAAGACACTTCTATACAGCTTAAAGTGACATTTAAAGGCTTAACTAGGTTAATTAGGTTAACTAAACAGGTTAGGGTAATTAGGCAAGTTATTGTATAACGATGGTTTGTTCTGTAGACAATCGAAAAAATATATGTAGCTCAAAGCGGCTAATATTTTTGACCTTAAAATGGTTTTTAAAAAATTAAAAACTGCTTATATTCTAGCCGAAATAAAACAAATAAGACTTTCTCCAGAAGAAAAAATATTATCAGACATACTGTGAAAATGTCCTTGCTCTGTTAAACATCATTTGGGAAATATTTGAAAAAAGAAAAAAAAATTCAAAGGGGATTAAATCAGTGCAACTGTAAATTAATCAGAATACCAAAGTTATTACAAACTTCATGCATCCTTAAGGACAATTTTGTTTAAAAAAATCCTTTTGGCTATTACTGGAAAGAGCATACATTTTAAAATGTCAATTTAAATGTAAATACTTCCCTCTCATTTGCTTTAATAAATCAGTTTTACACTAAGTACAATTTACTTTTCCACAAAAATCACATTTTGAGAATGTAAAACATGAGATTTATGCAGCTAGAGGCGAAGATGCCATCAAAATGGACAAAAGTGCACAAATGAAAAGTAATGGGGCAAACAAATGCCCGTGCTCAGATAAACTGAACAACTGTGATTGAAGCAAATTGTGAAAATGAATGAAAATGTCAATTTGCAGCGTTACATTTAGATCAGTGCATGGAGCTTAAAATCCAGCATTGTTTTGTGCATAGAGATTCACATTGGAAATGTAAGAGCACAAAATTCAGTCAGAGGGTGAGCACACAATCACAGGGTTTCTGCAGGTTTCACCAAGTTCAATTTAAGACTTTTCAAGAGTTCACACTTAGCTGATGATTAATTATAAAGCTTGGGTGGCATGCTGTCCCGGGAGAGAGCCCTGAGCTCATGAGATCCTCGAGCCCGGGGCTCCCTCCCGTTGCAAGGCGAGAGGGGAGATCGAGCTCAGGTAGATCTCGAGAACTCCCCCATCGTAGTGATTGAAGAGCAGATAGTAGTTCTCTTTAACAAGATAGGTACTAAATAGTGAGCAAGTCTATAGTGTTGATTAATAAATAACTTGGGTTGCATGTTTTTAATCAGTGGGAGGAAACCGGAGGACCCGGGGAAAACCCACGTGAGCACGGGGAGAACATGCAAATTCCACACAGAAAATGCCTGCTGGTTTGGTAAAGCCTAGAACCATTGACATTCTTGCTGTGAGGCAACAGCGCTAAGCGCTGGGCCACCGTGTCACCCATCTAAAACAGAGGAGGAGTAGGGGTGGAAAGCAAAGATTCTTCAAAGCAAAGATAGCGGTGATATGAAATCCGGGGTATTTATAGTAGCTTGGGGATCATCTGATTGGTGCATGGTGATTTGGATAATGTGGGTCCAGCCGCTAGCAATCATAAGCACGTGATCCTCTCGAAATTAGTTTATAAATAAACTTCACTTAAAGACATTTTTTAAGACCATTACGAATGAAATTTTAGACCAGTGGTCCTCAACCACCAGGCCACAGACTGGTACAGGTCTGTGGATCAATTGGTACTTGGCTGCACAGTAAATCATTAATTAATTCAGTTTTATTCATTATCTGAGTCTGAACGATCTTTTATTTTGAAAAATGACCGTATTCTCTCGGTTACATCTCGGTCACTTGAGCGCCCAAATTGAATCCACAAGCAGCAACATAAGTAAGAAACAGATGTCTTTGGAAAGTTTCTTTGCGAAGGGAAAAAGACACAGTAAAGGACCCACACACTGCCAAGAAATGGATCAACAACCCATTTGTCAACAAATCAGGTGAATCCAGCATGTCTGTCAAGAAGATCAACTGCTGGAGATCGCAAGTGTTACTGTAAGGAAAATAATTAAACTATTATGGTAAATAGAGTTAAAAATGACCTTTTAAATAAAATGTGTAAGTTTTATTGAGATGGATTGTTGGTGGTTGTAAGGGGATTGGGTAGCAATACATAAACAATGGACAATTAATACCTGTTTAAAAAAGATGTAAGACCTTCAACACAACATTTCAGTAAATGTAAGACTTTTTAAGGCCTAAATTTTTTATTTTGAGATTTAAGACATTTTAAGACTTTAAAAGACGAAATCCACATTCAGAATATATAATCAATCAAATTTTTTTCAGGTCAATTTTTTTGATTACTTTCCTTACTACGTGTGGAGTCACAAGACCCTGCTCTGTTAAGGCATTTAATTTAAGCCGCCTTTCCGCTGCACACGACAAGCGACGGCAGGCACTTTTTTCCAGAGGTTTCAGTACAGCGTAACCGCTACCACGTCATCGGGTGGGCGTGGCCTATCTGTAAATTTGCATAGGTCACGGATCATGCGCAGATTGTGAAAACAGCCGTTTGCTTCAGATACCTGTACGCAATCGCAGGGGTTTCGTGTCCAATGCCTTTTATATGCAGTACTTTGAAATAGCTGTCCTGATCGCAGGTGTTTCATGTGAAGTTAGTGTATTTTATATTAAACAAAGTAACTTAAGATACCTGTCAGATTAATACTGTAATATAGAGACCTGTCCTGATCCCAGGGGTTTTGTGTTAAACTTTATATATCATATACAGTAACATCAGATACCTGTCCTAATCCCTGGTGTTTCATGTATGATCACTTTTATATTATTTAACATCAGATACCTGTCCTGATCTCAGGTGTTTCATGTATGATCATTTTTATATTATTTAACATCAAATACCTGTCCTGATCTCAGGTGTTTCATGTATGATCATTTTTATATTATTTAACATCAAATACCTGTCCTGATCTCAGGTGTTTCATGTCTGATCACATTTATTGTATTTAACATCAAATACCTGTCCTGATCTCAGGTGTTTCATGTCTGATAGTTATTCTATTACAGTAGCAGCAGATACCTGTCCTGATCCCAGGTGTTTTATGTTTGATCTTTTTTATATTGTATTTAACATCAGATACCTGTCCTGATCCCAGGTGTTTTGTGTATGATGACTTTAATTAAAAATAGAAAATAAATATATACGTTCTGTTAATTAACTAAGATCGAGTCAGAGAAATTAACCACGCTTTATTACAGAAAAATGTGGTATTAATTTGTTCAAACAGGACTGATTACCACATTTTAAACTACAAAAACGCGGTTAATCTAATGTACCACAAGCATTATTATTATTTTGTGGTTTACCATGGAAGTACAAAAGCCTCGAGCCTTTATTGTTGTATAACCATGTTGAATTTTCAGTAAAACAGAGTAAAACGGAGTAAAACAAATGGCTACAAATGAAGGTTTACAGTTCTCGTGGTCGACTGTTTTTGCTAATGAAGTCATTAAAATATAACATTATAAAAACAAAAAAAATAACATGTATGATTGTTTTTTTCCTTCTTTATCCACCGCGGTAGGTTCTTTATCCATCGGAGCTAATGATCCTGTATTTGAAATGACCGCGAAAAAAAACCAACCTGTACTGCGCATGATCGGTGACCTCTTAGTATTGTTTTTTTTAGGGGGGCGTTTCCCAAACAGACCGAGCCACGCCCATTTAACGTTGCGGTAATGAAACCCCTGGAATTTAGTGCATGCCCATTTGGCATACAGGATCATTAGCTTATTTTGAACTCCTGCGACTAGTTTGTATGCGATCGGCTGACTGGATGTGATGTATTCCAATGTTGTCCGTGCATGCGAGATGAGAAATAGAAGATTTTCGTTATTTTTTTAATTAAAAAAAGACTATATTAAAAAAAAAAATTCTATTCATAAATGAGTAATAAAAAATATTATTGTTTTATGTTGTCTCCACATTCCCTCCAAAATTTTCTAAAAACTTCTAGTATTTATTCAACCATGGTGAACGCACGGAGAATAAAGGCTCTTGCTTCTGCACTCCTTTATTTTGGACACTGCGAGAACAGCTTCTCTCCCATGGTGCACGACAAAACTGAAAATTATGTGCGACTGCCACAAGAGGGCGTATTCCAAATGTCGTGTGCAGTGGAAAAGCGGTTTTATACTTCTGTGTCGAGCGCACACGTATGGTCCTGTGTAGCCTTTGGTTGGCCGCATACCTGCGCACCTCTCAAAACATTTAACTACACGTCACGACGACGTGTAGCGCAAGCTCTCTGATTGGTCGGTTCAGTAGCGATGACAAGTGTGGGCGGCGCTTAGAGTCGCAAGCTTGTCAGAATGAGTGTTTATAGTGTCGAGTCCTGTGAAGGAGCTCCATATGGAAACTTTTGTTTTATGTTTACCTTATGATTAAAGTTGTTGCATATCTGCCCGTTCCCGCCTTTAAATGAGCGAGTTTTAGCTCATAGAATTCAGAGGGGAAAAAAACCCGTGGAGCAACTTGGCAGAGAGGCAATAAAATAAATAAAATAATCATTCATAAACTGTAAACTAAATAAAATGGTCATTCAATCGAGATTTTGACTTCTGGGCCAAACTGCCCAGCCCTAATCGGACTCATGATTTGATACGATTCCCAATACTAATGTCACAATTCACATTTTAGTCACGATTTTTTTAAACAAAATTATTTGAGACAAATTTAAGGTGAACGAGAGCCCTTTCATTTTTTCTCAAATGCTGCACTTTTTTTTATAATATATTTTATTTTTATATATTTATATATATTTATTTTATTTTTATAATATACTTTATTTATAATATAATACATTTTTATATAAAATCTTTTCTGCAGGAACTAAATTGGAATTTTAAAACAAAATCCAAATAAAAAAGTGAATAACAAACTAAATAAGACTCTTTAATATAAACAAACTAAAACTTTGACTGTGCAGCTAAAATTCCAAATCAAAAATGAACAATACAAATTAAAAGACGCTCTTTAATACAAACAAACTACAACTTTGCTGGGATTTTACTTTTTTTTTTTAAAAGAAATATCATAATTTCTGGTATAAGCTGAGATCTTTGCACATTTACAATGTCCCCTGCTCATGAAAAAACTCACTAAGGACTGAGATGGCTGATGTGAGGAGAAAAGCCTTTCCTAAACCAGAGCGCATTGTGTACAGAGGTAGTCAATGGACCCTCAGCTCCACGGGACTGGCCACTGGCATAAAATACTGATTATAATATACGATATATTAAGCAAATTATTAAATTATGCATAAACTAAATTGAAAAAGAGAGGGTAAAAATGGAACAATCTAATACCTGGTTCTGTAACAGCACAACTTTGTCTTTAAGTTTGAAAAACATCTTCACACTTTGGCTATGAAAACACTGATGCACTGTGTGATCTCCGTAATGTTAGCACTCGTCTAAGCAAGCGGAGCTGCCAATCCTCCAGTCAGCATGGTTTGACGTATTAAAAGCTTTTTGCGTATAGAGGTCTGTGACAGTAGCTTTTCACTGTGCTGCATCATATTCATTGTTTTTTTTTTGTTTTTTTGCAGTATTTGCACACAGCTTGTGGTTGTTTGGCGCACCTCACCGCTGTCATTTTAGTCTGCTGCTCCGCCTCTTGCTCGCCGCTGATCAGTGTTGCCAACTATTTTCAATGAAGAGGCGCTAGACGAAAGTGAAGAGGGGGCGGGGGTGGTTTGTTGCGGGGAACAGTGGGGGGGTGTCCCAGGCAGTGGTGGGTGGGTGCAGCATCAGATTCCAGAAGTGTTGGATCTGGATCTGGCTTGTTCCAGCACAAATTAAGCCCTGCTGATGTCATCACATCCAACCATTTCTGTTTGTTTAACAGGCTATGGTTAATAAAGGCTAAATCATTTGCCGTCGGTATGCAGAGGGGTGATCTGCTCTCAGGCTGCAGGTAGAAGAGACTGCTGGGCTGTCTGTGATGCTTTATTCAGACTTTGTTGCTGCCTGTCGCTCTGGGTGGCGACCTGCTTTAAACGCAGGGGTGTGTAGGTGTATACAACACGAATACATGAGAGAGGATCATGTGATCTCTAATGGTGTTCCTATTGGCTGTCGCTCAAGAAAGTCGCTCTTTATTTGCATAAAGTTAAACGATTCTCAACTTTGTCGCATCACTCGACATGCCCACCTGATCGTCAACGGTTACTGTCGCTCGCGTAGATTGAGGTCGCGGGAAGTCGCTCACTCTCTGTTGAAATGAAAGGTTGCTTGCCGCTTTGCCGCTACGAGTCGCTTGTAGTGTGAATGAGGCTTGAGTGCTCTGAGGCGGAGGAGGGGCCAACAGCATCAGCTGCAGCTCATTGAGAAGAGTAGGAACGCTACAGTATGAACACATGAGAGTCTATAAAAATCTCCAGTAACACTAAAAAAAAGTAGCTTGACTTGTTGCTAGTCGCCTTTTTGAAAATTTGTCGCTAAGGGGGTCTGAAATGTCACTAAATATAGTGACAAACTCGCAAAGTTGGCAAGTTTGTGCCTGTAAACAGCGCCCCCTCTGTTCAAAATATGTATCGCGATTCATTCAACATTTATACCGGTTTGAATCGTCACTCATTTTAATCAATTTTCAACCGACTACAGCTGCGGTCACACTAGAGTTTAAGCTTGCGAAATTCGGTAGTACAGTGCTGCGAAAAGGGGCGGGATTAAACAAGATGATTAGACATTTATAAAAGCTAGCGATTGGTCCATATTTTACATTTCTGTCCAGAGAGGTCATGTTTTGATCCTCGATTTGTCTCACGCAGTCAAGTGATGCGATTTTGCAGGTCAAAGTTCACCAGGCTTGAACTTTGCAACGCAGTGAACTGCGAAAGTTGTCGCACGAGCTTGCGTTTCCGGTTTGACGCATACACGTGCATATGAATGGAAGTCTATGGGGAGAAAAGGGCAGTGTGACCGCAGCTTTACAGTGAATCATTACATCCCTAGTAGACTCCCAAATAGATTGTTTAACTCCATTTTGTCCCTGTTTTCCAGCAAAATGTTAGCGACGACACACCAGATCAGAGCCCAACTTGTAGACATTATTTTATTTCAAGTGATATTTGACAAGCAATCATCAAATCAACATATAAAAAACATCTGCACCATTTTCCTGTCAAGCTCACGTCATGGCGCCTTAAAATAAATACTTCTCAAGAGGAAATAATACAGACATAATATGCAAAAATCCAAACCAGACAAAAAAAAAATAATAAATGACCGAGCAAATGCCACAGAAGGTGAAACATAAAAAGGGTCCAACGAACAGCCCCCGAAACTCATCGCCAAAAAAGTGTTGTAGAAAACATCCGAAGTACTTTGTAAAATACAGAATCTTAGCAAAAAAGTTTCTTTTTTCTTTTGTTTTTCTTCCAAGTTTTCTCAAAATCGTTGCAAAATATTAGCTGGTATCGTAGCGGGATTAAATGCGAAGAAGAATGTGCTTTTTGCATTTTTTTTTGTTATTAGTATTCACATATAATATATAATAATAATAAGGATCAACAAAAAGTCCTCCACTGGTCTGTATGGAGCAATGGCAGCCATATTGCACAAGGCTCATCTTCCTCAGGCACATGGAAGAACTCTCCACTTGCTCACATGCTGCTTTACCAGGCACGGGTAAACCGAACTACCAGCGCCGCTCATTTCTCCGTTCATCATCCGCCACAGCAAGACAAAGAACTGAGCATGTCGAGTCCAGAGTTCACATTTGAAATCCTCCTTGCTTTATGACACAATGCTGCTCACATTTATATTTTTCACATATCAAAAACATTTGGTTCCTTTCGCTCATCCAAGCCCTCACACGCTGGTTAAGAATACAGGATACAGTACAAAACAACAAAACTGGTCCATGAATGAATCTCCACCCTCGAACTGAATGTAAACAATCTCTCGCAATGGCTTTCGATCCGAATCCGACTGCATGAGTTTGATTTCCATCACACGATAACGATTAAAAAAAAGCTCGACAAAAATGCCATGCTCGGAATCATCTCAAACGTCGACTAGTGTTGAAAAAAACGCAAGTACTACAATGCACCGTTGAGTCGAACGAGTTAAGCTACATTTAGTTCACAGCCGTTGTTAGTTTACTTAAACTAGTTGAATCTACGTTCGGTTGAAAGTTCACACCCGTTTTTCAATGGGGTAGAAAGAAGGTTAGTGTACGTCTTGTCAATCTCAAAAGGTTACGAATAGCCTTTCACAGTCCAGAAATAACAGTTGAATTAAAACAAATGTTCTAGGCACTACTGAATGTCCAAAGGCGCTGCTGTAGACTGAGGAAGAATAGTGTTAGAAAGCAAATCCAAGAGATGACTTTGCGAAACACTTCCATATTTTGGTACGGCTCCTCAAATCTGGCCGATTCACCAAACAGATGAACTCTGTGAGGGGATAAAACAAAACGTCGACACAAATGTTCACCCCTCAGGCCATGATTTTTTGCGGAATCTCTATGGAAGCTTTGAGGAAGATGGAGTTGTCACGGATGTAGTTCCTCTTCTTGATCTCCTCGTGCGAGATGAATTTGGGGTAGCCGAAGCCCAGCGTGCTCTCGTCCAGCGAGTTGCGGCTGCTGCAGGGCTTCTGGAAGTTCTTCCAGTTGGGGTCCGGGTTGAAGGTCTCTGTGATGTGCTGGGGTTTGGATAGTGATGGGTCGCTCTGGTCCAGGATGGAGAAGGTCACCTTGGAAAACATAAAGATAGATAAACAAACAAATAAATAAATAGAAAAAGAATTTTGCATATTATTTTGAATATACAAAAGAATAGATTTTGCTGTTGTTGATTTTTTTAAACAACGGTGTGATTTTGTAAACAAACTGGGTTAAAATCATCACAACTAATGCTAGTAAAGAAATTTATCAGTGAAAGTGGAAAAAAGTATTTATATATACTTTTATGGCCATTTTTGTAGTCTGAGGTACGGTGGCTGGGAGAGCTCAAACACTTTTAAGTTTAGAAAACGCATGCAATATATATTGCCCATAAATAAAAACTAATTCTAGAATTTTTTGTTTTTGTTTTTTTATTGTGCAGCCTCTCTATCTCTATTGAAGGTGTCAGTATGGTTAAAAAGCATTATAGAATTTACTATAAATTACTATAGTATATTTTTGTATTTACATGTTGGTGTCTGACAAATGAAAATAGCTCTGGTAGCAGATATTGCAGCCTCTGTTACTTTTTACCTTGCACTTTTTATTAACACACTATTTATTTAGGATATGCCTGATTATTAAATTGTTAAAATGACTATAAATAAATAAAATATTCTTTCGAATAAAATATTATGTGTTCTTTGGAAGACTTGCATTGTGATGATATTATATTGTCATTCTGGCATTATATAAAGAGTGGCGTAAAATGTTCTTAAAATGACAACGATATCGTTTATCACTATATATTTCGGTGCATTATATCTTACAATAAAATAGATATCGTGACAGACCTAAAAACATCTTCAATTTAACAAGACATACAGATACACGCAAGTTCTCCCAACAAACTGGCTGCTTCCTGTTTAGAGTCAGCAGTGTCTGAGGTCTGACTGTTTTGTTTATGATCAGGATGTTAAAATAGTTATCATTTTTCCATGCGCATGTGTTGTCAAACCGATGAAGATATTATCTCAATTGGTAAGTGTTTTTCTGTTTGCCAGTGTTTTCCTAACTAGCAGTGTTTGAGCTGTTCCAGCAACCGTAGGGCCATAACTATTATCGACATCGGCACGGTTAATTCTGAGGTCGAATTATTGCAATTTACACAACTGCCTGATGTAATTACCCTACAAAATTCGTAAATCAATTATCAGATTTACAGGGTTGCAGTATTATGACAAATGATTATTTTTACTCTTATTTTTAACTCTTTACTCCCATTCCGGGTTATTTCAACCCAATTCTGGGTGTAATAGGGACTAACCCAATCACTGGATTCGTTTTTTTCAATTAAATTAATAGAAACAAATTTAACCCAATGTTTGAGTTTGTCCATATTTTACCCAATTTGAGTTTAAATAACCCAGCATTTCTTGGAGTGCTGATATTGTGATATTATTATATTTTGTAAGATTTACATTTGATGAATAAATGCTTCTAAACGGCTACTATGTTCATAAGCTCAACAGAAATCTCTCTGATTGCTTATAAAGCTCATTGCTGAAAAAAAGTGCAAAGAATCATGTACAGATCTAAATATAATCCTATAATAATTGGCTATAATAAAAAAACAAACCAACATTTTTAGATTTGACTAATCATTTGAAGCGGATCAAAACCTTTCATCAAAGTTGTGCTAAAACCAAAAATTTTATAATAACCTAAAATATCAATACATTTGTATTAAATTATTTGTTTATTAATTATGCAATAACAATATTTTGATCTACTTCAAATATGGACTACTATAGATTAACCTTTTTGCCACCTTATTTTTAGTTGATGGTGTATGGGGTGTCACAATACACTGACATTGGTGGTAACCACATTATTAAAAATGAATACTCTTTAAGATAACCCAACACATACAGTTAATACTCCAGCGCCAGCAGAATGACCACTTTTTCACACTCATTCTGATCACTTTGTATTCAGTTCAAACTAGTTAAGCATGTTTAAGTCACTGCAGATCAACCAGTGATAAAGCAAAAAACATTTTGCTCACATACTTATTACTAAAAACCCAAAAGAAATAGATAAATTGATATGCATTCATGAGCTTGTTCACAAACAAACAAAATAAATGATTTTTCTTCCAAGGTTTTAGATATCGTAGTATATAGATATTGTGAATTCTTTTAGCCACAATAGTTATGGTGTGAGAAATCCAATATTGTCACAGCACTAGTTCCGTTGGTGCTATGTTTGCCCATGTTAGACAGTTTAGATCAAGAAGGTCACCTTGTATGAGAAGGGCCACTCGAGCAGGTTGTCGTATTCTCCAGGCAGCACGCGGATGTAAATGGACAGATGCGAGCCCTCACCGCTGCCGTTGCCATTTAGGAAAGCAGACACCTGGAGCTTATACCCGTAGCGGTGAGTGTAGAAAGGTGGACTGAAGAACTCGTGGTTGTTGCGCAGTTTGGCCTCCTGCAGTTTGCGCGAGTAGTCGGTCAGTTTCCAGATGAGGACGCCGTCGTGACTGACCGAGAGCTCCTCCATTTCGCGTCTGAGCTCCAAGATCTCCTGCCGCTGGCGTCCCACGAGACTGCACATCATGGTCAGGTGAGATTTAGTGCTTTCTTCCAGGTGTCGACCAATCGCCATCTTTGGGCACTGAAAAACCAAGAACAGATTAGAGTAAGGATAATGTGAATCTGAGTGATATCTTGGTTTTGACTCTTGTTTGATTCTATCAGTATCATAGTTGTACAATCTATGTTTTACTGGCATCAGTTTACACTACCTGACAAAAGTCTTGCCGTCTATCCAAGTTTTAGGAACAACAAATAATATCTTGACTTCTAGTTGAATATTTGGTATCAGAAGTGGCTTATATGAAAGGCAAGGGCCTTTAGATTATGTTTATTTTACCAAAATAAAATATGATCATGCCTTGATTTTTAATTATTTAATTAGGACAGTAAAGTCTGACTTTGCTTAGACAAAAGTCTTGTCACTTAACAGAATTAATGTACACTATAATATATAAAATCATGGTGCAGTGGAAAAAGAATGAATATTGGAAAAATAATTAATATTGAGCTTGGACGACTGCATCCATACATCTCTGCAGTGACTCAAATAACTTATCAATAAAGTCATCTGGAATGGCAAAGAAAGAGTTCTTGCAGGGCTCTCAGACTTTATCAAGATTCTTTGGATTCATCTTCAATGCTTCCTCCATCTTACCCCAGACATGCTCAATAATGTTCATGTCTGGTGACTGGTCTGGCCAATTCTGGAGCACCTTGACCTTCTTTGCTTTCAGGAACTTTGATGTGGAGGCTGAAGTATGAGAAGGAGCGCTATCCTGCTGAAGAATTGTCTCTCTCCTGTGGTTTGTAATGTAACAGGCAGCACAAATGTCTTGATACCTCAGGCTGTTGATGTTGCCATCCACTCGCATGCCCCCACTCGCATGATCTCTCGCATGCCCCCATATTGAATGTAAGCTCAAACCATGATTTTTCCTTCACCAAACTTGACTGAAATCTGTGAGAATCTTGGCTCCATGCGGGTTCCAGTAGTTCTTCTACAGTATTTGTGATGATTGGGATGCAGTTCAGCGGACAATTCATCAGAAAAACTTCTGCCTTACTTTTCCAAATGATCAACTAGATGTCAAATTATTATTTGTTGCTCTTATAACTGGGATGGACGACAAGACTTTTGTCAGTTAGTGTATATTGCTAAATTAATTTAAAAAAAAAGTAAAAAAAAAAAAAGCAATTAAATAGTCCTTTTAAACTGAACATGGTTTTAAAAAGTATCAATAAATAAATACTGGATGATTAATTTGTAAACGCAACATTTAAAAAAATGTAAAAACAAAACTAATGATCTATTCTAATTAATTAAATGTATAAGTAATTTGACTGTAATTTGATTTAAATAACATTTAAAAACATAAATTACATACATAGTTGTAACATGCCAGTTTAATTGGCAATTTAAAAACAAATGTATTACATTTTCTGGTAATTATATGTTAAAATGTTTTAAACATGACAAATTAAACAAACATTTTAAACATCTTTGTATTTGTCCAATTGAAAAGTAATTTACATTTTTTTTATTTAAGTTACATTTGGCATATGTAACAATAATCCTACCATTTCGAAACGTAACTTTTAAAAATATGGAGTATATTAACCCTTATGGGCTCTTTGGGATGTTTTCATCCACAAACAAATGATTTTTGGTGACAAATCTTATTTTGACACATATTTTGGGAAAATGCTTTGAAAAAAATTCAATAATACACATACAATGGACAAAGTGACTACCCCTTTGTTATGTTGGTGGCTGTTTTTGCCCCATTGACTTCCAGTATAACCACATTTTTTGATTGCAAAGCCACGACACCATTTAATCATGCATTCTTGATTGTTGGTGGTTTTCCCTGTTGGGAAGAAGTAAATGTACAAATTTTTACTGTTGATCATTAGTTCCGGTGCAAAGAAAATTTTAGTTTCTAGATAAAAATTATATGGTTATATGAAGTATAGTGTGTGAAGGTTTGAAAGAGACATTGGTGCACTCACCTAGATATGTTTGAGAAATTAAAAAAATAAGTAGCTCAGCAGAACATAGTAAGTCTATTTAGCTACACACACTATAATTTGCTGTTTTACTCCACAGAACTCTATATAAAAGCCAGAAACATTTTCGCACAGGCCTATGTAAAGGGTTAATGCTGCCAACTGATGATCAACAGTAAAAATGAAAGGTTTTACCTCTTCCCAACAGGGAAAAACACCAACGGTAAAAGAATGCATGATTGGTGTCATGGCTTTGCAATCAAAATATGTGGTTATACTGGAAGTCAATGGGGCAAAAACAGCCACCAACACAACGAAAGGGTAATCAATTTGAACAGTACACAAGGGTTAAGTATTTATTCTCATAATAAAAAAAGAATACGTAATATACTTATTACAGTTTGAAAGAATTACTATATTACGGCATAACAGGAATATATGACAAATAAATAGAACAAAATATTAATTTAAAAAGCTCATACTGCATTTATTCAATTGAATGTCTGTGTTTACTCGAAAAGTACTTTAATTAAATTCCTTTACATTTAATTACAATTTCGACTAACTAATTAATTTTATTTTTAACCACCAGGTTTCCACTTCTAGCTTCAAAGTTTATTTCTGATCCGGTCATAATTTGTGTGAATGTGTTCAGCACTTACTCTGTGTTTGCAGCCGGCCTCTTTGAATGGGCAGAGGATCAGCGCACTGCCGCAGCTCTCCTTCACGTGGTTGGCCAGGTCCTCGCGGGCAATGTTCGGGGTGCCGCACTGATTGGGGCACTGCACTGGAAAGCGAGGGCAGTGATACTGGTGGTTCTGCGGAGAGCAAAGGCAACAGTCGGCATTAGCACTGACGTTAATCTGGAGGTTGTGCTGTGATTTCTTGAGCAATGACAGCTTGAGCACTGAGGCGTGAGCTCCAAAATATGCACGCATTCATGAAAATCATCATGAGATCATCTTAAACACCAGATCTGACAAAGTTGGGATGTTTTATAAAATGCTTTATTGTTTAAATAAGTAATACTTTAGTTTAAATACCAATTGTCATAAATAACAAATGGCTTATTACCAGACTGTTAAGTTATTGGCTGTTTATTAGTACTTAAAGCAAATTTTCTGCATGATCTTATTCTACATCCCTAATCCTACACAATACTTAACTACTACCTTATTAACTATTAATAACAAATGAGCAGTTTATTGAGGCAAAAGTCACAGTTAATAGTTTATTAATAGCAAGAATTGGTCCTTAAAATAAAGTGTGACCAAATTTGATCTCATCTGCTTTGGAATCGGGTTGTTTGGGGTTATTTAAACAAGGAGTAGCCAAAAATGAAAAAGATTTGCCTTGCAAAAATTGTTTCAAAACAATCCACGTTTACACATATCTGCGAAAATGGCCAAAAATGCTATATTAATACGCATGCCAGGCCAGAATTTCTCGTCAGTTTCTTAACGCTTTTGTCTATGTAATTGTGTGTGTCTAAATGTGTGTAAGATGTGTCTTCACTTTTGGTTGTAATGTTAAGTAAATCCACTGTTTGCTGATGAAGCTAATGCAAACACTTGAGCAACAACACTACTACATATTCTGCCATTGTAGTGTATGTTTGTTTGTGCTTGCCTTTTATATACACTCCACTAAACACATAATATGTGCATGATGTCATCATTTTAAAGACAATAGCGTTGCTTTTAAAAACTTTCACTTTCAAATGAGTTTTCAAATGTATGCATTTTCAGTCCCAAAAATGACATTGTCGTGTAAACGAACAGGTAAAGCGTATAAAAAAGTTCCAATTTTTTGCTGAAAACGTCAAATAAATGGCCAAGAGTGTCTGCACTCATGTTCCTGCGCCTCAGCTGATACAGTGTGACACTAGAAAGGCTGAAGTCACAGGTTCAGATGCCAGGAAACACGCACTGACAGATGCTCAGCATTTGGATTGAAGTGTAGGCCAAATATTAGTCATCAAGTAGGAAATGGCGCACCAAAAACATGTGAAATATGAATCCTCCTCTGTATGAGAAAATGAGAACAACTTTTCTTTTGGTTTGGAAACCTACAAATGCCTACAGAGGCTGTATTTTAAGATATCATGCGCTATTAGCATGAAGGATGCTCCAAAATGTAGGTAGCTTAATTATCCCACCTTCTTATATTAGGCCAAATTCACAGCCTGTGTGTATCCATAAGAAAGGTTACGTGACATCCAAGAGAATGGACAATGTTAGAAAAATGTAGATTCTAAAGCTGTTCAGCAATGAAAAGTGTCTATAAATCTGGTCCCCCAACTGATTTCACAACTTAAAATGTTGTAATTTGTCAATGTTGTTGATTTAAAAAGTAATGTGTGACCCTAGACCACAAAACCAGTCTCATTTTGCACGGCAAAATTTTGTAATTTTCCAAAAACACATTGAATGGGTCAAAATGATAGATATTTTATACCAAAAGTCATTAGAATATTACATAAATTTCATGTTTTATGAGGATATTTTGTCAATTTCCTGGCAAAAAAATCAGTTTACTCTGTAAAGCAGTGTATTCTCGCCATGACTAGAATGTCTGTGTAGTCATATCTGCCTTGCAAGCAGTTCCATGGTGCAGAAACAGACAGCAAACATCAAAAATATAATGGTCTTTAATCATAAACTGTAACAATTTAGTGCAATTTCAAAGCCTACCTACAAAACTAATGCAAAAATATATATAACTGTATATAATATAAAAAAATATATGAATATAAAAAAAATATTAGTAATCTTCATTGCTAAGTTCTTCATTTATGTAACTTTAAAGGCGATTTTTCCCAGTATTTAGATTTTTTTAACCCCCTTAAATTCCAGATTTTCAAATAGTTGTATCTCGATTAAACATTGTCCTATCCTAACAAATAAAACATCAATGTAAAGCATGTTTATTTAATATTATTCAGCCTTAGATGATGTAAACATCTTAATTCCAATGCAGATTTATATCATTTCACATTTATTAATTCATTATTTTGTTACATTTACTTAATTAACCAATACTTTTCAAATTGCAAAATGATTAACATACTTGAATCAGTTTAATCCATGTTTAAAAATGTAGGTAAATACAGCGTTAAATACACAGATAAATCCTTGCAACATATTTGTGTGTAATATATTGCAAAGACTGTGTTTCTGTGTTAGCGACATGCTAACATTCAAATCTATTCAAATCAACAACAAACTGCAAAAAATGAGTCACAACACACCACCCGTGGGATCTAATTCACAGAAGCGGTCACATCTGAATCCCCATGGCAGATGTATGAAGACAGCGCACCATGTTTTGGAAAACGGCTAGCATGTCTATTAGCCAGGCAGCTGAATCTCCCAGTGTTTCCAGCATGTGTACCTCTATGTGTGAACGCAGGTGTTATGAAAAGAAGCGAGGCCAGCCCAAGCTGTGGTTGGCACCAAACCCACAATCAAGTATGAAAGCCAGCATTTATGTAGTCAGAGGCTCATTGCCATCCGCCCTGCGCAGCCTCAAAACCCCTTTTAATTCGCCACTGAGCGGCTACTGTTCTCTCAGCACCCGACAGGAATAAAAGTCAACAAGCAAACACTATTAGCGTCCGGTTTCGTGTGGTACTGATGCCAGGCCGCAGCTGAGGAGTGTAGAGCTGAATGAGGTACAGTGGTTTGCTTGACTTGTCACTCACCTGGATTGTGTCGTACACAAACTCTTTGCCGCAGTATTTGCAGGGCTGTGTGCGTTTGGGGCACTCTGTCATGGTGTGCTGGGACAGTAGTCGCCGCATCATTCTTGCGCCACACTTGTTTTCGCAGTAAACACTCTCCTGCGGACAGATGCCCTGGTGGTTCTGAGAAATGGAAAAGAGATGGAGATGTCAGAAGAAGAGTCACTTTCATTTATATAGAGCTTTGTACAAAGCAAACTGTATAAAAAACGGTTTTACAAGGAAAGTAGTTGAATAGTTGACAATCAGGTTTAACCATCAATTTATTAGGTGATGTAATCTGATATATGGCAATATATGCAAACTACACATAAACTCATGTTTGGATTTTCAGCCAGATTCAATTCATCTTTATTTGTATAGCGCTTATACAATGTAGACTGTGTCAAAGCAGCTTCACATGGAAGATTATAGTGAATTGAAACAGTGTCAGTTCAGTTTTCAGAGATTAAGTTCAGTTCAGTTTAGCTCAGTTCAGTGTGGGTTAATAATCACTACTGAGAGTCCAAACACTGAAGAGCAAATCCATCGATGCTCTTCAGCCAGATCACATGAGGAAACTATTTTATTTATTTATTCATATTGTATTTTAAAAAACTAAGCAAATTGTACCAAAAAATGTACAACTGAGATTGTACAAATTAAAACAAATTAGCCACTAAGTTCTGAATTACTGTGGGATTGCCTTGGGATTTCACATATATAATATATACAGCGGGGAAAATAATATTGAACACGTCACCATTTTTCTCAGAAAACATATTTCTAAAGGTGCTGTTGAATTGAAATTTTCACCGGATGTTGGTAACAACCAAATAATTCAATATATGTAAAGAAAACACATCTAAAATTAAGTTATGGGTAATAAAATGAAATGACACAGGAAAAAAGTAATGAACACATGAAGAAAGGGAGGTGCAGGAAGGCAGTGAAAGCCCAGACAGCAACTGAAATCTCTCAGTAGTTCTTTAGCAAATCCTCTGCGCTTCGTCAATAAATTCATAATTCGCATTCATTCATTCGTAAATGAATATTAGCTGCTTCAGTCAAACATCTACATTATCAGAATGATGAAGATGAAACCAGGGTGGACATTTCAGCAAAACAATGATCCAAAACACGCCAAGGAAGCTCAAGATCAGATTTGATAGACTAGACCCACAGAACCATCAAGTCTGTGAAAAAAATAAAAATAAAAAAAAACTCACACCTGAGCAATGCATGTGACTTCATTCTCCATATGAGAGGCGTCTTTAAGCTGCAGTCATTAAATACATTTCAGTAGTTCAGAACTTTCTCCTTGTGACATTACATTGTTATTACACATAATTAATTTTCCAGATTTCTTTGGTTTGTTTTATTTTTATGTTTGTATTATTTGGGTTTTTACCAAAATCTGGTTCAATTTCATGTCAACAGCTCCTTTAGGAATATCATTCCCAGAAAAAAACATTGTGTGTTCAATACTTATTTCCCCCGCTTTATATCATATGAAACATATATTTCAAAATATTGCATTAAATGTATTTTAATGTTTATTTTTTTCAACAATTGAGATTACAAAAAAACTTTGTCTTCATCAGTCTTTTTACTCCAGTTCACCAACATATAAACAACTAAGAATAAGAAGTAGTAGTTATTAATATACTTCTGCAGTTAATGGATTACATTAAAACATTTGCAAACAAGTTTTGTATTTCAAGTTTTTTTTTAAATGTTATTATGAAATATGCAAATATTTATTTCTAGCATGAAACCCTGAACACTGTATGAAGTTACAAATTCTACAAATTATTTGTTTGACATTACAGTCAATGGTTTAAAATGTTGTTTTTAGTTAGGCAAATTATGCAATATCTTTCTGTAAATACCTTTAAAACATAGATAAAATAGAAAAGATATAGAATAAAAAATGGCAAGTCTGGTAGAAGTGGAGATTTCTGAAAAAAAGCTTTTATAAATATGTATTAAAACTGAAATGTACAAACACCAATTAATAAAGGGATAAAACACATACAAGGGCTTTCTATGCATAAAAACACCTTATGGAAGGCCACAATTTCTAAATTTACACAAGCTAGAATACTAGAACAAGCACTTGTTGATTAAGATCTTAGTCACACTTTATTTTGAAGTACAAATCTGACTATTAATAAGTCATAAACTGATTTTTGGCTCTATAAACTTAGTAATTAGCTGCATATTTATTGCTATAAACGAGGTAGTTAGGTTTATGTATTAAGTAGGGTAGGGATGTAAAGTAAAATGATACAGAATATGTGTTTTTTAAGTTCAAATAAACAGCCAATAACATACTAATAGGCAAGTAATTACCCACTAGTTAATAAGGAGAACTGGTACTTAGACTGAAGTGATACCAAGATTTTTTAGAAAAGCTGAAATACAGGGTAAAATATGTTTGTTGAACCGAGATAACTAATCATCGTCTTTCGGCAACTATTACATCGACTCACATTGAGTAAAATCTGTTTACACTGTCAAGCAGTGTATTGTCGACATCACTAGAATTTCTGTGTAGTCATATCAAGCAGTTCCATGACGCAGAAACAGACAGCAAACATCAAAAAATCCAAATAAAATGGTCTTTAATCACAAACTGTAACAATTTAGTGCAATTTCAAAGCCTACCCACAAAACACAAAAGAAAGATGCCTATAAAATGCTTAAAAGGCTATTTTGTATATTGTGAGGTTGGCGTCGCGTGTATAAAAATAGGAGTGGCACTATATTAGCGAACGACCACAGTTCTTGTGTTACTATGAGTTCAAGCTGCTGGTTTGCCAATTACAAATTCTTAGACTTCACACATTGCAGAATTATACCACTGTGAGAAGCACAGAAGCCTTTTTCTTTATGTAGCAGTGCTTAACACAGAGCACATACTGACTGGTAGACATAAAAAGAAAGTATGGTTTAGTTAATATGCTAATGAATTAAAAACGCAAAGATAAAGTTATAATTGTCTGTTAACTAGGAAGAATATAATCTCTGTAGCCATCGATGGTGATTCTGTGTTTTGTGATAAGCTTCACAAATACAACCGATTTGAAGCCTAAAAATGACGGCACCACACTGTAAAACCCAACAGGCAACTTGGGTCAAATGAAATGAGTGTAGTTAACTCAATATTTACTAAAAGTTAATTCTACTCATTTGAAAAGAGTTTTGAACTCTGTTGAAGGTAATGAGTTAATTAAATACCTCATTACTTCAAATTAAATGGAGTAAGTTCACAGTACTCACATAATTAGTAATAAATTAGTTTTTTACTTAAATGATTTGTTGCAATCGGTTTCCTCAAGTGGTTTGAGTTGCCTAAACTTATTGGGTTTTACTGTGCTCAAATTGCTTCATTTACTCAAATAGATTAAGTTCACAGTACTCATTAGGATTCATTTTTTGAACTTAAATGGTTTGTTGCAATCGGTTTTCTCAAACGGTTTGAGTTACCTTAACTTTTTGGGTTTTACAGTGCATGTTAGCACTTGACTACAGCATCACCGCCATTAAGCTTCACTCTTTTAAAATCTATAAGTTGGAAAATATTGAATAGTATGGACTCAATCACCTATGCAAACTTGTGGTTCAACATATTGAGGCTGAGAAAAGTTCATAATGCCACAGACAAAGGCAATTAGGAAATGGCTTTTTTGGTTTTTGGCCAATAGAGAAAAAAAGTCAAAATTATGAACTGAAAAAAGGCTATGCTGCTTTCAATATCAAGTCAGCAGTTTATATCATTTTAACTTTTACAAAGGACACGGAAAGCACTGTGCTATGAAATTCATTCTTTTTAATGACTTGTGACAAGGAAAAGAGAGGTTTGTTGCCACGCCAACAATACAGCAAGACTAGCGGATGGTATAGTTGAATAGCTTGCACACATGCCACAGTCAAAGTTTAAACAGCTCAATAATCCACTCTGTGAAGCATGTACTTAGAGCTGGACGATTAATCGAAAAGTATTCAAAATTGACATTCAGAACCTATAATCGATCAAATTTGTCCAGGATGATTTCTTCAATTACTTTCCTTGTCACGTGACCCCACTCTGTTAAAGGCTGTGGCTGATTTTTACTTCTGCGGCCACTTTGCAGCCACATATGATCTCTGGGATCTCTGGGTAGGACGATGGACTCATTCTTGAGCCTTACTTTGCACTACATTGACAACGATTGAAAGCTGCACCAGAGATGCCCTTAGACGGCATATAAAACTTGTCAGTGAACTATGAGGGCAAAAAAAATTTAATAAATAAAATAATTGTTCATTAATCATAATCGAGTTAAAATGTTAAAACTATTCGAGATTTAGATTTTAGGCCAAATGTACTGCACATGCTCACCAGAAAAGCAAAGTCCGCTCAAATAACGCACCGACATGATATTTCTATGTAGTATACTTGTTCCTGCTGCTTGCAATAGCGCTACTGTGCTGTCATGGAAACGCTGGTAAAAAAATACACCTCTCGAATGTGTTTTTATTGGCTTGTGTCGTTTTAAATCAGTGTGACTTAAGTTACTGAGTAAAATTAAAAAAATTCTTACAAAATTACATTAGATTTTTTTACTTTTAATAAATAATTATTTGAGTTATTGTTGAGGTTCTATTAACTATAGCATACTATACGCCTGTGGCTTCGCCCACGCTGGAAGAGGATTGTCTGTTGATATAATTATAGCTAGCTTCACGTCATTCATAAGGATGGGTGTAGGTACTTTTGGTTACGGCATCAGCCCAAAATGTTCATTTCGGTGCATCCCTAGAGTTCTAGGAACTACAAAAAAGTTCCTTTGGTCCAAAAACCCCTAATCCTACAGCACTCTATTACTATGATATTCACCTCATAGGCCTCTCCTGTAAACTCGCTCCCGCAGAACTCGCACTTGACCTTGCGTTTGGGACAGTCGTGCTGCAGGTGTTCGGGGAGGTCTCTGCGTGTCAGCTTGACGGAGCAGCGGTTCGGGCAGGGGATCACATTGAAGGCGCAGGTCGAGAAGTGGCTCTGGGGGTGGAATAAAACACAACACATTCAAACAAATCCCCTCGAGACAAAAACATTCTAGCAGTAGCTACATTAGAAGACCAAAGTGTGTAATGATAATTTTAAATGTTTATGATATACACTACCTGACAAAAGTCTTGTCGCCTATCCAAGTTTTAGGAACAACAAATAATAACTTGACTTCCAGTTCATCATTTGGCATCAGAAGTTGCTTATATGAAAGGAAAAAGGCCTCTAGATTATGCTTATTTTACCAAAATAAAATATGATCATGCCTTAGGACAGTAAGGTCTGACTTTGCTTAGACAAAAGTATTGTCACTTAACAGAAACAATGTACAGTATAGACTATAAAGTCATGGTGCAGTGGAAAAAGAATGAATATTGTGTATGACTCCCATGAGCTTGGATGACTGCATCCACACATCTCTGCAATGACTCAAATAACTTATCAATAAAGTCATCTGGAATGGCAAAGAAAGAGTTCTTGCAGGACTCCCAGAGTTCATCAAGATTAACTGGATTCATCTTCTGTGCCTTCTTCATCTTACCTCAGACATGCTCAATAACTTTCATGTCTGGTGCCTGGGCTGGCCAATCCTGGAGCATCCTTGACCTTCTTTGCTTTCAGGAACTTTGATGTGGAGGCTCAAGTATGAGAAGAAGCGCTATCCTGCTGAAGAATTTGCCCTCTCCTGTGGTTTGTAAAGTAATGGACAGCACAAATGTCTTGATACCGCAGGCTGTTGATGTTGCCATCCACTCTGCAGATCTCTCACATGCCCCCATACTGAATATAACCCCAAACCAAGATTGTTCCTTCACCAAACTTGACTGGTTTCTGTTAGAATCTTGGGTCCATGCGGGTTCCAGTAGGTCTTCTGCAGTATTTGTGATGATTGGGATGCAGTTCAACAGATGATTCATCTGAAAAATCTACCTTCTGCCACTTTTCCAAATGATCAACTAGAAGTCAAGTTATTATTTGTCGCTCTTACAACCATCGACAAGACTTTTGTTAGGTAGTGTATGGTTAAAGTAAAGTCTCTCACAATAAGAATTACTTGTTCTACGACAATAATGATTAAAAACTGGCACTGGTTAGTTCAGAGTCGTATAGAGCAACAAAAAAATGTCTGTGCAGTGACTATATGTACTACAATGCAATACATTATTACTGACATACTTTTACTCCAAAATAATGTTACAGCTAGCTGTAAAAGCGTATGTGCAGTTTATTTGTAACTAGCTTCCTCTATAAATGAAACAGCTATTACATCATGCTCATTATAATCATTAACGCAATAAATACCAGAAAATATTGTGATACCGTATTACGCCCATATCACCCATCCCAAGCCAACCCAACCCTCGAAAAGCAAACATCAGAAAAAAAATACCCAAGCCAAGCACATGTGGCCTCAGAGATGAAAAGCATGAATACCTGTAGCTGTTTCATCTGGCCAGTCCAGCGGCAGCCCTCTTCACTGTGAATACAGCGGATGGGCAGCGCCAGTATCTGCTGCTCCAGCTCAGGGTCAGGATAGATCTATAACACAGCGTTACACCAAGGACACATTAATCAGAGCTGTCTCCTCTCTTAAAACACACTCATGGATTAGGCACTCAAGGACAGGACAGAGGTCTGGGTTTAAACGTTCACTTATTAACTATGGCACACTATACGCCTGTGGCTTCTCCCACGCTGGAAGGGGATTGTCTGTTGATATAATTATAGCTAGCGTCACGTCATTCATAAAGATGGGTGTTAGTACTTGAGTACTATGAATTTACAGCAGGGATTGATCTTAAAGGGATAGTTCACCAAAAAAAAAAAAAATGAAGTGGTTCTAAATGTTAATGAATTTATTTCTTACAGTATATTGAACACTAAAGAAGATATTCTGAAGAATGTTGGGGGGAAAAGCAGCCACTGATCTTCATAGTTGGAACTAAAAAATACTATGGAAGTCACTGTCAGTTTTTTTCCAGCATTGTTCGGAATATCTTCTTTTGTATTCAACTGAAACACTAGGGTTAAGAACAAGGCTTTTTTGGTGATGGCAGCTTAAAGACGCCTCTCATATGGAGAATGAAGTCACATGCATTGCTCAGGTGTGATTATTTTTACAGACTACAACAGAGTGTGAAAATCTTGACGTTTCGTTGGGTCTCGTCTATCAAATGTGATCTTTATTTTGTATTCCTTATTGGATTCAAGTCAGGTGATTGGCTGGGCCATTCTACAGCTTGAATTTCTTTCTCTAAAAAGCAGTTACAGTTAAAAACACAGGTCAAGAACAAGTTGAGGAGGTGTAAATGATGGGGATTTAGTTTTTCCATTATTGGATGAACTATCCACTTAAAACACAACTATTGTGTAACATGATTTTTCAAAACACTTCACATCAATGCAATTCATGAACATTATATAATAATTCATGAACATATATAAATACAATATCTTGGCATTCTAACAGGCACTTGTTAATAATAAGCTTCCAAATCTGCATTTTTTTTATACTGCCTTTGTGATATCACATAGAAATTGTATAGGAAACAACCAATACATAATTAAATTATTAATAATTAAATAATAATTAAAAGAGGTATATTTTTTCACTGATGATGAGTAAATATTCATAATTATAAGATATATGTAATTATAAGTGTATATACAGTAGGGGAAATAAGAATTAGGCCTGAATGCTACACCATTTTTCTCAAAAAACATATTTCTAAAGGTGATGTTGACTTGAAATTTTCACCGAAACGAAATCTATTTATGCAAAGTAAAAAAAATTAATTAGTTTACAAATTAAGTTATGTGTAACAAAGTAAAATGACAAAGGGAAAAAGTATTGAACACATGAAGAAAGGGAGGTGTAAAAATGCAGTGAAAGACCAGACAGCAGCTGAAATCTCTCAGTATTTCTTCAGCAACCACTTGCCTTTCGTAATTTTAAATGAATATTAGCTGCTTCAGTCCAACATCTACATTAGCAGGATGATAAAGATGAAACCAGGGGGGACATTTCAGCAAAACAATGATCCAAAACACGCCAAGGAAGCTCTCAAATGCTTTCAGGGGAAAGAAACTCAAGCTGTAGAATGGCCCAGCCAATCACCTGACTTGAATCCAATAGAGAATACAAAATAAAGATCAGATTTGATAGACGAGACCCACAGAAACATTAAGATTTTAACACTGTTGACGTTTGTAAAAAAAAAAAATATCACACCTGAGCAATTCATGTGACTTAATTCTCCATATGAGAGGCGTCTAAGCTGCCATTACTAAAAAAGCTTTTTATATAAAGTATTAAATACGTTTCACTAGTTCAGTACTTTATCATCGTGTCATTCTATTGTTATTACACATAACTCATTTTCCAGATTTTTTTTTGTTTTGTTTTATTTTTATGTATGTATTGTTTGGGTTTTTACCAAAATCTGGTTCAATTCCATGTCAACAGCTTCTTAAGAGATATTATTCCCAGGGAAAAACATGACGTGTTCAATAATTATTTCCCCAACTGTATACAAAATGCTTACTCATGTAAATGGACCAAAGATATAATAAATAATAGTCATTTTTGCATTAAATCTTTTCGATACTGTGTCTAATTAAACAACAATGATGCAACACTGTGAAACTGAATTTAGAGAGATGGGCAAAAGAATAATGCTTTGTCAAAAACACAAATACATTATGTAAGCTGCATGACCTCAGCCAGTGTCCTGTAAAACGAGTGCGTACACGTGCATCTGTGTGTGTACGTTACATCCAGCGGCTACTGCATCTTCCCTTCATCCATAAAGTCGATGAAGGATGAGCAGTTCCCCATCCAATCAGCCCAAATCCCTAGCCTGTGGGATTTACATACACACACAGATCTGCCGGACTATGACTGAGCACATCAGACTCTGCAGACGCAGACGTTCGCTATCCATGTCACCCAGTATGAAGCCACACACAAACACATAAACACATGCTTATTTTCATTGACAGATTTTTTTAAAGATAAACTTTCCCATCTGTGCCATACTGCCATACACATGATGATTTGTAGATTTGTTTAAAAAATGTAAAAAGTAATATAAATAACTACAACATCACGAGTAAATGGATAGTTTGAAGTTGGCATCTTTGCTTTACAGATTGATCAAAAAGTTTCACACAACACAATCTCACGGCAAATCGCAACTTTTAGATTTTGTACGATCTCATTCATATAATTTAGTATGATTTAGTTATCCCCAATGACGGTCGGGTTTATGGGCAGGGTTAAGTGCAACGTCTCCTTTTTAAAATCATACATTTTCCGACAAATTCATATGAATTAGCCACTAAATTGACAAAACCTAAAATAGTTACGTTTCATTGTGAGATCAGGCTGGTTTCACAGGCTGCAGATCAGTGTCTGTGCTCTTATTGGCTGTTGCTGCTTATTTAAATAAGTTTGTTTTGTTTTGCTGCCATTAATCCCTAGCCCCTTTCGTGCAAAAGTAGGCAAATTACAGTTGCAATCAGAATTATTGAACCCCCTTTGAATTTTTTTTTCTTTTTTAAATATTTCCCAAATTATGTTTAACAGAACAAGCAAATTTTCACAGTATGTCTGATAATAGTTTGTCTTCTGGAGAAAGTCTTATTTGTTTTATTTCGGCTAGAATAAAAGCAGTTTTTAATTTTTTAAACCCATTTTAAGGTCAAAATTATTAGCCCCTTTAAGCTATATATTTTTCAATAATATACAGAACAAACCATCATTATACAATAACTTGCCTAATTACCCTAACCTGTTTAGTTAACCTAATTAACCTAGTTAAGCCTTTAAATGTCACTTTAAGCTGTATCGAAGTGTTTCGAAAAAAATATCTAGTCAAATATTATTTACTGTCATCATGGCAAAGATAAAAATAAATCAGTTATTAGAGATGAGTTATTAAAACTATTATGTTTAGAAATGTGTTGAAAAAAATTTCTCTCCGTTAAACAGAAATTGGGGAAAAAAATAAACAGGGGCTAATAAATCAGGGGGTTGAATAATTCTGATTGCAACTGTACCAATAAACTGTCACAGGTTTCTTATGCTCATCACTGGAAATTACCTTTAAATACTGTAATTTAGCTTCAAAATGGTAAATGTTTATTTTCGTTGAGTAATTAATTGATTCATTTTTCCTATAGCTAATATCTATAATATTTCATATGTAAAAAAAAATAAAGTTTTAATGTTTTAGTTTTACTTGACTATAACAAATCTGCATGGAAGTACCAAAATACAAATAAAATACTGTATAATAACAATTAAAAATCATGATATTTCGATTGTATTGCTTAAGCTTAATTTGGAACTTGTATGTGCCAACATTTACCCTTCATAAGTTTTGTCTGGGTTTTTTTGTATACTTGTTTTTCAAGAGTTCACACTTAGCTGATGATTGATTATAAAGCGTGTTTGGCATGCTGTCCTGGGAGAGAGCCCTGAGCTCATAAAATCCTGGAGTCCGGGGCTCCCTCCCGTTTGGTGGGCGAGAAGGGAGTTTGAGCTCAGGTGGGCCTCAAGAACTCCCCTGCTATTTATGGTTAATGACAAATTAGGGATTGCTACGAAGAGATATGCTGCTGATTAAGAGCTTGTCTATGGTACTAATTTGGTTTGGTCAATTCACCGATGTCGCAAGTTTTTGGACTGTGGGAGAAAACCGGAGAACCTGGGAGAAACCCATGCGAGCACGGGGAGAACATGTAAACTCTGCACAGAAATGTCGATTGGCCTGTTAAGAGACTTGGACCAGTGTCGTTCTTGCTGTGAGGCAACAGTGCTAACCACTGGGCCGCTGTGTCGCCCTATCGAGGAAAAGAAAAGGGGGAGTAGGGGTGGAAGGGGGGATTCTTCAAGCTCAAGATGACTGGGTAAGAAACTTTGGTTATTTATAATGAGTTAGGAATCATCCGATTGGTGAATCATGTATTAGCTAATGCGGGACCAGCTGTGGTCAATCATAAGCACATGATCCTCTCGAAATTAGTTTATAAATAAACTTCACTTAAAAGAAATTCTCTTATTCTCATCAAGACAAAATTTTGCTTTATTTCATTATTATTTATATTTTATTAGAGTTCTATATTATTATACTTTGTAAACGAACATATTCCTGATTTAAAACATTACTTCAATCTCCAGCTTCCTGTGATCCTCCAGAAAGCATGAAGAAATGATGAATTGATGTTTATTATTATCATCAATGGTTACAACAGTTGTGCTGCTTGATATATTAGTGTAAATATAAATAGAAAGCTCAAAAGATCATTATTTATTTGAAGCTGAAATAGTTTGTATTATTATATTGGAAATGCCTTTACTCTTACTTTTGATCAATATAAAGCATACATTCATTCATTTTCCTTCGGCTTGGTCCCTTTATTCATCAGGGGTCCCAACAGCGGAATGAACCGCCATCTTATCCAGCATATGTTTTACACAGCGGATGCTCTTCCAGCTGCAACCAGTACTGGGAAACACCCATACACTCACACACACACTCATACACTATGGCCAATTTAGTTTTGTAGAACATGCAAACTCCTCACAGAAATGCCAAATGGCCCAGCCAGGACTCAAACCAGTGACCTTCTTGCTGTAAGGCGACAGTGCTGACCACTGAGCCACCGTGCCGCCCCAATGTACTTTTCAAAAAGAAAAAGAAGCACAATGTACACAAAACAAATATATCTTTTTTGAACAGTTGCATTCAGTTACTTTTGCAGTACAAAAAAAAACTAAGTAATGGGTAAATTAAGAAGAATATAAATAAAATGTAACAGTTGGAAAATAATAATGCAGCTGTTCACTATATAAGTTTGTGAGAGTAGGAGGATGGAATGAGACGAGAAATGTGAGGTGAACCCAGCCTCAAACAGGCAGAGACAGGCAGTGATCTGCGGCCCTGCGGGGGTGATGGGTATTCTGTGGGCGACTCGCAGCTCTTTAAAAATGACTGCCTGTGCAATAATTGTGTGTGTGCGTGTGTGTTCAGGATCGTGAGCATCAGACGTAGTAGAGTAAAGTAGAGTAGAGTTTTCCCCCCGGACTTCATGCAAATCACAGTTTCAGCGGATTAGTGCACTAAAGCTCTTTCCAACACAGAACAGGTTTAAGTTGGTGCATGTGCCCATCCTGAAGCATGTCAAACACACTGCTGCAGAGCATGACTCAGATGTTACCACGGTTTGCTTACAAATATGGTGATAGGGCTGAAATTTGCATATTTTCTACTAAGCGGGTGATTCATATATGGCAAAATAAAAAATCTGTTTCATTTAAAGATCTCTTTGAAATGCACAGCTTTGTTGAATGTGTGATGTCATTTCAACCGAATACAGGGCATGATATTTCAAGTAGCTCCTCCCCTTTTTTGAAAATAGCCAATGGCGTTTTGTTTATGTTACAGCTCTGCCAGTCAGAGTGGTGGAGCTAATGCGCATCTGTTACTCACGACAGCAGTCTACAACAGTCTGTCTGTTGCTTTTCTGCTTTAAATGACAGCATTCAGGGTTACTTTCAAAGATCTGCTACATTTTGTGATCTGTGCTGAATCTGTGTTGTCGTCTCACTTAACCAGAGCACTGCAGTTTGTGTGACATTTCAGTTTGTTCAAATCCTGACTGTGTTTGCTACCGTTTATTATTTTCTTACATATGCAAGTGCCCATGCAAATATGCTGTATAAACACTCGGTTACAAGTGACACTTTCTACTGCATGGTATGATTCGGCATGGCATACTTTGGTTCAGCTTTATTTGGCTTAGATTGCATTTAGTATCTCTTAAAGTGGGTGTGATTATCGCTATAGTTGTGCTGCCTTTATTGATATGTGCAAAAACATTTTCATTTCGGCTCATCTCATGCAGCTCCCACTAGATCTGCTCATCGGCTACCACCAGGTAGGAACATCTGGAGTTCTTCTACTGACATTTCAGCTGTTTTTTTCTTGCTGTGATATAAAAATAGTTCAGTCATGTAAACAAGTAATCCAGCAGTGGCTGCTGATGACTATTTAAATATAGTGCCTTTGGTGTCTTGTGTCGCAAATCTAGTGACGATTCTAGACCATCATAGTGAGAGTGGACCAATCGGTTATCAGCAGTGTTTATGGGTCACATTTTGGTAGTAACATGCCTCACATGGAACCTCATCCAAGGTGATGCTAAAAAAGCCCCCAAAAGCAAGGGTTCCCACTCTTTCATAGACACCAGAATCAAGAACTTTTTAAAGCACCGTTTATTTTAAATCAAGTACCTTTGTAATTCACACCCCACTATATGTAGCGTCATGAAAGACCTTAGTGGTCTTAACATTTTTATTCATTCATTCATTTTCCCTCGGATTAGTCCCTTATTTATTAGGGGTTGACACAGCGGAATGAACTGCCAACTATTCCAGCATATGTTTTATGCAGCGGATCCCCTTCCAGCCACAACCCAGTACTGGGAAAGTTCTTAAAATTTTATTTACACTTGACATTTATGTTAAAATGTCAGCGTAATGATAATGTTTTGAATGTGTACGTTTTATAAATTTAGAGCATTTTAATCGTGTTCAAAAGGTTTTAGTAAAATTCATTGGATTGAATACTAAATAAAATTCAAATGCAGTTTCTGAAATATTGATACACATTTGCATTTAGTTGTAGTTCTTGTACAAGTTTTTAAGATTCTGGGACACTTTTGAAATGGGCCACAGTGTAAACACGAGCATTGGAGCCATAATGTGCCACACATGCACTTTCAATGATATTTTCAAGTACTTATCATGCCTTGAATCTGTATGTCAGAAATTCAAGTACTTTCAAGAAGCGTGAAAAACGTGCGAACCGAACCGTGCCATGCCAATTCTAAATCTAAATTTTGTCACTCCTTTAGACCACACTTGTTTTAGAACCTTAAGACTACAATATTGTAACTAACAAATCAAATCTGTTCATCTCTTCTGTTAAACTCGATAGATAAATATTGGAAACTGTAGCCATTGACATTCACAGTAGAGAAAAAAAACTATGGATGCCAATGACTTTTTGGTTTTCGACATTCTTTAAAATATGTTTTTTGTGTTCAACAAAAAAGAAAGAAAGAAAAAAAAGAAAGAAAGAATAAAAATAAACAGATCTGGAAAAAGTTAGAGGGAGAGCAAATAATGGCAGATTTGTAGTTTGTGTTGGAATGAATGTCCTTTGAAACTATTTTTCAGATTATTAACAAATAATTTGGGATGCATTTTTCATCATGATTATATAAAACGAAAATAAAAGTTCTCATCCTACAAGTTGCTAATCAGAGTAGGTTTAAAATGACTTGTTAAACTCAAGGTACAGTATATACAGTCATCATCTGCGAAGCGCTCAGAGGTTTCGTAATCTCAGTCTCTAGGGCACACATGAGAAAAATGAATCTTTAATGAACGCCGACACTTGTGGCATTTTTCCCAGCTCAACCCGATTAATTAGCTAAAGTGCAAAATGAAAAATTAACCAACACTTTAATTAAAGATTTGGTGAAATTCCTTCTTTAATGTGGCTGGGCGCAGATTAGACATGCCGGAGGGTATAACCGCCCAAATCATATATAGCATAGGAAATACTTACAGTGTGGACCATTGTATTAATAATTATTACCTTCATGAAGAGATGAATCACTTTGAAACACCCTTTAATAAACTCAACACAGCTTAGCCATATCTCACATGACTAATTCTCAACCAAATATAGGTAATGTTGTACAATTTTATTATTTTAAATTATGTTAGTATTATAATTTTATTATATTTTTGTGTATATAAACAGATGCATGAACATATTGTATAAAATATTTCTTTATATTTATAGATTTAAATGCAATATATTATATTATATATTTAAATATATATGTAAGTATATGTATTTACATTATATGTGTATGTATATAAATATATATGTGTAAGTATATGTATTTATATTATATGTTTATATATATATTTAAATATATACGTAAGTATATGTATTTAAATATATATATATATATATATATATATATATATATATATATATATATAAGTATATTCATTTATATTATATGTTTATATATTTAAATACATAAGTATATGTATTTACATTATATGTTTATATATTTAAATATATATGTAAGTATATGTATTTACATTATATGTTTATATATTTAAATATATATGTAAGTATATGTATTTATATTATATGTTTATATATTTAAATATATATGTAATTTCTTTTGTATATTTTTGTATTGTATTTTATTCACAATTTGTGTGTACATATACATAAATATGCACAGTTCAAACGTATATACCATGTAAATACAAAGTTTTATCTTGGATAAAATTGTGATTAATCGTTTGACAGCACTATACATATACAGCATATGCAGCAATATATATATATATATATATATATATATATATATATATATATATATATATATATATATATATATATATATTAGTGCTGTGTGGCCTTTCTGCACCACTGAAAAACAAACAAACAAACAAAGTAAATAAAGGATAAAATAATATTTGTTTACAGGTGTGTTCAGTGGTGCAGAAAGGCCACACAGCACTAAAGCAGCATAAAACCTATTCTGATCTAATCCCTGTGTCATCTCCATTCATTTCCCCATGCCCAGTGAAATGTGTGGCCTGTGGTAGTTCATTAGTGTGATTATTCCTGTGTTTTGAGAAGCGTGGACGAGGACTCGATGCCTCTGGCTCTTCACTGACTCACAGCACACTCCGGCAGAGCCACTCGAGGAAAGCGGAGCACCGAATAAAGGCACAGAACGAGGCCTCTGAGACTCCATTGGAAGTCAATCACCGTGGGAGAGATTGAACAGTAATCTGTCCTACAACAGAGATTACAGCTGAGTGAATTACCTTGGCGTAATCCAGTGGGAGCTGGTCCTCCGGGCACTTGAAGACCCCCTCACTGTCAACACAAAAGAGGAAGCATAAAATATCAATACAAAAACCAGTCTCACACCAATCTTTCATTCATTAATCTGAAATTAAAGGGATAGTTCACCTAAAAATAAAAAATTTACTCAGCATTTAGTCATACTTGAGTAGTTATTAGGCTTTCCAGAATCCAAATCGTTAGTTTGTGTGTGTTGAACACAAAAGAAGATATTTTGTGAAGTTTTTTTTTTCCTCGCCGCTGTCGCCACTGGCTTGCATGGTTCGGGATCTGTAGAGCTGCGCATCGATGGATTTGCTCTTCAGTGTTTGGACTTTCAGTAGTGATTATTAACCCACACTGAACTGAGCTAAACTGAACTGAACTTAATCTCTGAAAACTGAACTGACACTGTTTTAATTCACAATAATCTTCCATGTGAAGCTGCTTTGACACCATCTACATTGTATAAGCCCTATACAAATAAAGATGAATTGAATTGAATTGAATATTTTGAAGAACTTTCTAAATTGGAGGCCATTGACTTTAATAGTATTTTTTTCCTACTCTGAAAGTCAATGGTTACAGGTTTACAACATTCTTCAAAATATCTTCTTTTGTGACCAACTGAAGAAAGAAATAATAATAAAGGCTGAAGCAACCTGAGGAAGAGTAAATTGTGTGTAAATTTTCTTTTGGGGTGAACTATCACTTTAAAGGTGCAGTATGTAAGTTTTACACCCAGTGGTACACTTGATATTGCACTCCTGGTTCAAAACACATGCAAGCGCAGGTTGCCAGATTGACAACACCAACGACAATGTGTTTGACTGTCAAGCCTAAAGGCTGATTTAAACCATGTTTTAAATAAAAGCAACAACACACAAAATACAGTATTTTACATATTAAATGGAGTTTTTGTTCTAACCACCCACCTGAAATTTATATTTTAGAAACCTCTTCTATTTCTTGCAGCTGAACAACAGAAAACTGATAATCGCCTCAGGTACATCCATGTGCTTTATTCAGTGTTAAATGCTAATAATGTGAGTTTAAATGCAATTTTACATGAGATTTATTGCCATACTACTGAAATCAGCAACAGATAGTTCAGCTCAGATCTTAAAAAAAAATTAAATGTTTAAAAATGAACTTTAGAACTGTGACTTAGTGTAAAACCAACACATATTAGTGATTCAGCATGTTCATTTAATAATGTTAAAGAGGATTAATATGTATTAATTAGATTATAACCCTTACCATTTCGTTGGAGTGCAGTAAGTGCACGATTCTGTGCTCCTGATTGGCTTTATTTTAATTACTGTCATGTCTTGTATGGTCTTATCAATACCAAAACAACACGGATCACTACACGTAAATTTTGTCCACAAGTTAAGTATTTCATATAGTAAGTATTTTTGTTAAAATATTTATTTTGACATAATAAAATATGTATGAAAACTTTATTTTTTCTTCATGAAATCATGGAAATCGAGTGAATCACCCTGACATTTTTTTTATTTCAGGTATCAAAAATGCACATTAAATTTACATTTAAAACCAAAATTAGAATATATGATCATCAAATACTCTTCAATGTAAATGTACAAGTCAGAGAAGTTTTGATGACCCCTTTAAAATGAAATCTACAAAAATTACATAAACAGAAAGCATGTTAAAGCATAATAAATAAAATGTATGTTTCAAAAAAAATATCAATAATCAATGTTTATTTTTTGGTTATAAAAATAGAATTTAACAGCACACATTCTAGTATATATATTGTTTTGATGCTGGAAATATTTCATCAGATGCATATTTAAACCTTGTGCACTGTTCAAATTTACTACCCTTTTGTTATGTTAGGGATGAAAACATCCACTAAATTAAACGGCTGTAAAAATGCATCAGATAAATATTTATTTAGATTTTTTTGCATAAATCTGTTAATCAACCTCATTCCTGACTAAAACTACAAAATTGTTAAGAAAATTACAGGATTTTAACTCTTTAATTGCCACGTTCACAAATGATGTCACTGATTTGGTGAAAAACACACAAAATAATGTATTTTCAATATAAATCTAATTGCGGACTAGATTTATTATTTTTTTTTTTCCTTTTATCACAGTCTATATTTATCTGATGCATTTTTACAGTAGTTTAATTTAGTGGATGTTTTCATCCCTAATATATCAAAAGGGTAGTACATTTGGCCATATTGTATATATTGTTGAGTTTAAAAAAAAAACCTTCCAATCATTTTTTCAAAATAAGATTAGTTTCGCAAAAATCATTCTGCTAGCTGAAACACAGAAAAAGTTGTGGCCAAATTAAGACACAAAATCACCCCAGAGTGGATGAAAACATCCCCAACAGTACGTAAGGGTTAAGTTTGCAACAAAAAACAAGTTCTATTCACCTTTTTAGCACAAACTTTAGGACTACTTTTTTTAAAAATGTCTAACATTGAATATCAAACCGAGCCTTAGCAAGTACTTCCAAACATAAACTCTCTGCCCTTTATTTAGGAAGAAGGTTAATTATGTAGCCTTTTAGTGACCCACTTACAACATTGCCGAAAGGATCTGAGCAGAAGCAAAGTGAGGGGAAACCTATCAGATAAAAACAAAACAAAACAAAACAATTTAAAATAAAATGAAACAGAACAAAACAAAAAAACTAAAACAAAACAAAACAAAAAACAATATAAAATAAAACAGAACAAAGCAAAAAACTAAAACAAAACAAAACAAAAAACAATATAAAATAAAACAGAACAAAACAAAAAACAAAACTAAAACAAAACAAAACAAAAAACAATATAAAATAAAACAGAACAAAACAAAAACAAAACAAAAAACAAAACAATTTAAAATAAAATGAAACAGAACAAAACAAAAAACAAAAACAAAACAAAAAACAAAACAATATAAAATAAAATAAAACAGAACAAAACAAAACAAAAAAACAAAATAAAACAAAACAAAACAAAAAACAATATAAAATGAAATAAAATGAAACAGAACAAAACAAAACAAGTTATATTCACATTTCTAGGACAAACTTTAAGACTACCTTTTTTTAATGCCTAACATTGATTATGCAAACCGAAACACTAAGCACATACAGTACTCCTGTCTTAGCAAGTACTTCCAAACATAAACTCTCTGCCCTTTATTCAGGATGAAGGTTAATTACGTAGCCTTTTAGTGACCCGCTTACAACATCGCCGAAAGGAGCTGAGCAAAAGACACAGTGAGGGGACGTGAAGAAGCACAAGAAGACATGAGATTTAACCCGGCTGTGAGGCGACCAGCTGAGAGGGCCGTCGTGCCTCATTAGCGGGGCCCCTTTGGCGGAGCGGGACGTCCAGAACAAGGATGTCACCATTAAATATTCACTGGATAAATAATGGAAGTGACTGCAGATAGTGCTGATGAGCGGTGTGTGTGTGTGTGTGTGTGTGTGTGTGTGTGTGTGTGTGTGTGTGTGTGTGTGTGTGTGTGTGTGTGTGTGTCCTACTGTACAGCACTATTATTTACATAAAAATACAGCCAAAAAGACCATCTGTGGATGCGTCCCGTGAGATGTGTTAATACTGCCTGTGACTGCCTACAGACGCCATTAAACTGTACTGATACACGAGAACATGATACTACAGTGTGGGCTTCACATACTGTAAAGATGATTATTTAAGCTTTAAAAAAATATATTTTTTGGAGTGTTTACTAGAAAATGTGACAAATGTACTGTATTAAATCTCTTACTTGCCATTGTTTTGCAAACGTTGTGTAATTTATTACTGTTATGTAGTTTTTTTATAAACAAACTTATTTACAACAATATATATTTAATGATTTTTACAAATATTGTATTAATAGTTTTAATTTGAGTTCAATAATTCAATTTGAGTTGATTTAATTACGTTTTTTATAAGTATATTAAATAATTAATTAAAGTGCTGAAAATGAAGTAACAAAATAATACAAAGTAATCATAATTTTACTTAAATGAAATCTTGGGACTTATATATGTATTAATTTCATTTTTTAAATAATCTTTTTTTAATCTTCAAATTTTAGGTTACCAGAAAGTGTAATGGAAAAACAGAAACCTGTCAGGTAAAAATGAAACTAAACGAAACTAAACATAATGAAACAGAACAAAACAAATCTATTTAAAATTAAATACAATGAAACGGAACAAAACAAAACAAAACAATATAAAATAAAATAAACAAAACAGAACAAAACAAAAAACAAAACAAAATAAAATAAAATGAAGCAGAACAAAACAAAACAATTTAAAGTGAAATAAAATGAAACAAAACACAACAATTTAAAACAAAAAAATAAAACTAAATAAAATAAAACGAAACAGAACAGAACAAAAAAACTAAACAATTTTAAACAATTTAAAAAAAAAACTATATATAATTAAAATAAAATGAAACAGAACAAAACAAAACAATTCAAAATAAAATAAAATGAAACAGAACAAAACAAAACAAAACAATTTAAAACAAAACAAAAAACAAAACAATATAAAATAAAATGAAACAGAACAAAGCAAAACAAAACAAAACAATTTAAAACAAAACAATTTAAAACAAAACAAAAGACAATATAAAATATAATAAAATGAAACAGAACAAAGCAAAAAAACTAAACAAAACCAAACAAAAAAACAATATAACATTAAACAAAACTAAACTAAACAAAACAACAAAATAAAATAAAACAAAACAAAAAACAAAACAATATAAAATAAAATAAAACGAAACAGAACAAAACAAAACAAAACAATATAAAATTAAAATAAACAAAACAAAACCAAACAAAAAACAAAACAACATGTGAATAAACAATGACAGTATTTACATTTTTGGTGTGCACTGTTTCTTTAAAAATACCATATATTCGCAAGGATTATTGAAACTGTAAAACAAGATCATCATTGTTATCCATACAATGGGATGCTGAAGCATCACAAGACCTTGTGACGGCCAAAACAAGTTAATAATAAATCTGTCCCTGACATATAAGACAAATAATGCCACAGTGTGTCCGTTGATGGATCTCTAATGTAAAGAGAAACTAGCATCACATGACGTGAACTGTCCCGGGCAGACTGATGGCCAGATGGAAAGAGCTTCAGGCCTGAGGCGACGGCAGCCACATCCATTAAGGTCAGTGTGTCAGCAAGGCCACAATTAAAACATCAGGCTTTAACACAAAAAGTCAATCAATGAGCCACCAGAGGCTCGCCGACTAACGCAATGCATGCTGGACTACATTACAACACCATCAATGTACTTCCACTGGGACTCTTGGGCTTTTCAGATGCACTGATTTACAACCCAGTCCTGCCCACTGACTGATGAACAAACACCAGACTGAAGATATGCTGGTCGCTCTCGTTTCTTAGCATGTAAATAAAAGGCTCGGGGTCAGAATACCAGCTGAACATCTCCTTTTTTTATGGACTCATTTGTTTTGTGTTCACTAGCTGGGTTTCCATCCTAACTAGGGGATGGACGAGATGGATTTCAAATGTTTAAAAATGATTCATTGGATTTACTAAATTTTTTTAAGGTAACTGGTTGCATTTTATACAACAATTTATATGGGCTGAATTTAAAGTAATTGTGAACTTTGTTTGTTTAAATTCAGCCCAAAAAAAATAGTTTGCAACCACTTACTTAAAAAAAAGAAAAGTAAATCAAATGAATCGTGCTTTTCAGTGTATAAATAAAACGATATTTAAAACAAACAATACGTGTACTCAGACTTTACATTCAGGCTGATCACAATATTTTCTGATATTTATTTAGATAACAATATAAGTGATGATATCTCACACACTGTAAAAAATTCTTAGTTGTCTTTACTTTAAAAAGTAAGGCAAACCCCTTAAAATGATGAAGTAAACAAATGTGCATAATTAGAAAAATTAAGTTAATTTAATTAAGTAATAATTGGTTTACTTGCTTTTTTAAGTGAAGGGTTAGGGTTTTAAGTGAAGGGCTTTTTTAAGTGAAGGGTTTCCCTAACCCTAACCCTAACAAAATCATACAAAATAATTATAAATTTACTTGAATGAAATCAACAAAACAAAACAAAAACAAAACAATATAAAATAAAATAAAATGAAACAGAACTAAACTAAACAGAGCAAAACAAAACAATTTAAAACAAAACAATTAAAAACAAAACAAAAACAAAACAATATAAAATCAAATAAAATGAAACAGAACAAACCTAACTAAACTAAACAGAGCGAAACGAAACAAAACAATATGAAATAAAATAAAATGAACTGAAACAGAACAAAACAAATAAAGTAAATACTAAATATATAAAACATACAAAACCAAAATCAAATAAATATGCAAAACTTAGGTCCTGTATGTTTACTTAAGACAGTTTCTTATTAACCAAAACTAGTGTGTTGTGAGCGCACATAGAGAATTTGAATAATAATAAAGTGTATTTTAGCACAATGCTCAAAATATCGTCTGCGTCCAAAAACGCATACTTCCATCCTATGTAGTATGTGGAAAAACAGTGTGCGAATAATATGTCCCAATTCAAAATATTCAAAAAACAGTAGGCGTGAAGTACCTGCATGACCCATTACTTCTAGCAAGATTCTGTAGTGCGCATCCAATAGACACTTTACTATGCCATAATGCCACTGACACATTTGTCTTATGCCCAGCTGATGCAGGTAGGTAATGTGATAATAACAACATAGCATATGTAGTGTGTCCAAATACAATTACTACTCACATTCATACTATATAGATGTACTTTCATAACGGTCGTGAAGTTATTGCAAATGTAGTATATCTACACGAGAAGTATTCGATTTCGGGCATCCATCCATCCATCCATCATCCATCCATCCATCCATCCATCCATCCATCCATCCATCGCACTATACGAAGTGAAAAAAAGCACTTCCACATTGTTTAAAAAAATCAGGCGTTCATAATCCTATTGCGAAGTGAATATTTCAAAATGTGCAAAAAAAAAAAAAAACAGTGAATCAGATGCGTTTTCATCCAGCTGTTCAAAGAGCTGATGTTGTTGTGGTTAATCTTGCAGCAGTAAATAAAACAAGGTAAGAATAATTGAGACCGAACTACAATTAGTAACTGGGTATAATGTTTGTAATCATAATTTTTTCTGCAAATGCATTTTCATCTACAGTACCATCATTAACCTAATGCAAGCGTAGATTGTGTGTGTGTGTGTGTGTGTGTGTGTGTGTGTGTGTGTGTGTGTGTGTGTGTGTGTGTGTGTGTGTGTGTGTGTGTGTGTGTGTGTGTGTGTGTTCAAACGGATTGTTATTTTCCATTTGTTTCTGATGCAATACTTCAAATAAAAAACATAGCATGATTGAAGCATGGCTTTTGTTATGATTCAGCAGTGTATTAGTATTAGCGTAAGAAGGACAACATCAGCAAATGCATTTTATCTTCAGTGCCGAAGCGGGAATGAAAGAAACACTTGAAAACTCTTGATGTTTGGCCTCTTCTCTGTGCGTCGAGAGGAAAGCTCTTTCACGGGTTTCTCTGAACTTCTCAAGAGAGTTGCTCTGACGTTCGCTCTAACATGGCAATTCTGCTTTCATTTAGTCATCCTAATATTGCTCTAATATAAAAACGAATTCACCAGGACATATTCAAAATTGCCACATCAAGACACAAAAGCTATCATTAAAAAAGCATTTATAAAATAAAAAAACACAGACAACGCTCAAAAAATAATTATTCAAACTACTTATTTAAAATGAGCTGAAACAACTCCATTCTTGAGATATTTTTGGGACAATTTAATTATTTTATTTTAAATCCACCAAAATATTTTCAAAACCAATTAACCTAACTTAAATGAATTGTGTGAAACCCTGCATTTATTACAGTGAAGTTCGAGGCTTAATTTATATCAAAGCAAATATGTTAATGTGAGATACGAAATATGTTTCAAATAATTATTTTATGTAATATTACTCATTCTGCTTTTTAAAAATAGTCCTAGTTAAATTCTAACAAACAAACAAACAAACAAACAAACAAACTAATTAACTAATTAAGTAGGTAACTAAAGAAATAATTAATTAACTAACTAAAGGCCGCCTCACACTGTGATTTTTTATAATCCTGAACGAATGTCTCATGTCAGACTGCACGAACATGGCTCTCATGTCACACTGTAAGATCTCAGCTGTTATAAAGTCAGCCTGAACGACAACGAAGACGCGCCAAACACGAAAGAAAACGCCCTCGAAATTTGACGTCATTCACCCGTGACACTTTCACTATCCCGTGTTCTGAAATGAATCCTCTCAGCAAACATAAACAATCTGTAGTGCCAATTTTGCAAACGGCGTGTCTCAACAATAAAACCAGAAAGAAAAAAAAACAGTTTCGACGTTTCCCCGTGGTCATTTGAATTGTCGCATGGATTGCGTCATCAAATTCAGAGCTCTTATTGGCTCTTGGATTGACGCTCATTGCAGCTGTTGTCACACGGCAGGAATGTGTCTGAAATCTTCTGACACTGCCAGAACTTCATCTGAGGAAAAATCTGATCGCAAGGGGCTTTAAGCAGCTGTCAGTGAACATGTCAAATCAATAATCAGAGATCACAGATTTTAGCCTAGGATTTCAGGAATCATGGCTGAAATCTCACAGTGTGAGAAGGGCTTAACAGTCTAACCCAAAGTGAGGGTCGGGACCCCTGAGGGGTCGTGAGATAATGAATGTGGGGTCGCTTGGTGATTTCCAAAAATCAAATTAATTTTATTAAACCATTAGAATTACCATATTTATCCATAACCTACTGAAGATAAAAAATAGTAGTTTATAGTTAATATATACTATATAGCTACCATAGCAGCTTATAGTTACTAGTTCTATTGGATTGCAACCTCTTGGGTGATTACATTATATTAAAGACACAGCAATAGCGTCAGATGCAGCAGATTGATTTTATGGCACCAGGTTAAACTTTCTGCCACTTTTACAGCACTCAAAAACATTAAAAAAATTAAATGAAGAATAGACTTGGGCCTATTGGTGTGTGTGCTCCGTTGCATGCAAGGTTTCTGTATTAATAACTACCTCAGAAGATACTGGGGGTTGCGAGTCACTGGTATTGCTATTTTGGAGGTCGCAGGCTGAAAAGTTTGGGAACCCCTGAACTAACTATCTAACTAAATAAATAAATAAATAAGAAATGCACCAATTAATACTTGGCAATTAACTGAAATTAAATAAGCTGAAGGATTACAATTACAAATGCTAAAATAAAAAGTGAAAAATCATTCAGCTTTTTGGATTAAATACTACATTGTGTTAACATAACACACCACAAAACAAAACAACACATTATAACAGTCACTATGCACTAAGAAACAGTACTGTTTTGCAAAGATTGGCTTTGTGTTGTGTTAAGTGAAATCTCTATAAAATTAATGGATGTAGAAAATAATTTTTGTTTACACAATTTTTTTTTGTCTCTAGTTTATGTTTTAAGTTACTTAACTGCCCCACTCCCAATGACATCTGAGGAGTGGGGCAAATAAGTGAAAGCTCAGTCAGAGCTCCTCCAACACACGGGCCGGCCTGACAGATGCTCTGCTGGAGAGACGGCCGATCGAGACGGAGGCCCATGTGTTATAACAGCAGGACAGACGAGAACGCCTGCAGGCCAATTACATATTCATGTCTGTCCCCTTCACCCAACACACACATACAGCCCTCTGCTCTCTCCATAAACCTCATCTTTTGCATCCCGTAGCCACAACAGCGTCAGACATGCCGAATAAACAGGGCTGTTCACTTCTCATCAGTGAATCCTCTTTAAAAGGGGGAATACAGTATTATGCCATTTTTCTTAAGATGTAAAATATATCACTGGAATCAAAAACTCAATACAGATATTAAACCAGATAAGGAAACATTTTAAATCACCTGACCTATCTGTTCTCACACCCATAGTGAACAATCATATGTTTAAACCCTCTCAGTTAGACAGAGGTTTTATGGTAAGGAAAAACAAAGGTTTGAATTCTATCAAGGATCTGTACATAGATGGTACATTTGCTACTTTTAGTCAGCTGCCAACTGCATTTAAACTTCCAGGGTCTGACTTCTTTCGGTGCCTACAAGTGAGGCATTATGTTCAAACAGTCATCCCAAGTTTTGTTGACATGCCAAAATCTAGCACATATGAGCAATGTTTAATGGCAAATCTAAGCTCTAGACATATAGTTTCACATGGTATTGATGTTTTTCAATTACAAAACATTTAAAAGAAGCCTGATCTGATGAATTTGATGAAGAAGTGCTCGATGAAACTTAGAAACTAAAATAGAAGAGGGCTCTTTATCCCACATGTTTTGGTTTAGTCCTAAACTCTTTAATTTCTGGAAATATATTTTTGATTTCTTTTCAAAGGTTTTTCGAAACAAGGTTAAGCTGGACCTTTGTCTTGCAATTCTTGGATATTCTGAGACATTAGACACTTTTCCAAAGTCCCAACAATGTCCTGTTTTGATAGGCCTAACTCTTGTAAAAAAAAAAAGGATATTTTTAAACTGGAAAACTTCCGACCCTTCATGCTTCAAAGAGTGGATGGGTGGATTGCATTAAGTCATTCAGCTCGAGAGAATACGCTCCTTGGAACCAAAATCTCAAAACCAATTTCAAACTACGGCAACCTTTTCTGGATTTCCTCAAAACTCATTAGTGTTATGCCAATGATGTATTAGAACAATTGATAAAACTGTAATAATTACAATTAAACATTATGGTTTCTTTGATTGGTAAATACCCCCATTTGTTTGTTATTCATTCACTTTAATTAATTAATTTTTATTTTCTGATTTATCGCTGGGGTTGCTATGTTTATACCAGTGTCTTTTCTTTGTGCTGTTTTTGTATTTAAAAAATAAAAAAGCTTAGACAAAATGTAATATCGGGATTTACCACAGATCATATATTAAAACTTGTAAAATTCCCAATGCAATCTCACGGCAATTCGTAACTTTTTCATTTAGTGGCTAATTCGTATGAATTCGTACGATCTAATTCGTACAAATTAGTACGATTTGCTCATCACCCAATGATGGTTGGGATTAGGGGTGGGGTTAGGTGCCACGCCTCCTTTTTAAAATCCTACATTTTCGTACGACTGAACTTGTACGAATTAGGCACTAAACTGACAAAACTTTTCCTCGTGAGATCAGGCTGGAAATTCCCCTATATTTGGGTATAAGCAAAAACACATCATTTTTCAAAAATGGAAATGTCACTTTAAATGCAAATGAGTTTCTGCTTCCAGAGGGCAGAGTTTTATATGCTATTCTGACACTCCAGAAACAACAAAACAAGTGAATCTCACTCAGTGCAAATATCAGAAATGACAAGTAGTGGATTAAAGCCGTTCATCTTCAAATCAGAGTCAGAAAACTGATCTCGGTCCACATTAGGGGAGTGACGAGACGATATGCATCTTGATATTGAACTCATGAAATTATATTATCTCAATATTGTATTTTTAAAAAATTGCTTATTATTAGTATCATTATTATAGTTATTTCTCAACAACATGGTAAAACAATCCCAGAGCTGGGTTGTGGCTGGAAAGGCATCAATATCAAAATATTAATCCACAAATATCAAAACGAAAAACAGAATTTGTTGCATTAGGAAAAGCTGCACGAGTCTTTTCTTATATAATAAATTACTTGCACCTCAGAAGACAATGCTGACAATGTATCTTCAAAATTTATGCACATCTTGGCATTTCCATCAAGCATTTAACTATGCGATAATCCAAAATGTGCAAAACAATACATGGATATAAACATAGCTACTGTATCTCCTATACCATCTTCTACAGAGAGTACACTGAAAAATCTGCTGCAGTGGTGCTGTGGGTGGAATCATGCAGAATAATGTCTCTTAATATATATTGAGATCCCCTTCCTGTGTCGCTAGCGGAGCAAAATCTGAGCAGCTAAGGAAGTCTTAGCAAAACAAAGTTACTGGTTGCCCCTTTTCATATTTTCTGGATTGGTAGATGCACTGGGGACCCAATTATAGTGCTTAAACATGGGAAAAGTCAGATTTACATGATGTGTCCCCTTTAAAAATCTCTACCATGGCCCCAGGTCAGATTAGCAAAGCTTCCACTGGCAAAGTAATATAGATGAAGACAGGCGTCACAACACTGCACTCATGCCTTCAATACAGCCTTTGACAGGCAGGACAGCGGGGAAGTGGCCAGTCGCTGTTGATAAAGAGCAATGAAGGAACCTTGGAAGAGCCGAGAGCGATTGTGAATGACTTCTTTATGAAGCGATTTCTGTCTCTTTCTGTCGCTGAATTGTATGGAGCTGTACAGTCATCGATTCAGCACACATGAATAGTAAATGCACTTGAGAATGGATGAAGACAGCTAAATGAAGCTCTGTCCTTGAGAGCGCACTGCATGTTCATTTGGATGGCGGAAAGCAGAAATGTGATAGCACAGATCTTGCAAAAGGTTATTTTTTTGTTCATTTCACTGCTAAACTCCTTATGGATTCAATTTATTCCTCGAAGAATGATTAAAAAAGTCATTTAAAAATTATCTTTCACAATGTAACTTTGTAACTCACTGACCATTGCAACTATTTTTCATCACCATTTATGTTTTACTGGTTTCGTTTTTGTGTAATTAGTTTATTTCTTGGAATTGGAGTTTCATGTCTCACTATTTGACCTTATATCTCAGAGGTGTAGTTAAAAAACCATGTAAGTTAACTTTTTTCCTCTAACTGTGACTTTATACCTCAAAATTGCGACTTAATTTTGTGTAATTGTGATAATTTCTTACAATAGTCAACGTATTTTTCTGTAACTTCCTCCATAGTTGCTACTTTTCTTGTAATTCCTGTATTTCTTATAACAATTGTCACATTTTTTCCTGCAACTGTGTCTTTATACCTCTCAATTGTGATTTTATTTCTTGTCATTTCAACTAATTATAGTGTCTACATTTGTTCCTGAAAGTGTGACTCTATAGCTTACATTTATGTCTTGAGACGGTTTCTCTTAATTGTCAATATTTTGCTGTAATTGTCACTTTATACTACAAAACTGTTAATTTTTCCTCGCCGCTGTCGCCACTGGCTTGCATGATTCGGGATCTGTAGAGCTGCGCATCGATGGATTTGCTATTCAGTGTTTGGACTGTCAGTAGTGATTATTAACCCACACTGAACTGAGCTAAACTGAACTGAACTTAATCTCTGAAAACTGAACTGACACTGTTTCAATTCACTATAATCTTCCATGTGAAGCTGCTTTGACACAATCTACATTGTATAAGCGCTATACAAATAAAGATTAATTGAATTGAATTGTCATATTTTGCAGCAACTGTGACTATATACCTCAATATTGTCACTGTATTTATTGTAATTTATACCATTTTTTTACAACTGTCAACTTTTTCCTTTAACTGTGACTTTATAACTCAAAATTGCAACCTAATTTTGTATAATTGTGACCATTTCTTACAATAGTCAACTTATTTTCCTGTAACTTTCTCCATGGTTGCTCTTTTTCTTGTAATTCCCGTATTTCATATAATAATCGTCACATTTTTTCCTGTCAGCGTGTCTTTGTACCTCACATTTGTGACTTTATTTCTTGCGACAATTTCTCATAATTTTCTATTTTCTCCTGAAATTGTCCCTTTCTATATTAAAACGGTAACTTTATTTTTTGTAATTGTCATATTTTGTGATAACTGTGACCATATACCTCAAACTGTGACTTTATTTCTTTTAATTATGACAATCACTTACAACAGTAAACGTTTGCCATTAACTGTGCCTTTACACTCACAATTGTGACTTTATTTCTTGTAATGTTGACTAATCATAATTTCTACATTTTTTCTGAAGTGTGACTTTATACCTCACAATTGCCATTTATTTCTTGCGACTATTTCTCATAACTGTCCATTTTTTCCTGCAATTGTCACTATGTCCCACACAGTTGAGATTTTGTTTGTTGCAGCAGTTTATATCCCATAATAGCATATTTACTGTATAGTAGGGCTGGGCCGATTAAACGGTATCGGTATTTATTGACCGAACACCATTGTCAATAACAATAAAAAAGGTTCAGTATGAAGTTTCGGTATGAAGGCTATAGCTTGCTGTGTTTGCTGAGCATGAACCTTGGAAGGAATGCCAATAAGCTTAATGTTATTTTCAATCGAGGCGCACAGCAAATCGCATTGAAAATGGTAAAGGAATCCACGCACTCATGCTTTTCACATGCTTTGACACATTTAAATCTCGTCTAAAGACCCATCTTTTTAAGCAGGCTTTCCTTTAACAATTTTTTTTTTAATCATGTTTTTATCATGTTATTTTATATTCGCGATGTGTGTTTATACTTTTGGTCAATGTTTTATTATTTGTTTTAATTTGTTCTAGCATGTTGATACTTGTTGTAAGGCGACCTTGGGTGTCTAGAAAGGCGCCATTTACAAATAAAATGAATTATTATTATTATTATTATTATTATTATTATTTTAGACTCGATATGTAAACGGACTCCAGTTGGGTTTCGACATCGCAACCTCAGGTCTGAATAACACACGTGAAAATGAGTGCCGCGACAAAAAGCAGTGAGAAGATTGTAAATAAAAAAGGATGTAGGGATGTCGCCAGAGTGGCTTTTTGGTTTCTTTTCTTGTGCATCCCAACTACTAGCACACCATCCTAAAGATTTTTTATCATAAAGGGTAATATAGTCATTCAACTTCACAATTTGCAATGTTGCAATATGTTTTTGAATAATGTTGGATGGTTCTTTTACTTAATGGCTCAGATTTGATTATCATAATTTCATTTTTGATTATCATAATTTCTTTTGTTAACAGAGTTTGAGGTTTACTGTATCATTATTATTGACATCTTACAGATGTTGAGCTACCTTAAAGTTTGCTTTGATTCACTTTATCATTGCACACACTTTGTAACATTATATTTATCAAGTTTATGAGTCACTTATGTTTATTTTATTAGAAGACATAAGAGACAAGAGAGACATAAGAGACTTTTTTTTTTTACTATTAAAACTATTTGCCTTAGTAATGTGTTTAAATAAATAATCCTAATATTCCTAAATGGATTGTAAAAAAAATATGAAATAATTATCGATACCGAAAGATATGAAACCTTATACCATGATAATTTTTTTGCTGTATTGCCCAGCCCTATTATAGTAGCTTTATACCACACAATGAGATAATCTATTATCTTAAACACAAGTAGAACATATTTAAGGCTCAATAATCATTTATGCTCCAGATACATTGTAATAACGCTCAAGTAGGATATGCAGCTTCAGTTCCAGTCTGTGGCCTCAGTCCCAATTATATCCCGTCCACTTATCACTTTCTCCATTAGCAATATAAAAGGCACATCTTTGACTTTTTAAACTACAAGGGCAGAAACGTTTCTTACTTGGCATTTAGGAGGCACAATAGTGTATGGGATCAGTGTGTGTAGATCACAGGCCTCAGCAGGTGGAGCCGGGTCAGCTCAACACCGTGACTGCTGTTATATTGTGAGGGCTTGACCATCATAAATCTCTCCTGTCCGCTGGTTTTAAAAACTGCAGGAACTGAACACTTCACACTGGCACTTAACGGTTACTCACTCGCTGCTGCCCACACTTTCTCCTGAACATCCTATAGGCATTATTCAACAGCCAAAGTCAAATAATCTTGACCTTCAAACAAAACATTGCAGATTAATGCTTTAACAGTCATTTATAATGCAAATGAAGAAGCTGAATCAAGGGTACATTTTTGAGGACGCACTCAGAAGTGGTGTGTGGTGGTCTAGGTTCACGCTTACGCAAAACTCACAGATTTTTCTTTGCATTTCTTTCATCACTTGCTCAGATATTGCTGAGACAAGCCATCTGGGATTCACCCATGCAGTCTCTCCTTATTCAGAGGATAGCAAACTATCAGTCTTTTTAGGAATGTCATATCACAGTACTACATTATTTTAATTATATTAGTTACTAGGGCTGGGCCAATAAATTATATTATATCGAATCGCGATAAAATTTGTGTCAATAACAATGATAAGCTCTGGACTTTTAAAATTACATTATATTTTTATACGGACATAAATATGTATTTTTACGAATGGGCGGAGGCATATTTTGAGTATACATATAATATTGTTAGACTATTTTTGACTGGCCATTGGGCTAGTTTTTTTGGCGAAAACCTGGCAACCCTGCACAAACTGTTGTACTGACAGTAATGGGAACTACTATAAATCGTGATAACATTACTGCAATGACAAAAACAGTATTCAGATAGCAGAAGATCAGCTTGTACTGAACGTGAATGAATATTCATTCAAATGAATTCTGAATGCATCTGCTCTAGAGGCATCCTAACCTTCGTTTCAGCATCTGAACGTAGCTTTTAGAGGTTTCAAGAGCACAGGCTCACTCAGGGAGTCTTTTATGTAATTGGTTAGAGTACAAATGCATGAGGGAGGCAAAGGAAAATCAATTCCATCTCATTAAATTATCTGCACCAGGTAGAGCTGCTGCTATTAGTCCTGATAGAGATACTGTACACGAGTTTACCTCCAGCCTCATCTTCTGGATTAGTCCAGCAGATAATCAACATGTCCACTCCTGAATGATTCTGTACTATTTTAAGATCGCCAGTCACATGTATGCAAGTTTAAAGCATCATCAGGTCAAAACTAGTGGTGCTGATGCTGATTCTGTTTTTCTTTATTATTTACCTAAAGCACACCGTAATTCTGAAAATTTTAAATACATTTTTAATCTTATAAAAATATTTTATAGAATAGAATTTTAATACTTCATAATATTTAGACTTTTACAAATTGTTATGCTGAACATTTAAAATAATTTCAATTAAAAAAACTGGTTTAATATTTAATGACATTTTTATTCAAATTGTAATGCTCAAAATGCAATAAAATAATAAATAAATAAATAAATAAATAAATAAAACAATTTGGGTATTATATATACTTCAAATATAAAATGTAAAAATATAAAAATGTATTTATAGTAATAAAAACATTAAATCAATTCAAATTTATTTTACTACTACAATAAGACAATTATTGCTTAAATGTAGCTTTTAATACGAATAGCTTATTGAAAAACAAAATCTAAAATGTAATATTTTTAAGATGATATGAACTGGAATGAAATAATAAAATCAAATAAGAATTACATTTTAATAATATAATATAATACAATATTTGATAAATCTTCATGGGATTGCTGTATTTCAGTCTAATCGTAATTGTTTTTGACGATTTAATCCAATTTTGAGATATAAATAAATATGTAACAAAAAAATTACACATTAAAATCAATCAATACTTCAAGGACACCATATCATTTCTGAATGGTCCTAAACATGACCCTGAGACACATCTGTTCAAGTCTTGTCCTCATCAGATCCTTAAAAAAAAGACAAATGATAGCCTCAGATAAAAACGAATTAGACCCGAAGCCTGTGAATGGTGTCAGTCATGTATAATAATTCCCAGTAAGCTTTAATGATGACTTAAAAGAGCAAAAGAGAGAACCGGATCTCACATGTGAACATACAAAGCAGTTAAAGACCGTTTCTCCGTCAGACTTCTCACACACGTGAGAAGCAGACCCGTCCAGAGGTGCTAAAAGCCGCCACCGTTTTTGATGTTGATTCAAACTGTCATCTGCTTTTCTTCAGCGTGCTCCCACTCCTAACTGTCACTTCCTTTGTTTGCATCTCTCAAACTCCCTCCCACATAACCACGCATGCATATGCACACAAGCATGAAAACTGGCATGAATGGCAAACAAACTTCCTCTGACGGGCTGCTTTTGCTGTTTAATTACAGACGGCAAATCTAAATTTAGCCTGCTCAGTAAAGGGCAGATGTTTGCGAGAACGTTCATCCATGTGAAGGCAAATGCTTGGAGGTGAAGCAGCGATGCCACAGATTGCGAAAGAACGTAAGCATATGACGCTGCAGATAATGTGTTCTCCGCTCATGACAGTGACATCCATGGTAAATGAGCAAAGATGGCTGTGAAAACTATTTATTTATTGTTTAACCTTTTTATCTTTAGTTCAAACAACAAAATAAAAAACAACAACTGAAGATTAGAGGGCAACGCAGTGGCGCAGTAGGTAGAGCTGTCGCCTCACAGCAAGAAAGTCGCTGGTTCGAGCCTCGGCTGGGTCAGCTGGCATTTCTGTGTGGACTTTGCATGTTCTCCCCGCGTTCGCATGGGATTCCTCCGGGTGCGCCGATTTCCCCCACAGTCCAAAGACATGCGGTACAGGCGAATTGGGTAAGCTAAATTGTCCGTAGTGTATGAGTGTGAATAAGTGTGTATGGATGTTTCCCAGAGATGAGTTGCAGCTGGAAGGGCATCCGCTGCATAAACATATGCTGGATAAATTGGCGGTTCATTCCGCTGTGGCGACCCCAGATTAATAAAGGGACTAAGCCGAAAAGAAAATGAATGAATGAATGAAGATTAGAGCCCAACTGATATGGGTTTTTGGGACCGATACAAATACAGATATCAGGGAGTAAAAAAAATAGAGATATCAGGGAGTAAAAAAAATACCGATATCAGGGGATAAAAAAATATCGATATCGGGGAGTAAAAAAAAAACCTATATTAGGGAGTAAAAAAAAAATACCGATATCAGGGAGTAAAAAAAATATCGATATTGGGGATTAAAAAAAAAATACCGATATCAAGGAGTAAAAAAAAGATATTGGGGAGTAAAAAATAAAAATACCGATATTGGGGCGTAAAAAAAGAAATCGATATCGGGGAGTAAAAAAAAATACAGATATTAGGGAGGTAAAAAAAATTGATACCGAGGAGTAAAAGAAAAATATCGAGATCGGGGAGTAAAAAAAATACAGATATATCAGCCGATATTGTTTATTTGCATATTATAGTATTATACTGGTCAAAAGGACACTCACCCACTCATGTGTCCAAACTTTTGACTAGTACTATATACAAAATAGAGTATACATAAACATAATACATTAATATACACATTTTTTTTCAATGATTTATCCAGGAAGCACAGCTTTTTTCAATTGTAAACTTCTGAAAAATAATCAGATTTGACAGGTTCTATTCCATTATATTGTAAATACCAATGAAGATACTCGAGTTTGTTTTTGGATGACAATGGAGGCTTTATTTTCTTGACAGTCTCCCGAACTATGACGTCAGATTGTAGTTTTGGAGTTTTTTACCCCAAGTACAGTAGTCTAGAGAGCTCAAACGCGCTGATAGTTAAAAAAAAACATGTGCAAATAGAAAAACACTAACAAACCTGAGAAAACATCTTTATCAGTTTTACAAAACAGACACACGCAAGTTCTCACAACACATGCAAATAGAGAAACGTGCTGCAAATAGTGCAGACCGTATTGAAAATGTGTCGGGGACCCCAAAAAGTGACAAACCCGGCTGCTTCTTGTTTAGAGTCAACAGTAACTTAAGGTTAATTATGCAATTCGATCGACTATTGGGGCTAAAAATATACAAACAACAAGGAACCGTATGCTCTCAGCATTAAAATAAGCAAAAACACAGACAAACCACTGACACTGAACAGGAAGAAGTCAGATTTGTCACTTTTTAGGGCTACCGCATGTTCATTACGTTTCGTCTTCTAAGGCACAAGTAGTTTATTATAGACCATTTCGATGTAGTGATGTCATTGCCTCATGAACATATCCTGCTTGTTGTCAAACTATTTCATAACTATAACAAGAGGTAATTCAATCATCACTTAACGTTAAAATGACTATCATAACATTATTTATCAATATGTGGAGCTTTTTGGATTCTTGTAAGCTATGGATGTTATAAATGTAAACAGGAAATACGTTAGGACCATTGTTATTGTTTATGTCCCTCAAAATGGTCTATATAAGAAAAAAAGCCCACAGTGTCATCTTATACATTTTTCTTTTTAATATTTGCCACTAGTTTATTAGGAAGTTTTATCTTCTTGTAGTTATTGGATGGAAACGGCGCTTTATTCGTAAATGTTTTATGCAATATTTCAGTTTAATAAACATAAGTCTAATTCTCATCTTTGGATAGAAACAGCTAGTTAGAGCAGATTTTTTGAGCAAAATATTAAAAGGTTAAAGAATAAAAACAATGTTATTTAAGTAAGGGCCCTGTTATATGCGTGTCAGCGTATGCTCTCCATATACACCAGAGCTCTTTCATGTGCCTCGCGATGCTCATTTTTTAACAGTCTCAAAGGGCATGGTGGCTCTAGCTATCAGGATCGGGTAAGACGGGCTACAATGAAGGCTTTGACGGGGTCAGAGGAATCCGGCTCTAAAAATAACTGAAGATATTAAAGAAGTGTCACACTAATCCCAGATACTGAGAGGACGGATAACCAGCACATCTGATGGATGACTCAGTTTTCTGTTAATCCCAAGATTTAAGACACTAGAAAACAGCGGTTCTCCTGAGGATAAATGAGAGAGTCTTGAAGCTCACATGCACACAGATGAAGATTCATGCCGCTGCAAACTCAGATGATATACTTTCTTCAGTGAAACAAAATTTGATGTCTTGGAGCAAAGTTTTGGTTACAATGATCAACTGAAATGAGAATTATGGCTTAAAAAGTCTAGATTATATCGTAATATGTTTGTATTACTATAGTTTCAAGTTAAACTATTAATATAAAGTTAATATAAAATTTTTAATTAGTAATATAATTCATGTTTTTTGTAAATACTACTTTTTCAGTTTAATTTATTTTCATTTTTAGTTTCATTTATTAATTTATTTATTTTAATAATTTACAGTTAGTATTTTAGTGCTTTGACTTAAACTTATTTTAGTTAAATACCAAAGCTATTTTGTTTTGTTTCATTAAAGTTAAACACAAATTTAAGAAAAAAGAATTAGTTTTAGTTAATGAGCTTTAGAAATAACTCAAAACAATATTGATTGTGTGACCTTTTGAAATTATGAGTATAAATATTTAGCCAAATTAATTGCATATTGCATTCATTCTAACAAAAGGTTCTGATATACTTCAAGCTAAAACTTAAAAAAAAAGTGGTTTGATGTAATTTTGTACAAAATCTAGTCAAAACACAGTTTGCAAACTTGATAGAAAAGTTTGCTCAGCTAGTAAACACCTTCAAACTATCATTGGTAAGTGGTGATGATGCGATAGTTGAGTGTGGGTCTATGGCTCTGCCTTATTTACATCTGAAATCTTCTCAGATTCATTTATTTTCTTCAGTCCATTGAGGTCAGACATTCGTCAGTAAATATATGAGCACAAATAAGCAGATTTATAGTAGAAATTGAAGTGTAATTCTAACTGACAATATTCTTCCATAATATAAACTATAATAAATACATTTAAAAAAATCTGTAAAATTTATGGTACATTAAAGGTACTTTTTATTTACATTTGGGCACTAATATGCATCTTTGAGGTACCACTGTGGACTCTTTGGGTACAAATATGTATCTTTTGAAAAGGTACTGCCCCAGTGACCGCTCCTGTACCTTTATTTCTTAGAGTGTAATAAAGATATTTAAATGTTTTACAGTAAATTACCGTTATACGTAAGTGTTATACACCAATGTTTACTAAAATCTACACATCGTACCTTTTACACAGATAAAAACACAACCATAAGCATGTGGGGATCACAAAGTCAAACAATGCTCATCACAAACATTTCACCAAGCAGAAAAACATGATAACTGATATATTAGCTCAGTGTCATTCACACAAATAATAAACACCATCATGGTAACACACATCAAATTAAAGTAATGCAATAAACATCATTTATCAATATTAGATACATAGACGTAAAGCACCATAGCAAACTTAACAAAATAATTGTCATGAAGGGAATTCTGGAAAAGTAAATTTACGGTTATTAACCGTATTTATTAAGGAAACTTACTGTTAACCAGGTTACAGATTTCCAATGTAGCAGTTTTTTTTACAGTTTTTTACCATTTCTTACAGTGTGTTTCTAATGTGCAAATTCAATCTTTCAAATTCAAACTTTTTAACCATAAATGGAGACAACAAAACAACTTTGCTGTGCTACATGGGAGCCTTAGAGTCCAGGATTGAGGTAAAGTGTGGACATGCATTTTAAAGCTGTCAAGCGTTCACTGTATTAGAATCTAAGCCTAATGAATGTGATAAACTCTGAAGTACGAAGCATTTAACTCATGAAAATGACATTCAGGGCACATTCTCCCATCACATCTGTCGCTTTTGTGGGGCTGATTAAAGTTTGAATCTGACATAATGCAAACGACAAAGACAAAGCTCCTTAACAGTTTAAAAAGGACTGCCAGTTTAATGATGTGCAAATTAGCAGGGAAAGTATAAGCATAGAGGCCTGCAGGATTAGCCCGTTTTGTAGCTTATCTTCCAACTCTTGCCCTCAGTTTGTAGGCGAGCTGTTAAAAACGTCTTTTTTTGAGATGGCTATGGGGCTCGATGCAAAAAAAATAAAAAAATAAGCTCATTCTGAGATGAATATATAATTCCTTAAAATGAGAAGATCTAAGAACACGCTGATAATCTTGATAAATTCAATCTTCTGAGGGTTTATTTCGGAGGAGAAGTACATTTGAGAGCCTTTGAGGAAGTTGGAGGAGAGATATGAAGCTTATGGCCAGTTCTCCACTTTGTTGTTGGCGCCAAAAGATAAAGCGGCTAATGAAACTAGCGATATGATCTGCACGATTAGCATGTTTGCTCCTGATCAATTCTTTTTTTAGTCCCGCACTTAAAAATTAGCATGTCTACTGTACTGTAAACATAACGAAATTCGACACCGTTTCTGTTATCGCACAAATCGCCTCACACTCGATTTGGGGCCACTAAACCTAGGGCTTCGCTTGAGGCAAATTAGCAGCGTGCTAATCCGTTAGCGCTGCCCTACTGAGGATGGTTGTGGATTACCTTGCTGAATGTCATGCGCTGTTTCGACCATGACAGCAGGTGGAACAGGCAGATAATCCTGGCCAACAAATACTTATCTGGCAGAGATGTCTGTCATTAGGCTGCGACGGAGAGACTTTTCTCTCCTCAGAGCACAATCGTGACTCAGCTTTTCAATATACTGGATTCTGAGTGGTCAGATTGTCCAAATGTTGTTGCATAATGATCATTAAACTGTATTTTTGACTGATGTACCTACAGCTCAGCTTCTTGTCCTGTGCATCCCCACAGTCTCCATTTTCTTGCATAATATAAAATGTTTTACTATTTATTAAGTTGCTATTTTATTATACTATTATACACTATTTTAACTTTAATATGTATTTATTCAATCAATCAAATCATTATTTCAATCAATTAATTAATCAATCAATCAATGCTTCAAATGGTCCATTAATTTGTTTTTGCTTATTTATTTGTTTATTTAAATAGTCAACTTATTTATTTTACTAATCTGTTTAAGAAATAATTTAATGTATTTACTTATTTCATACATTTTAGTAATTTATCTTTGTTCATTTATAATAAAATGGTCCACTTATTTCAATAAATTCTTTATTTATTAGTTTATTGTAATTATTTATTTATTTAATAAATCAAGCAATGTTTTAAATGCTCCATTTATTTATTTATCCCACTTTTTATTTTTAATATTTATTTATTTCAATAAGCTGTTCAGTTATTTATTCATGTAACACCTTTATGTTTGTTAATTTAATTAATGATTTATGCATTTATTTCACATATATTTAAAAAACTTATTCATTATTTTTTTCAATAGTCTATGTATTTATTTAAAATGGTCTACATATTTCAATAAACTATTTATTAGTGAATTGGAATTATAATTTTTATTTATCAATTAATCAGTCAATCAATCAATTTCAAACGATTTATTTATTTATTTCAATAAAATATTCAGTTATTTATTCATGTAACACATTTATTTTTGATAATTTATCTAATGTTTTTTATTGCATTTATTTCACATATATTTTAAAAAATAAATAATTTTTTTAATAGTCTATGTATTTATTTAAAAATGGTCTATACATTTCAATAAACTCTTTATTTATTAGTGAATTGTATTTATTTTTTATTCAATCAATCAATCAATCAATCAATCAATCAATCAATCAATCAAGCAATGTTTCAAATGATTTATTTATTTATTTATTTAAATAGCCCACTTATTTATTTCAATAAAATGTTCTGTTATTTATTCATGTAATACATTTAATTTTGTTTATTTATTTAATGATTTTTGCATTTATTTCACATATATTTTAAAAATCGATTTATTTTTCTTAGTAGTCTATGTATTTATTTAAAAACGGCCCACATATTTCAATAAACTGTTTATTAGTGAATTGTATTTATTTATTTATTTTTAGTCAATCAATCAATGTTTCAAATGATCTATTCATTCATTTTCTTTTCGGCTTAGTCCCTTTATTAATCTGGGGTCACCACAGCGGAATGAACCGCCAACAATCTAGCATATGTTCTACGCAGCGGATGCCCTTCCAGCTGCAACCTATGACTGGAAAACATCCATACACACTCTCATTCACACACACTAGGGATAATTTAGCTTACCCAATTCACCTATACCACATGTCTTTGGACTGTGTGGGAAAACGGAGCACCCAGAGGAAACCCACGCGAACACAGGGAGAACATGCAAACTCCACACAGAAATGCCAACTGATTCAGCCGAGGCTCGAACCAGCGACCTTCTTGCTGTGAGGCGACAGCACTACCTACTGCGCCACCGCGTCGCCCTCCACAGATTTCAATAAACCCTTATTTATTAGTGAATTGTATTTATTTTTTTCATACAGTTAATTAAACTTTAATGTTTCAAATAGTCCATTAGTTAATTAATTAATTTATTTATTTATTTAAATAGCCCAGTTATTTATTTCAATAAACTGTTATTTATTAATGTAATACAATTATTTTTGTTAATTTATTTAATGTATTTACTTAATATATCATTTATAAATATACATTTATTTCAATATTATTCTTTTTATTTCAATAGCCTATGTATTTATTTCAACGGCCCACTTGTCGTTTCATGAACCTGTTTATACATGAATTCAGTGTGCTTACTTAAACAATACATTTATTTAAATCCCTCATTTAAATAGATCACTCATTGTTTTAAAAGCGATAAACGTCTCCCCACAATGCCAGCGAGTGAATTGAAGAAACTGCACAGCTGTCTTGTCGCCCACTGAGTGAATGTATTGTAAGCATCAACACAAAGGCTTCTCAGTGCGCCCATAACATCGAGTAGTCTTAAATAACCTCTAAATGAACTGGCTGAAGTGTGAAATGCCACCCCAAAGGAGCTTGTCTCTGCATGAGACGCTCTAAAAACATGTACAGAGTTGTTTTAACCCAAATTTGTGACAAATATGGACAAACTCAGTTGTTGGGTTAAACGGTAGCAGTACAGCAGCAGGTGCTGCAAGAATAAACTGATGTGTAGGAGGCTTGTTTTAGCTCAGCTGCAAGGAAAACTCCACCACCTAATTATACATCCACTTCTTCATGTGACGGTCAGAATGAAGAAAATCCACTGGCATACGGACAGACAGTGATGTGCTGCAATAAGCCTCATACTGCGGTTGAGTCAGCGCTGTAAAAGTAACTGGAAAGTGGGTGAAGCACTTTGTGAAAAAGTAAAAAAAGAAAAGTTCACCTTGTTATCGGCTGGCTGAGTCACCGCGTGTGCCGCTGGAAACAATCTACGCACCTAATTCAGGATGAGTCACCGGCAGCGTCCCGAGACGACACCTCTCGATACGCCTGTCTCCTGACTTCACAAACTTTTCAAAACTCAACCCGGTGACTCCCTGTGCAGGAGGATTATGTAATTATAATGTGATTTCTCTGCGAGGACGCTGATCAGAGACAGCTCGGCGGCTCCTCATCAGGATTCTGCGCGCGTGTACGCATCACTCCGCACTGGTGCCACTGATTGGCTAGGCCGGAACTCCAGTGGCCATGGTAACGGGGTGAAGGTGAGGCTCTGTGTATGTGTGTGTGTGTGTGAGAGAGATGTGCACTCATGTGGCTGATAAGAACATGCTAGAACTCCTGTGCTCTCCATCATCCCACAGCACAAGCGGCGAACACTCACACCCAGACCGACACCGTCTACCTCCTGCTTTCTCTACATGCAGGAAACACTGCTGCTGGGAAACACACTTGGTGTTCATAGTGAACAATGGGGTGGTCTTTTTGCACATGTCAAGACGTATAAGGGTCAAAGATGTTGCGTTTATGTTTTTGTGCCTGGACAAATGTAATAAAAATAAAACATAACACCACCCACTCCATATATATATATATTTATACTATAATTATTATTGTTATTATTATTATTGATGTTTATATAAAAATGTGTTGCAAGAAAACCATAAAACTAAATAATACCATAGGAAAAAAAAACTCATAACTCGATATGATTAAAAGTTGCAAACATTATATGGTTTTATTTAGTGTTTAATCAATTTATTAAGTAAATTTTATAGATAAATTAATTAATTAGTTTATTATTTTAATTATTTTTCAACCTAAAACATTTAGACATTTTAATATAAAGATTCATTCATTTTCCTTTGGCTTATTCCCTTTATTCATCAGGGGCCGCCACAGCGGAATGAACCGCCAACTTATCCAGCAAATGTTTTACACAGCGAATGCCCTTCCAGCTGCAACCCACACTGGCAAACACCTATACATACTCACATTCACACTCATACACTACAGCCAATTTAGTTTACCCAATTCACCTATAGCGCATGCCTTTGGACTGTGGGGGAAACCGGAGCACCCGGAGGAAACCCACTCAAACACACATGCAAACTCCACACAGAAATGGCAACTGTCCCAGCTGGGACTCGAACCAGCAACCTTCTTGCTGTGAGGTGACAGTGCTAACCACCGAGCCCCTGTGCCACCCTATATCTTAAGATATTAAGATTAAAACACAGATATATTTCATAATAAGGTCATGGTAAGGTCATATGAGATTGTCATCGTCATATCTCAAACAAGTTTTAAAATATAAAAATGTGCAAACAAACAAATACATTTGGGAAGGAATACTGAAATGTTAGAAATATGAATATATATAGACTGATTTATTGATTAATTTGATTTGAGATATACTATTCAAGAAAAAGTTAATTGCACAGTGATATCCAACAAATTACACTAGCATAACTATAAAGGTAAATATTGTGCAAAAGAGGTATTTAGGGTTGAATTGTAGGGGTTTAGTTTAGTTTAGTTTAGTTTAGTTTAGTTTAGTTTAGTTTAGTTTAGTTTAGCTTAGTTTAGTTTAGCTTTGTTTTGTTTTGTTTAGTTTTGTTTAGTTTAACAACTTTATTAATACCACCAGGGGCAATTAAATTAGGGCAGTAGCATTTCATGCAAACACATAAGGAGACAAATCACTTACAAACAATATTAAAAAACACAATTAAAAAACACAATCCAGCATGATTCATAATAATTTCAGAAATAGTACTAAAAAAAACATAGGAAGGACTCATGTATTAAAAATGTTAAACTTTAAAAGCCTCATTGCCTCAGGAACAAAGGTGAATTTATATCTGTTAGAGGAGCATTTAATGCTTCTAAACCTTCTTCCAGAGGGCAACAGAACAAAAAAAAAGGCTTCAGAGGGTGGGAATCACCTCCTATCACACTTTGAGTTTTCCTTAACATTTGCTGTTCATGTAACTCTGCTAGACTCTGCAGAGGCAAACCAATAATCTTGGAGCAAGTCTTGACTAAGTTTTGAAGGCGATTTTTGTCTCTAACGGAAAGTGAAGAGAACCATTATTTACCGTTATTTAAGGTTGAAGCAAGCAGCACAACATGATTGTGGTAGATTTATAGTAAACATCGTTTTCCTTATTGAGTCCTTGTAAGATGGAGTTTAGATAAAAGAGTCATGTGCGTGAGAGAGAAGAGTGTTTCAACAGGTGGTTTGTCAAGCCCACTCACCTGAATGAAGCACAATTTGAAATGCACAATGTTTCAAAGAGACATGAAGTGATTAAGAAAGTGTCTATAGTGCAAATGTGCAACCTGGTGCAAGAGTCAGAGAGATGAGAGGGTGTCTTTGTTAAGCCCATTCACCCAAAAGTGTTCACCCAAAAATGAACTTAAACGGTTTCAAAGCTTTGAGTTTCTTTCTTCAACTAAACAAAAAAGAAGATATTTTGAAGAAATTCAGAAACCGTCGACTTCCATAGGAAAAACAAATATAATGGAAGTCAATGGTTACAGGTTTCCAACATTCTTCAAAATACCTTCTTTAGCGTTCAACAGAATAAAGAAACTCAAACAGGTTTGAAACAAGTGAAGGGCCAGTAAATCATGTCGAATTTTCAGAACCGTGCCTTTAAGGAACAAAATTGTTGCTTTTAAAATCCAAACAAAGAACAGATAAAATGACAGAAAATGAGTTCAAGGAAGCTCTGTAAAAGAAAAAAAAAACTGGCCTTGAAGACGAGGAAGTGGCTTTCTCCATCCTCTTTAAAGGCCGAGTTGGGTCGTGTGAGTGTTTGTGTTGCACCGACACATTTGAGAGTAAGCCAGAGGAGCGAGATGAGGGTAAACGCGTCCTGCTGGATCTGAAAGGGCGTCTTTGAGCTGCTATATAGAGCGGATCTGCTGCAGGAAGGAAGTGATCAGAGGGCCTCTTTCACCAGGAGGAACCAATGGCTGTGACCTTCAATCCATCCGGCCTCCGGAATCGACAGTCAATAACAAGCAAAAAAAAAGTGCCCGCTTTAATCGAATTGCTTAAGACCGCTTCACAAACACCTGTTGCCATCTATAAAAGAGCCTTTCACTGAGACAGGTGTCCCTTCCGAGCAAAAAAAAAAACCATCTCCTTCCTGAAGATCTGGCAACCCCAGCTGCTCCCCTCAACAGCGGATTCTTCGAATGCCTGCCTGTCAGCTACACAACGGGTCGCATTCTCACACCAGCGTCTCTCAGCTGTCCCTGAGCTCTTGCACACGCATTTATTTCTGATTAAACCATGTTGCGTGTTGGATAATGCGTGATGGGGTTACGGCAAAATGGAAAAACCACACAAGCTGCGTGTGCTGAACGGGATTTAGAGGTTTGCATTAGCACAGAATTATTCAGCCGAGAGAAACTAATTGCATGGGGATGCTATAAATGACCTTCAAATGGTCTGTTGCAGGGACGATTGAATTTGTTCATGGGTAAAAGACCTAAAAGAACTAAAAAACGAGCAGTTGATGTGAAAATGGAGAGGTAGATGTGACCCTGGACCACAAAACTAGTCTTAAGATTTTTCTGTTATAGCAAAAATCATTAGAATATTAAGTAAATATCATATTTCATGAAGAAATTTAGTAAATGTCCTACTGTAAACATATTAAAACGTGATTTGTGATTAGTAATATGCATTGTAAAGTACCTAATTTGGACTTTAAAGGTGATTTTTGTCTGTATTGTGATTTTTTCTGAACCCTCAAATTTGAGATATTCAAACAGCAGTATATCTCAGCCAAATATTGTCTTATCCAACAAACCATACAGCAATGGAAAGCTTATTTATTCAGCTTTCAACTGATGTATAAATTAGGGCTGCACAATATATCGTTTCAGCATCAAATCGTAATGTGATCGCTTGCAATAGTCACATCTAGGCATGGGCTGGTATTAGATTCTGACGGTATGATAACCTTGGATAAAAATATCACGGTTGTATTGTGATAACTGCTCTAAAATATATTCTTTTTAAATGTCTGGGTAAAAAACAAAAATGTTTTTCCTGTTTGAACACAAAATATTTTATTTTGAGAAACATTTTAAATATTTTGGAGCAGTAAACAATAAATAATAAATAATTCAAATGGGTCATTGACTTCTGCTGTCTTCATTAGTTTCAAAAACACTGTGTTTTAAATTTCTTTACAATTTAAAATGGCATCTTTGGATATCTTTACTGCTGGAGATACTGTTGTCCAAAAAAAAAATGTAAATAAAATTTTACCTATACCATAGGAACGGTATAACAGAAAATGTTGCTGCTTTTAAAACCTTAACTTTTCCAAACCGCGGATTACCTTAAAACGGTTATCGTCCCATGCCTAGTCACATCGCAGTACCTCCAATGTCAAGTTCAGCTTCAGTTTATTCATCCCTCAGGAAATTTGAGTTGAATTATAGCTGACCATGAACCATACTGTTGAGTAATTGTAAAGTTTAGGCTTAATAGAGTGAAATAGTGCTTGTTTGCTTTGTTTTTAAGGCCTATGACAAAGGCCAGACAAAATCTGCTGACATTTTTTGTTATTTCTGCGCAGAATATTGTAAAAGATCTGTGCATTTATGCAGAATGATTTTGGGAGTTTCGTAACTAAAACTTAATATGTAAATTAAAAAATAATTTTTTTTACTTTTATTTAATATTTACAATGCAAATCCTATTAGATCCACTTATTTAATAAACAAAGCAAATCTCTCATATAATATATCTACCATATGTCTACTAAAAGACAGAAATTAAACTGTATTGTAAGTAAATCACATGAACATTTTCATATTAGTCAGTAATATTACTGAAATTAATTTAAAAACTGAATATATACAAATTTACATACATGTACACACAACTAAATAAATAGACTCAATGATGGGCTGAAAATCTGCGGATTTCTGTGCGCGCAGATTCCGTGTGGGCCTACCTATGACAAGTGCATTTAGATAACTTGTGTACAAGAAAATATAACAATAACAATATTTTGCCTTTAACTTTTATGCAATGAAGACTATGCAGTTTTATTTGCTTACATTTGATTATTCAACATACGGTCAGACTCACCAAAAAAATCTGGCCTACACAATCATCCCAATCAACATAAAACTGTTAGTTCTTTCCAAATTGAGCTATTCAAGTCATCTGGTGAAATAATTATATTCAGGACGCAATAAATACTGCAGAAAAATGAAATATCGCAATGTCAGGTGTTATCAATATTGTACAGCCCTAGTATAAATATATGTTCATAATAAATCTGAAGATAATAAATAAATTTTCAAAAATTGACCCGTATGACTGGTTTGTGGTCTAGGGTCACAAATGTGGATTTGTTCATTTTTGAGAGTCATGCTGATAAACAAAAAAACAAAAACAAAGCATAAACCAGCCAGAGGTAGTTCTGGATTAACAGGTTCAAGCTAGTCGAAATGAATAGAGACTCAATAAATTATATTTTGTGAAAGAGCTTTGGCAAAACAATGATGTGTTGGGTTAAACACAGCAGTTGTGTATATTATGTGATGGTATTTTTATTAGTTGAGATCTTGTGATGAGCTTATACAATGTGTAAAGGAGTCAAAACCACCCAGGAATTCCTCAACAGCACACACACACATGCTGAGATCTGCTGCAAGGCATTATGTTTTAGGCTGCGTTTACACTGTCTAGTGCATTTTTGTTTTAAAACAGCATTTTAGAACGAAAACTATTTACGAAATGTTTATTACCATATCAGCATCCCAAAAAAAAAAACAGATCAAGTTCACCACATTTTACAAATATCACTTTTCTACAATTATAAAATATTCTAACAATTAAAAGTCATCAACAGCAATAAATAATACATAAGATAAAATAATAATACTAATAATAACGATAAAAAAGATTTAAAGTCTCTCCAGATAAAAATAAATTGTCTGATAACATTAAAAATAAGGCATTCCACAAGAATATGTTTACACTATACTGAATAAAATGCATGATACTTGTCCATTCACGCTCATGCGTATACTTTTCCTGTATCCATACTTGCTGTCTACCGGATTTATAATTATCCAGAAAAGCCAGTCAGGGAGTGATTGTGAATAGACACCCCTCCCTTTTTAAAAGTTTGTGTTTTAATCTGACTATATAAACAGAACACCCGACTTTCCAAACTAAAACAGGGACTTTGGCGCTTTCAAAACGTTGTGTTTTCGCGAGTTGAAGATGCCGAAGTAGTGTGGTCGCCAGGCGTAACTGTAACAAATACATTTTAAAATGAAAATGCACTAGTGTAAACAGTGAATCCAATGCTTAGGCCTGTTACGATAAGGAATTTTTGCTGTGTGATATATTGTCACAGAAATTGTTGTGATAAGCGTTATTATTGTCATTTTGAGATCATTTAATGCCATCGATTATACAGGGTAATGATTATATAACAGCATAAAAATGCTAATAGAACATTTTCAAATACGTATCATTCTTAAGGTTATTTAGATTCTATAATAAAATGTCCTATTATATATACAGTTGAAGTCAGAATTATTAACCACACTGAATTAATAGTCTCCCTATTTATTTTTTCCCCCCAATTTCTGTTTAATGTAGAGAAGATTGTTATTAACACATTTCTAAACATAATAGTTTTAATAATTCATTTCTAATAACTGATTTATTTTATTTTTGCCATGATGACAGTAAATAATATTTGACTAGATATTTTTCAAGACACTTCTATACAGCTTAAAGTGACATTTAAAGGCATAAATAGGTTAACTAGGCAGGTTAGGGTAATTAGGCAAGTTATTGTATAACGATGGTTTGTTCTGTAGACTATCGAAAAAAAAGATATAGGGGCTAATAATTTTGACCTTAAAATGTTTTTTTTTTTTTATTCAAACTGCTTTTATTCAGCCTAAATAAAACAAATAAGACTTTCTCTAGAGGAAAAAAGTATTATCAGACACACTGTGAAAATTCCCTTGCTCTGTTAAACATCATTTGGGAAATATTTAAAAAAAGAAAAAAAAATTCAAAGAGGGGCTAATAATTCTGACTTCAACTGTATATATTATTAAATGTCCTATTATCCAAATATAAACTTTGACACTGGAGAGGTAGAATGTAAATGTCACTGTAAATGGCTTTAATGTTATTTGTGAATTTGTAAATATATATTGCAATGGCATTGAGGTCATCTCCAAGTATTGCACGATAAGTCGATATATTGATTATTGTGACAGGCCTACCAATGCTTGTTTTGAACTATAACAAGTAAAAAATTCTATCCTTTAATGGTCATATTTTATGTCATCATGTCCTGTTTTTCAATTGTTTAGATGTCTGTGAGGTTTAAGTGAAATATGAATGCATCACAAACTAAAGGATATTTGCAAGTGAAGCGAGACCCATCTTTTCAGTAGATCTTTTGTGGCTGTTTGAATGCACTCAGCCTCATGAGCATTCACACAACAAAGCAATCTCATTGTAAGCCTTAAAAAAATGGTTAATATCCTAGCAGAAAACTACTAGTACATTTTCTGTATATAAACACACACAGATTAGCAAAATTCAAAAAGATTTACCTTAAAATGTAGTAAATCAATAAATCACCATTTGCTTATCAAGACTATTTGTTAATGAAGGTTCATTTGCGACCAGTGTGTGAATTATACATTGACGATCAAGTTGGTCAACTCTTTCGATAATGTTAGTTTGTGTAATACATGCTTTAGTCATTTATGTATTTTATGTATTAAGTTACATCTAATTTATAAATAAAAAATATTGAAGTTTTCAGTATTTTGATGGATTTGAAGTGTATTCTGACATACAGCATCCTCTATTTCAGACGTTAAACTATACATCTAATTTGATAAGATTCTGACTGTATGATAACCTTGGAAAAAATATCACGGTTTCACGGTATCACAGTATTGTGATTGCTGCTCCAAAATAAGTTATTTTTAAATGTCTGGGTAGAAAACAACAACTTTTTTCCCCCCAATGAACACAATATATTTTATATTAAGAAACGTTTATAATATTTTGGACCAGTAGCTTTTGATGTGGAGGTTCTTTTTCTGCTGGAGGTACTGTTGCCCTAAAAGACGAAATAAAATAGTTGTAAAAAAACGTGTCAAAAAGAAAAAAAATTTACACATATAACGGTATAACAGAAAATTTTGGCTTTTGGCAAGGTTTTAAAACCTTGACTTTTCAAAACCATGGTAAACCTTGAAACCGGTTATCGTCCCATGCCTAAATTCGACATTACTTTCAGGCTATTTGTACATACAAACGTCTATTTTTGGTCTTGTGAACATTTAAGAAGTCTGGTGCTCTAGATCTGCCAGTTTTAGATTGTTGAATGAATTTTTCCTGGCACCGACTAATTGGCACTGTTATCATTCACAATGGTATGAACCGTTATAGGGGAGGTCAATTGTATATTTATATTTATATTATTATTTTAATTATTACCATTATTATTTAAAATGCAGTGACCTATTTCTCAGTATTAAAGGGCTGACCCCCCCATACATCTTGCTTTGACGTCCTTCAGGGGGGATCAAGCATGTCTTGATCATTTTCATCCAGGATTCTATCATCCATTTCAAATGAAATTTAGTATATGAATCCTCAACCAACTCTGGAAGTGGTTGAAAGGTATTAATTACGCCCATAGCACATTACCTCGGACAACATTTTAGTATCTCAAATTAGAGAATTAATCATTACCCCAGCATGAGCAACAGCAAAAGTGATGTGTGCCTTAGCGAGTACCACAGAATAGCTATATTCATTGATTCCTCTCAGCCGATTGAGTGTTTTTGACAGGTCTAGGTTATAGCAACCTGGCCTCAGCATGCACAGCGCTGGTGCTCTTTACTGCATAACTGAAATAGTTCCCTTCCCATCTAAACCCAAGGGGGAGTGAAGTTATGATTATATGATTTCTCTTCCAACAGAAGCATGCCCGGGCAAATCCCGGATCCCCACGATCCCTTCCATCTTCTCACCCCTCGCTAATATCAATGAGCGTCCAAGGCCGTCAAGCACCATGGTTTTTCACAAAGGAATGTTGTCTATGCGCTTGCAGACGATGGACATCTGAATAGGGCAGAAAATCCAGTCAGGAATGTTAAGAGCTCGCCCACTTTTTGTGTCGCCCTCGTTGGACAAGTCTCTTAGCTTCTAATAACACCCTCTATGACGATAATTAACACAGAACCCTCACGGCACTTCAAACCAAAGAAGCGCTGATGCAAAACATTTCAATGAAACGCAACACAAAGCATCTCCATAACAGCCTCGGTCTGGCACCGACTTGCAGCTGTGAGAAGTGGAAGGAGAACTTTCACTCCGTAACCCCATTCACAGCTGGAGCTCAAGTCCAAAACACTCACAACAAACTCCTCCAATGACCTCTCCCGATGACATCACTGATTTCAGTTCATCCGTAACAAAACAGCTGAGAAAACACAATAGGGTCTCATTTATTAAGCGAACGTGCGACAGAAAAGTTGAGCGTATGATTATTTCAGAGAAAAATTTGGAATTCACCTGTGGTCTCAGCTCGTGTATGCATGTTTTTCAGTTAGCATGAAGGTACGCTTACCCGTTTGGATGTCTAAAAGATAATAATTAAGATTACTTGTTTGTTCTTGTGTTTATTGTCTTTCAGGAGTTCAGTAGCTGATGATTGATAATAAAGCTTGTTTGGCATGCTGTCCCGGGAGAGAGCTCAGAACTTATGAGATCCTCAAGCCCTGGGCTCCCTCCCTTTTGCAGGGCGAGAGGGGAGTTTGAGCTCAGGTAGATCTCGATGAACTCCCCTGACTTATTTCTGGCTAATGGAATAGCTAAGAAGACATGTACACTTGTTAAGCTTGGCTATGGTATTGATTTGGTATGTTCAATTTACTAAGGTTGCGTGTTTTTGGACCCTGGGAGGAAACAAGAGAACCCGGGGAAAACCCAAGCGAGCACGGGGAGAACGAGCAAACTCCGCACAGAAATGTCAATTGGTTTAGTAGGGACTTTAACCAGAGACATTCTTGCTTTGAGGCAACAGTGCTAACCACTGGGCCACCGTATCGCCCATCTGGAAAGGAGGGGGAGTAGGGGTGGGTAGGGGGGATTCTTTAAGACGAAGATACTGAGATATGAAAACTCTGATTATTTATAGTGAGTTAGTAATCTCTGATTGGTGAATCGATCGTGAGCTGATGCAGGCCAACTGTAAGCAAAGCACGTGATCCTCTCGAAATAGTGACTTTTTTGTGATTTTTTATTACATTGTTACATGACCCTTTTTTACCTAAATAGGTACTTGTATGACAATTTAATTGTTTGGAATGTAGTTAATGGGTGTTTTGGTGTGAGATTACTTTCATTAGCAAGGAAATTTTCACAGTAAGTCTGATAATATTTTTCCTTCTGGAAAAAGTTTTATTTGTTTTATTTTGTCTATAGAATAAAAGCCGTTTTTAATTTTTTAAAAACCATTTTAGGGGAAAATTATTAGCCCTTTTTAAATTATATTTTTTCACGATAGTCTACAAAACAAACCATCGTTATCCTCCTAGGGCTTGTGTGTCCACATACGTGGACAGCACATTTTAGCTCTTAAGTGGCTATTTAAAATACTTTGAATGTTTTATATTTTGTTACAGACATACAGTGTCATCTTGCAACTGTTTTGCAGCAATGTCCCAAACCCTATTTTTAACTGTCCAAAATGGAAAATAAAAATGTTGTTTTTACTCTCTGATAGTCAAAGCAAGTTAAAAAAAAATTCTATGTTATATATGCATTAAAAACATTCAGGAAAAAGTGTTTTATGTAAATTCGGACCACGAGTCCACATATATGGACATCATTTTGCTCTAAAATACATTGTATCAAAAGATGATTCTTAGTTTTTTATTCTAATTAGGTTCCAATAAGCCCAAATAGCAAAGAGAAATAAAAAATGCATGTCAAAAAACACCTTAGGCCTTAAGAGGTTAAACAATAACTTGCCTAATTACCCCTAAATCATCCCAAACAAAAATTCATGAAGCCGCCATGTTGGTCTTCTGAACTTCTAAGATCAGCGCTATCTCCTTGTTGGTCAGAGAAGTTCCTCTTTTTGACCAGGTTACGTTTCCAACGTAAGAAACTTTTTGGAATGAGCCTTCTAAAAAGTGAATATTTATCAACATACGCTCTTTCATACGAAGGTATTGTCTTCATACACTCAAAAAAGGATTATTGCTGCTTGTTCAAACTACTTGTTTAAAATGAGCTGAAACAACACAATTGTTGTTATCTCTTTAGACAATTTATTAGCTTTATGTTCAATCCACTTATATTTGTAAAACATTAAGTTAACTTGATCATTTTGTGTTGGGACAACATGAAGGAATTGTGCTTGAGCGACTGAGTAAAGGTTAGTGTATAAAATTCTGGTTGTTCAAATAAAGTGACTGAAACTAACTGAAAATTAGGTTGTGTTTAATTATAGTTTAAACAATTCAAATTTAAGTTATTAGACATAATTATTAGACGTAATTCGAATAAGTTGAAATAACACAATTAAAATGAGCTGAAATCACACAATTTAAATAATTTACATCAACAATGCATTTTTTGAGAGTACGAATGATGAATCACACGTAAAGCTTGTTGTAAGTTGATTTGTGTGTTCGCATATGCCTGGATTTATAATTGACGCCCGATATGAACGTTTTCCCAAGAAAAATTCAATCTTCACAGGTCAAGTGTTTTTCTAAGCCTCATTGACGTAATTCCGGTTTTCTTCATTTACATGTATTGATCTGAATGTTCTCGAAAGGGCTAATGAGCATTCCCAGTTGTTGTTTCTTTTTCCCTCTCAGTTGAAGTTGTGGAAACATATTTATGGATTAGGACAGTGTAGCACCCGAGGCGCTTTTATTTGTTGGGCCGCTGTCTAAAAGCTTGAGCACTCATTGGGATTTCTGAGGCGGCAACTCGCCGACAGAGTTTATTTCAGGAAGACAAATCAATAGTACGCTGTTGCTTACTTTCTCTCCACTATGTATTGGCAAGCATACAACTGTGTGATACAGCTCAGCTCTCCTTCAGGGCTGGGTCAATGACATTTCATGCCTATTTTTTGTCTTATTTATCAGTTTATGGAAAAAATATGATTGATTTTATACCAACAATAAAAGTGTAGCAACAACAGTTTTTTTTGGCTACTGTTTGTATAAACACAATTTTACTCCAGGTAGCATCGTTAAACTATGATTAGTGTACAACCATGGTTAAATTGGTAAGAATATTTTTTTTAATGACTTAAAATGACTATAGATATTCTTAGAGGTGATATAAAGTCAGACTATTAAAGTGATACAATTGTCTTGATATTACAATATTACAACAAATAAAACAAACAAACAAAAACATTTGAATCCTTTAAAAGCATGTATAGTATGGTCAGATGGAAAAAAACTATAAAAAAATATAATACTAACAATTTTTAACATAATTCTTGAAATATAATTCACATACTTCAATATAAGATATGTGGATCTGAATGAATTAAATTTATTAAATATGCTTTGGGAACAAAAAGTAAAAATCAAGGTGGCACAACTGTCCATTTCATTTTTATATCTAATATCTGATTATCTGTATCTGAAACACTGCGTGAAAAACTCTCTTTGCATAATCAATCATTTGAACGTTTGATAAAAATTCACATTTTGTTTTGAATATAAAATGTTATGTGAATATGTGGCATGAAATTACTTTTTGAGGACATAAAATCAAAATGTTGAGATATATTGATGATAAAAAAATAAATAAAACAAACAAATTCTGAATAATAAATAGTTTGGCATAATTTTTTTTAATAGATGTGACATTTACTGTAAAACATTCACAGACAATGCACATTAAAAACATCTGTTTATTTTCCCCAAACACTAACCACAAAGTTAGAAATCAGAAATAAAATCAATACATAAACATGTTTTATACTTTAATTGAGAAATTAAACATGCATGCGTTACGGATGTGACCAAAACAGTATGCAAGTTTACAGTTACAACATCACTTTGTAGAAAGTCTGTGAATTAAACCACACAAGTCAAAAGAAATAATCCTAATCAAAGAGATAAGAGTTGGCTCTCTATACTGTTATAGAATAGGGCTGGACGATATTGGAAAAAACTGACATTGCGATATTTTGTTTTTCTATGATATTAATATAATTTCAAAAGATAACTATTTAAAAAACCCTCACAATTTTACATTATTTGTGATTATGTAGGGGAGTGCATCTGCATAAAATATACACAATCATACAAAAATACACAAAATAATGTCATTTAAAGCACAGATTAAAACAATAGAACAAAGATAAAGATAAAATAAACAACCCTGGTTTTTGGTGGAATCTAACAGTATTGAGATATAGAAATTTAATAATCAAATGTAAAATTACAGGGTCTTTTTTTTATAATTTAGATATTTTTTCTTCAAATTTATATAATTTGTATACTTTTTTTTCTATTTATAAACATGTAAACCAAATCAATTGAATCTAATCTAATTGTTAAAGCATAAAACTTTATCTCTTGTGTCCAAATATTAAATTAACTTGAAATCTCTTGAGATTTTGACTATTGCTGATTCGCACATAGCAACATCACTGCTGGAATGATATATTGTGCAGCCCTACTGTAGCACATAAAAATATTTATATTATTTTAATATTTTTGCATTTATGAGGAAAAAGCTTTGTTACGGAGGTGACATTTGTCCATTACATATGTGAAATTGGCATTTTTTTGGTAATGTTACTTTATTTTTGGTAAATCAAATGAATCAGTAAAACATTGACAGAGACATGTCAGTGCTGTAAAATACAAACCTAGACAAAACAAACGTAAAAAAGGTTCCGCTATGTTGGTGAAAACAATACTTTTTTCATTGCAAGGTTGACATTTGCATGGAAATGCTCAGGTATGAATGGGTTTGTGAATGCATCAGTAATTATTTTAAATATCAGATAAATAGTAAATGTCATGTGGTGTAACTCTCAAAAGACTTTAAAATACTTAGAAAAACTATTTTAAAATAATGTTCTACATATTTATGTTTTTTTTTTAAAAATAGATGTTTATATGTATGATTTATTTTAAGTCATTAAATCTGATATTTTAGTTGACCCAGCCATTCAGATGAGCTTTGCATGGATAACTGTATTTTCAATGGCACCTGTGGGAAGAGGATGTGAGGCTCTTTGATGACACTGGGCATCGTGAAGTGACAGAGGATGCTAGTCACCATTCATCCTCCTCAATGCCTGAGTCTCCCAGCTGTCAAACCCAACCTGGCCCCCTCTCAGTGAGTACCAGGCACCACTGCTTCCCCTAAATCTCTCAATCCTCAGAGAAAACCTTCGCTATACCCACGACAGGCCAAAGAGGCTCCTTTCTCTACCTCAATGGACAGAGGGCAATTCATTTAAGCTTTAATGCAAAAAGATGTTGTTCACACAGATGGCCCTGGCTGGAAAGAAGTCAATCTTTTTTCCCCCTGTTCTAAAACCCATCCTTCCGCTATAATGTGCACATGTTGCAGACCGTCAGCTCTCAGGAGGACTCCACTTCAATACAAGACACAGAGGACTCTATTCAGACTCTCGAAGGAAAAAAAAAAACATCCTGTTTGGGAAATTAAGCTGTGAAAAGTGAAGCGTAGTAGGTTTTATGCTGCTTATACGATGATGTTCAGCTTTTTTGTTGCTTTTAGAAGTGTCTTCTCGTCATGCATTCCTTTTAACTTTCAAATTATGTCATTTTTGTCACTTTTTGAAGCTGATTAATTTGGGGACTAATCTAAATTTGTCATGTGACGATGTGCAAAGTGGGAAGAGAAGCAAACAGTAGTAGCAATGCTTAAAGTAACACAACTTTTTTTTGAAAATAGGCTCTTTTTGTAAGTTCACTAAAGTTAAACAGTTGAATTTCAACATTTTTTAATCCATTTAGCTCATCTTCAGGTCTGGCGAAAGTACTTTTAGCTTAGCTTAGCATAAATCATTGAATCAGATTAGACCATTACCATCTTATTAATTAAAATTAGAAAAAAAGAGTTTATAAAGTGCATGATTTTGATCCCACTGCAAAGAAGAGTTTAAAGTGCATCATCCACTTTTATTCATCCATAAATAAACCCTTATTTATCAGGGGTCGCCACAGCTGAATGAACAGCACTTTTTTTCCAACACATGTTTAACACAACAGATGCCCTTCCAGCTGTAACAAGTACTGGGAAACACCCATACACTCTTACTCACACACTCATACAATATGGCCAATTTAGTAACTCATTTCACCTACATGTCTTTGGACTGTGGGGAATACCGGAGCACCTGTGGGAAACCCACGCCAACATAGGGAGAACATGCAGATTCCATGTGAGCCCGATCATCAATTGTGGGCCATGTTATCAATTGCTAATACAATAATAATAACAATAATAATACAAAATCGTCAAGTGATTGAGGTAAACACAGCACATTTTGATCTTTTTACACTGTATCATCCACTGTATCATGTGAGGCAATGTGCAGCCCTGGATTTTTTATGTTACCTGCCCTATCTTTTTAATTATTTGTAAAATGTAGCAGCAGTTTCTAAGCAAATATTAGCATTTCAAAACTGCTTTTGTCAAAGTAATCTTTGTGGAAAAGTGTTTGCTGTAAAGCAGTCTATGGTAGAAATGGATAACTTAGTAAACGAGAAATTACTTGACTTGATTGCCAAATTGCAGAGCTCATGCAAACATCTGTATCGCTATAATCAGATGCTTTTTTAACGTATGTTTTCTCACTACAGTAACTTTTGTGTATGTTTATTTTATTATTGAAAGGAAAACTATAGAGTCAATCTAGGGCCATATATACTCACAAAATAAAAGTTATGCAAACAAAAAATAAAGTATTGTGCAAAAAAATAAATAAATAAATGCAAATCTCAAAAATATTGCAAAGCGAAAATAAACTTTTAAGAAATAAAAATTAATTTTGCTAACAAAAATAAAGAACTGCAAAGGGAAAATTTAATTTTGAGAAAAAAAAAATGAAAGTAAGACCGCCTCAGTGATACTGTGTCTCCAGATGATGACGTCGCTTAAAGGGAGAAAACAAGTACACATTTTTATCTAAGCTCTTATCACCATAGATCAGTGGTCTCAAACTCAATTTCTAGAGGGCTGCAGCTTTGCAGATTTTAGCTCCAACCACCTCCAACTCACACCTGCTTAAATGTTTATACTAGTCTTGAACACTGATTAGTTGGACTTTGATTAGGGTTGGAGCAAAACTGTGCAGAGCTGCGGCCCTCCAGGAATCGAGTTTGAGACCAATGCCATAGATGACACTGGGTTGTTTACTAACACTACACCACTGCTCAGGTATTTCAAACTTCCTTAACCCCTAAATGAAGAGCTGAGAGTATTTCAGGCGCTGTTATACTACAGAAATACACAGAATAGGGCTTAAAATTAGAATAGGGCATGTGCATTGTGACTATTTACACAAGACACTGAATAAACAATGCTACATTTTGAACAAAACCAATAACCGCTATCTCACAAAGCTCCAACTGAAAAGCTCCAGGAGTTTATTTGACTAGACTTGTCTAACTAGTTTAAACCAATGCTTCCCGGCATAAAGGGTGCCCTTGTGTGTGCATTCGGAGATGTTAGCCCATATTATGAGAACTTCTATTGTGTGATGGCGGTGAACCAAACGCCCTTAGTTCAAGGTTCGTCTATTCTGCATTAGCCTCGCGGTCATGTGACTTGAGCTGATTGCCGGAGTGATAAACCCTGAGGGTCGGCCTCTCCTGACCCTGCTGGAGCTGATTAGGTCTTCTGAGATAAACCTCTTCCTCCTGCATTCCTCCTTTAGCGGAAACACACTCCATTTACTACTCAAATAAACCACCACTTGGGGAAAGTCAAAGCTTGTGCCATGCATGGGATAAATCCAAGTGAATCATGTTTGATTGAGATGATTCAGAGCTTAATGTGAAACTGAATTTTTATATAGGCGTGTATATAGCGTGAGACTAAACCTGGAAGTAGCTGGAAGCCATTTTTAATAATGGTTAAAATGCAGCAGATCATGATTCATAGCTGGGTTTTGTTGTGCAAGAGCATATAACCCGTGTAAATCCTGCATTTTGGCAAAATTTCCTAAAGCCACAACAGGTCTGAACTGATCACTGTAATAACGGATGGAATAGCTGTGAGTGTGTACTGTACACAACAATAAAAATGAGCATACACGCTTATCACGCAATGTCAACAAAGCACAAATTTATCCAAACACACTGCAACGTGAGCTTGGGATTTTGATCACGCTGCAAAAATTATGTTCTTACTTCAGAGACTTGCTTGAAACTTTTTTTACTTATCTAGAAAGTACTTCTTGATTTAAGAATGTTAAGATATTTGAACTAAACATTAAAAGTAAGAAAAAAGTATAGGTGAGCATAGATTAATTTTTTAAATCTAGATTAATCTAGATTAATCTCGAAATTAATCTAGATTAAAATGGCTCATTTGAATTCTGCTGATGGCATTCAGAATATGTGTGCTACCCAAATAATAAGTCTTTGAGAACGGGTTTCTCAAGCCAGGTGGCGTATTAGACCAGGGGCTCATCTCCTGTTTCCAAAAAGCATCACAAACTGCTTAAGAAACTGTTCTTCTATGATAATTGGTGATGAAAATAAATGATGTTCAATAAGATGTACTTGTGTTTACTAACTGTTTATTCAGTTAAACACGAATGTTGAACTGTAGGCCTACATAAGCTCCAAACAGCGTTTTCATACTTGCTTTTGATGTACGTCAGGGGTGTCCAAACTCGGTCCTGGAGGGCCGGTTTCCTGCATAGTTTATCTCCAACTTCCTTCAACACACCTGCCTGGTAGTTTTTTGTATACTTAGAAAGGGCTTGATTATTTTGTTCAGGTGTGTTTAATTGGGGTTGAAACTAAAATATACAGGACACCGGCCCCCCAGGACCGAGTTTGGGCAGCCCTGATGTACGTACATACAGAAAATGCTGCTTCGCAAAAGCAAGTTCACAGAGCCCTGACGGTGTGTCAAGCATTGAGTATGTTTACATGGGCAACAATACTTTAATATGATTTTAATATGATTAAAACAATACTCTGATTAAGAGTCTACCATGTAAACAGCGATTTTTGATTACCTTAATGCGACTAAAGTCATAACTGAACTAAACAGAAATGGAATTAATACGTGGAGTATGCAGATATTAGAGGCATTACTGACAAACTATTACCGTCATGTAGGACTTTTCGCCATATTTTCCGACAAGATCCACACAGGCGGCTGTCAGTAAAGGGCCGCACACACACACACAGACACAGAGAGGCACACACACAAACACACACACACAGTTTTTTTTCGTTCCATTTGTCGTGCGTTATTAAATTCCATAACACTCTCGCCAGTCCTTTCTCATTATTTGTGTCTAATACCCAGTTCGTCACGTCGCATGAATGAAATGTTTATGAGGTAACGTGAAACTGCCGAAGTGCAGTTAAAGTCAGGCATCCTGCTGATTTGATTCAGAAGGGCACTCTTTTGTCAGACGTCTCACCGGTCAGGTATACATCCGAGCTAAAATATCAAGGTGAAAGTCATCATAGCTTGCGTAGAATAGACCCAGCTCCCAACCCAACTTTCAGAATAGATTAACGGCGATATTTTTTTATCGCGTGATAAGAGTCTAACGCAGCACGTTAATGCCGATAACGGCCCACCACTAGAAAAAAGTAAGAAAATTTTATTTGCACTGCATCACAATTTGCCTAAATGTTTAATATCACCTTCAATGGGGTGGCAATCCCAATTCTATTTTTGTACCCCTTCCCTTTCCCCTTAGCCTTTAAAACAGAGTGTGAAGGGGAAGGGCTTTAAAATTTACCCCTTAAAAAATGGGACATTTTTTGGTATTTATCTTCAATAAATCATTGAAGGCATATATTATGTTATCATAATGATATAATGTGGCAATAAGATCGTAACTATACTGTGCATTTACACCATGGCCATATTCATCAATGTAAACACACAAGAAACAATATTAACATTATAGCAGACACTGTAAAAAGGTCATTCCCAGTCAATAGACTTTTCTGACAGGGTATTTGAGCGTCATTGAGTGTCAGAATGTTGTGGGATTGCTGTACAGGAGTTAATATTGTGGATTGTAGATATTTTTTTATATATATATATATTTCTCAAATGATGTTTAACAAAGCAAGGACATTTTCACAGTATGTCTGACAATATTTTTTCTTCTGGAAAAAGTCTTATTTGTTTTATTTCAGCTAGAATAAAAGCAGTTTAAAATTTTTTATGAACCATTTTAAGGTCAAAATTTTTAGCCCCTTTAAGCTAATTTTTTTTTTTCGATAGTCTACAGAACAAACCATCATTATACAATAACTTGCCTAATTACCCTAACCTGCCCAGTTAACCTAATTAAGCCTTTAAATGTCACTTTAAGCTGTATAGAAGTGTCTTGAAAAATATCTAGTCAAATATTATTTACTGTCATCATGGAAAAGATAAAATAACTCAGTAATTAAAAAATGAGTTATTAAAACTATTATGTTTAGAAATGTGTTGAAAAAAAAACTTCTCTCCGTTAAACAGAAATTGGGGAAAAAAATAAACAGGAGAGCTAATAATTCTGACTTCAGCTGTATATATGTTATAAAGTGGGTCTCAGACCGAACAAGAAGCACTGCGTTAAATTCCATTTTTCCCCCGCCATGTCTTTAAAAAATAAAGTTTGTTTTTCCCCAGTATTTACAATGGAGTTTCTGTGCTTGCCTGCTGATCCTGATGGCGTTAACACTTACAGTCCTTCATCTCTTTATACACTTGAACAACTAAATGAATGCTTAAGTCTATTTAACTGAATGTATTGTAATTACATAAAAAACGATTTATCGAAATCTGTGATCGGCATGCACATCTTGTCAGTGAAGCGTGATTTAAATCTCTTCTGAAAGGCAAAAAGCGCTGCTACATGAAACTCCAAATATGCCACGTAAAGAAGTAAAAAATGTAAAGAAGAAAGCCAGGAAATCCCTATTGACCTTATTCTTTCACATTTGAGTGGCCGCAACCTTTGGAGGTTGTTGCTAGAAGGGATACAGCTGCATCGGAAAGTTAATTGATTATATTTTTTATTAAATTATCTATTAATTATTAAGGTCTACCCCTACTCCAGCCCTAAACCCAACCCTCACAGTAATGTAAAAATATGAATTATTGTTGTACAGTGTCACATTATTTTAATTAAATTATGCTATACTGGTGTGAGTATTCTCTGCTGTATCCCATCTAGACTTTACAGCCATTGGGACCTTATTGTTCGAGACTTCCTGTCTCGTTTCACTTCTGATGATTTTTAGTAAAAAAAAACTGCTTGTTTTTGTTGCTTCATGTCTCAAAATTATATTTTATTATTAAGTTTTTTATTTATTATTTAATGGGGCGACGGGTGCTCCGGTTTCCCCCACAAGTCCAAAGACATGCTGTACAGGTGAACTGGGTAAGCTAAAATTATCCGTAGTGGATGTGTGTAAATGAGTGTGTATGGGTGTTTCCCAGTAATAGGTTGCAGCTGGAAAGGCATCCGCTGCGTAAAACATGTGCTGGATAAGTTGGCGGTTCATTCTGCTGTGGCAACCCCAGATTAATAAAGAGACTAAGCCGAAATGAATGAGTGAATTTATTATTTAATGTAAATAAATGTAAAACTGCAAAAGAAAGTACGAGAAAGTAAGTGAATCGAGGGTTTAGATTTCAAATTATCTTAAAAAAAAAGGGCAGATAAGAGTGCTGACAGTTAATGCGAGAATCAAAACAGAAGGGCGAAACTGCCAACAGAAACACAGTGACGCACAATGTTTGTTTTTAGACTGGTTATACTCAGGTAAACAATGCACAGAAGTAATACAGTACACATTTGTTATTTCTTCCGTCACAGCCTAGGTTGAATGTATATGGAGCTAATAATATGCCAAAACAATCTGAGTTTGAATTGTGTTCATTTGAATTATTGGCAATTGTCATTTAATAAATCTGAATTTTTATATGCTGTAAATTGTTTTGAATTTGAATTTCTTAGTTGAAATTGAAATTCTTAATTTGAATTTCATAATTTGAATTTGAATTTCATAACTTGAATATTAAACATCTGAAATGTAAGACGACATTCAATGAATTTTGAGGCAGAATTTTCGTTTTCAAACTTCAGATTTTTTGTGTTCTGAATTCATAGACTGCAGATATTGGGTTTGTAAAAATACAGTTTCAAATTTTAAAGATGAAGAAATTCAGAACATCAAATTCAATATCCTAAAATTCAAAACCAGAAATTCAGATCGTGAAATTCAGATTCACCAGAAAGTAGGTCAGGGGTCATCAACAGGGAAGCTAAGCATTTTGGCCAATCACTGAGCTGCATGAGTTTACTGGTGAATTCAAATTCAAAACATTTTTACAGCATATAAAAATTCAGATTTATTAAAATTACAATTGTCAATAATTCAAATTGACACAATTCAAATGCAGATTGTTTTGGCATATTATTAGCTCCATAAATGTACAAATGGCTATGAGAGCAGAACTGAAAGCTCTTTTCATGGGTTTCTGTTGTCTTCCTTATTATTTATATTTAAACGGGCTGAATGTCTGTGGCAATATTATATCAGAAGATCAAAAAAGCTCATTCACCCATACCCATCCATAAACAATGCCAAAAATTAGGAAAGTGGTAGAATATTTACAAAAGAGACAGATTAAGTGCAATTCACAGAATCATTCCAGTGGTACATTTACACCGTTTTCCTGCATGTAAACATGCTTGCATTACTCTCACATCTGTGTTTTGCAGTGACACACACATAACTGCCGTGTTTTTTTAAGATTCCAAATTAAAAGATTTTCAACTTTTACATGCAACGTCTCTCAGTTCCAAAGCAGTGGACCAATCAGAAAAACTCAGAGGTGGGGCAAGCACTGCAAGCTTGTTTTTACAGCAGCAAGTTGGCATGACAACTGCTTTATTTGACGGCAACATACCAAAGGAGGCACTTTTCAGCAGGTGTAAACAGGAATGTGTCCCCATTCGCACACGTGATTTGATCAAGCAAAATTCCCATAATTACACATAAATGAGTCCATCCAGTGCAGGGGTGTCCAAATTCGGTCCTGGAGGGCCGGTGTCCTGCTTAGTTTAGCTCCAACTTGCTTCAACACACTTGCCAGGATGTTTCTAGTATATCTAGTGAGAGCTTGATTAGCTGGTTCAAGTGTGTTTGATTAGGGTTGGAGCTAAACCCTCCTGGACACCGGCACTCCAGGACCGAGTTTCGACACACCTGACCTATTCTTGGCCTACTGTCTGTAACCCACTGGTTTATGTAAATAATTTTTATATTTTTAATATTAATATTTTTTTACTTTTAAAGCAAGTCATGGGTAGCACTTCATCCTCTACAAACTTTTCAGCTCGCGACCCCCAAAATAACAATTCCAGTGACTCGTGACCCCCACTATCCTCAGAGGTGGTTATAAAAACAGTGCACACACATCAATAGGAACTATATAAACAAGCTTATTGACAACACAAAAAAGTGCAACAGTCTAACAACCATATCATTTTTTTTTTTTGCCATTATTCATTTGTTTAATGTAATATTAACTTCACAATAAAATAAGATCCAAAAAGAATTGAAAGGCTGATGGCTTTTTACTTGCATGTTGTTTTTTAATGTAACTATTATTCATTCATTCATTCATTCATTTTCAGCTTAGTCCCTTCACTAATCTGGGGTCGCCACAGCGGAACGAACCGCCAACGTATCCAGCACATGTTCCACACAGTGGATGCCCTTCCAGCTGCAAATGTAACTATTAAATACTATTTTTATCTTCTCTTGGTTATGGTTAAAATATGGTAATTCTAATAGTTTAATAACATATATGGTATTTTTGGAAATCACTAAGCGACCATTGTCTCGTGACCCCCACTTTGGAATCCACTCCTCTAGGAGTTGAAATGCTCAATGAATCAGTTGAACCAGTGCACAAAACTGGTTTGATTTTTAAAAAAATATCAAGTAAAACAGTAGTTGAAGAGTTGAACCTCTAAATGCCGTCCGAAATAAAACAAATTGTCTAAAATTCACTCAAAAGGTAATGAAAAGACCCTTTTCTTTGCCATAGTAAAATTATTGAACCTGAAGTCTAAGGAAAAATGCCCATATGAGAAGAAAATTTCGTACAGCCCTTAGAGGTTTTTGCATCTGAACTCTTTGGGCCCTACCATACACCCGGCGCAATAATGCGCAAGACGTGTTTTGCGTGATTTGTCGCTATTTTCAGACCAATTCAACCCTAATTTTCCTGTTTTGTGCCACCTTGTTTAAATAGCAAATCCATTCACGCCACTTCGTGGACTCATGGGTGTGCTGGTCTATAAAGGAGGTGTGTTAAGGTGCGTTATTGGTGCGTTGCTATTTTGAGAAACTCAAATAAACTACGCCATTGACCAAGTTAAAGCAAGTTAAAGCACCATTGACAAAGTCCAGCACAGAGCGCATTAGTTATACAAACAGGATCTACAGCAATACATAAATATCTTTACATATGTAAAAAAATAAAGGATTAAAATGGTACAAAAATTGTTATTTACTACATAAATATAAACAACACGACCTCCATGCCTTCTTCATGTTTATTCATGACAATTTGCATTTTTACTATAATGTTACTATTATTAGCAGTAATACTTATTATATGCCTGTTTATATTTGTTTTAATAAAAACAAGTTTGGATTTGTCCACCTGTCGGGCTTTGGAGACGTATGCATCACCATAAGAATAGCACGCGTGATTGGATATAACTCAGTTTTTAGACCACACTTCGTTATTATTATTCATTTATTTGTTTGCTGAATATTAGAACTGAATTTAAAAATAGTTTCGAAACAAATCTTTGTGCTTAACAAACAAAATAAATATGTAGACTGATGGATATCTTCAGTGGAGTATACAACACCGTTTCCTTATCCACAAAAGTAAAGGAGTAAAGAGTAAAAGTAAAGTAAAGAGAAAGTAAAGAGGCCCAATGGAGGTGGCTCGTTCTTTATCCTCGCGCTGCAGAGGGTCTGTTTAACTGTTTTCTCGCTAGTGAAGTGTTTTTCCATTCAGTTTTCCACTTACAAAGTCCGTCATGTATATAGCAAATGTACCATGGCGCAACACAACTGACTCTTAAAGGGGAAGGGAGATGAGACTCTGATTGGTTTACTACACATTATGCTCAAAACACACCCAGAACTCATTAAAAGAATAAGCCCAACCCTGTTAGACCATGCGCCAGGGTGCAGAGCGTATTTTTCCGTCCTTAAAATAGCAAAAGTGGATTCGGCCACGCCCTTAATGCTTTTGCACCCTGCGCTTTAGACTTTGCACCTAGATCATTCAAATAGAGCACTTTGACTTCTTTAATGCATATTTAGGAAACTCCAAATATGCATATTTAAAATCATTTCTACAGAAGCTATCATGAACAACATTTAACCATTGAAACCAACCATATAAACATACATTTGTCAAATTGTGTAGGAGTGCTGGTCTGTGTGCAGAAGGTTAGACGCAGAAACCACAAAACAGACACAGCTTTATCTGGTGTTCCAGAAGTCACTCATTAGCTGCTGACAAAAGTCAGCAAAGAAAAAGTTACTTATAAAGAAAAGTAGAACGGCTTCTTCACACTGACACGCTAATGACCCGATGACTCATGAGCATTCATCTGATTTCTGTTAGTCTTACACCATACATCTTGTAATGGTATGATCCCAAGCAATTTAGAGAACACAAAACTGAGCAAAGCTTCACGTTCAAGACGACTCTTTCTCCCATGTAGGCGTGAGAGGAAAGAGGTTTCCTGAGAATAGAACAACAAAACACATGTAGCCTTAGGCAAAATGCATCATGTGCTTTCTTCTTCCTCCCTCCATCCCAAAAAAAAACATTGACGATGACTCCGTTTCTGTGAATGCCAATACCGGATCACAGCAAAACGCAAACTCGCTCTTATCTTTTACGAGGAGCATCAGCATCTTTTGTTTATATTCCACAACATGCAGACAGGAAAAAAAACAAACCTGTTTGGATATGTGGAAAAACTAGATAAGATCTGTCTGACTCACAGTGTGTGCCTTTGTTGCAGTCGTTCGGTGTTGCATTGATCATGTATGTTTAAAAAAATCAATTCATGCTCTAAAGTTTCATGCTGCGTCCGGGTATCAGTGTTGGCATGATACAATAATCTGTCAGCTTTCTAAATATAAACAGTGACATTTTTTTTTGATGTGCAACATTTAAGAAGGCATAATGCAATCTAACGCGTGGCAATGTGTTTCTAATGTGTGTACAGTAATAACGTATTAAACTGCGAACCCTGCAGGCAATATCCTAGTAAAAAGCACACACACAATATGTTTTACTCAGCAAGGAAGCATATGATTATATTTATGATGTTGGCTAAAACATATTAAGCAGCGCAACTGTTTATAATAAGCAATAAGTAATAACCAAACATAGTTATTTCTGTTTTTAATACAAATTCCAATGTCTACTTTATCATAAACCTTATTCCATGTAGATTTTATATTCATAAACGTAAATTCTCTAATTGCAAACCCATTTTTTTTCAAGAGATTACTTGCTTTCAATTCCAAAGCACTCAATTTGCATGACCTTTAATAAATATTATCTATTAAATCGCTGTTGTCCTTTTTTATTTTGCCCTCTTCACTCTTCAATTCCTTTATATTATCTCTATTCTCAGATCAGATAACCTATTGAAATTTCTTTGTTTTAATTTCTGTTGTTTTATTGCTCCAATTTTTTAATTATTGATACTATCGTAAATAATCTAATGATTATTGTTGTAAATGGTGTGCACCAACTGTATCAATATGTTATTAGTGCTGGGCGATTAATCGAAAAGTAATCGAAATCTACATTAAAAATCTACAATTTTTACAGGCTGTTTTTGTCAATTACTTTCTCTACTGCGTGTCGAGTCATGTGAACCTACTCTGTTAAGTCCTGATTTATACTTCTTGCAGCCACATCTGATCTCTGGTCAAGAAGCATGATGGACCCATTCTTGAGCCTTATTTTCCCTAAGTTGACGATGATTGGAAACTGCACCAAAGCTGCCTTGAGATGGCATATTTTCCATTACATTAAAGTTATTATTTACGTTAAAATATTTGTTTACAGAAGATGCACTGTTTAAAATATTAGCTACAGGATATACAAGAGTTATTTTATTTAGGAGAGATGCTGCTTATTTTCTACTTTTAATATGAAAAAACATTAAAAATATGTGATCAAGATGTGTTTTTATGTTCGTTTTAGGCAATATGTGTTTAATTTCAGTTGTTGTTCAACGTTGATCTTTAATAAATAAAATTAGATAGATAGTTTGTGTTTCCTTCAATTATTTTAAAATACGCACCCTTCATTCACAAACCTCTCATCTGTAATATGTGAGCATATTTACTAAACTTGTCAGTGAACTATAAAGGCAAAAAATTTAATACATATATAAAATAATCGTTCATTAATCATAATCGAGCTAAAATGTTCAACTAATCAAGATTTTGATTTTAGGTCAAATCGGCCAGCCCTATATGTTATACAATAAATGTTCAAAAAACCTGATCATTCATTCATTCATTCATTCATTTTCCTTTGGTTTAGTCCCTCAGTGATGGCCACAATGGAATGAACCGCCAACTTATCCAGCATATGTTTCAGCCGCAACCCATCACCAGAATACACTCTTGCATTCACACTCATACACTACGGCCAATTTAGTTTATTCAATTCACCTATACCGCAGGTCTTTGGACATGCTACCATCCACCAACTTATCCAGCATATATTTTACACAGCGGATGCCCTTCCAGCTGCAATCAAGTACTGGGAAACACCAGTACACTCTCAAATGCATACACACACATACACTACGGCCAATTTTCATTCATTCATTCATTCATTTTCTTTTCGGCTTAGTCCCTTTATTAATCAGGGGTCGCCATACACTTTAATACATTTTAATGGGGGAAACCAGAGCACCCGGAGGAAACCCAAGTGAACACGGGGAGAACATGCAAACTCCACACAGAAATGCCAACTGACCCAGCCGAGGCTCGAACCAGTGACCCTTTTGCTGTGAGGCGACAGCACTACCTACTGCGCAACCACATGGACGGCCAATTTTAGTTTATTCAATTCACCTGTACCGCATGTCTTTGAACTGTGGGGGAAAACGGAGCACCAGGAAGAAATCCACACCAACACAGGGAGAACATGCAAACTCCACACAGAAATGCCAACTGACCCAGCTGGGACTCGAACCAGCAACCTTCTTGCTGTGAGGCAACAGTGCTAGCTACTGAGGAATCAAAAATATATATAAAAAAAATGTTCTCTCATGTATGTTGGACTAATGCTGCACTGTAAAACCCCAAAAAGTTAAGGTAACTCAAACCATTTGAGGAAACCGATTGCAACAAACCATTTAAGTTCAAAAACTAATCCTAATGAGTACTGTGAACTTAATCCATTTGAGTAAATGAAGCAATTTGAGCACAGTAAAATCCAATAAATGAAAAGAACTCAAACCAACGGAGTACTGTAAAACCCAATAAGTTAAGGCAACACAAACCGCTTGAGGACACCGATTGCTACAAACTATTTGAGTTAAAAAAACTAATCTATATGAGTACTGTGAACTTACTCCATTTCAGTTGAAGTAGTGAGTATTTAATTAACTCCCTTCAGCACTGAGCTCAAATGAGTAGAATTAATTTTCAGTAAATTTTGAGTTAACTACACTCATTTCATTTGATTAAGTTGACTGGTTGGTTTTACAGTGTGTAAGTACATCATGAATGTGCATCTCAGCCTTTATTCGGGTATAATACTTTACATTATAACCACGTCTTTCTCCAGCTAATGACCTGATAATACTTTTCTACATCTTTTTTTTTTTTTTTGTAACTAATATGGTTCACTCTTCTGGTTTTAAACCAAACTGTAAAGCATTTCTGGTTTATTTCATAATCCTTCTTCTTTTTAAGTTCCATCTAGAAGCAAACAAATCCTACATTATAACCGATGTGTGTGTAATTTGCTTTGTACACTACAAACAGTAAACTCGCAAAAATGCTACCTGGCCTGCAGACTTTTTATTGCCTTCTCAAATTTTCCATGTCACTTCTTGTTAAATTAGCATTTTAAGTTGTTCCTAGCAAACACTTACAAATACCACAAATTAGTGCTTAGCGAATGATCCGACAGTCTTTCATCACATCGACTCCAATAAAGGATTCCCTTCCTAATCCCACATGTGAGACAAGCCCCCCCTCAAAGAGCCTTGTAGCGCCTCAGGTCAAAATGACAGACAGGGCCAAAGCTGAGGGTCTCTGCTGCCTGAATACACACACACAGAAGCTCACAAACCACACACATTTATTTTCTCACGCATTTATGAAGGTATACTGGCCACACTGAAGGAAATATATGCGAAGTATTTACTCTGTTCGCCACAAGTATTTTTTGTCAGAATATTATTGACAGGTATTGCTGACAAGACCTGATTTTACAAGAACTGTAAATGATTAGTATTGATTGATTAGCAAAGTATTATGTTACAAAGATTATGTAATCAGATACCAAACAAATGTATTAGATAATATCACATATTAAAATATTCATAATCAGATTAGTGACTTTTATTACTCTTACAGATTTACGTTACTTGTATAATGGCAGTAAATTATTTATAATTTATTCATTCTCAAATATTTTTCTAAAATTAATCTGCTGTTTGTAATATCATTTAGCTTGAACGTTCACAATGTAGAATGGCCAATCCCATGTAATTGCCATTAAATTGACTTTCCACCCAAGGTTCTTAATTTGGAGATGAAAGCTCTCAATCAGTTATACTGCGTATGAGATTATTATGCAAGCTGTAAGACACTGCCCATGAATAACTAACAAATATTTGCAAGTCATTGCTGTTTTTATGTTTAATATTATTAATAAATGTTCTTGTGATGCTGTAGGATTTTCCAAATTAAAATACTCAATAAAAGTCCAGTCATTTTAAGTATTTCAATAATTCAAGTAAACATTTGCATGTTGACAATACTTTGGATTGTTCTGCTTTATTTTACAATTACTTAGTTGTTTATTCATTCATTCATTAATTTTCTTGTCGGATTAGTCCCTTTATTAATCTGGGGTCACCACAGCAAAATGAACCACCAACTTATCCAGCATATCTTTTACACAGTGGATGCCCTTCCAGCTGCAATCCATCACTGGGAAACACCGATACACTCTCATTCACACACATACACTACGAACAATTAAACTTAACCAATTCACATATAGCGCATGTCTTTGGACTTGTGGGGGAAACCGGAAACCCCGAGGAAACCCACACAATGACAGGGAGAACATGCAAACTCCACACAAAAATGCCAACTGACCCAGCCGAGGCTCGAGCCAGCAACCTTCTTGTGATGAGGCGATCATGCTACCCACTGCGCCACCATGTTACCCCTGCTTAGTTGTTTAATTTCATTTAATCTAATGTTTAATGCAATCCACAACATTGATAAAGAACATAAAAATGTTTTATTTCTTCAATTTCTTCAAACCTATGTTATAAGTAAGTTATAAAGAAGTAATCCAAAATATTCTGAGGTCAGAAGTAATCTAAAAGTAATCCAAAAGTAGTCAGACTACATTAGCTATAATTACGTTACTATTTCATTGTGTTATTTGTATTAGTATCAGATTACTTTTTGTAAACAATGTCCCTAGAACTGTCCTCTGTTGACAACACACCAAAAACTCATAAACATAGAAGTGCAATAATCCTGAAGTGCATATTTTTGACGATATCACTAACCTTTATTTTTTAATAAAAATTTGCATTTCTCTCACAAACACTCGCATTTGCTCTTTCTGTCAGTGTTTTGTCTCCTGACACAACAGCAACTAACTTGATTTGCAAGATATTTGCATATTGAACCTTCTTGATTTCTCATTGGCTGTCAGATCAACTCAAGGCCTACGCGCCGACATAAAAACGTCAACCTTCGCATCAGACTGTCAAGTGCGGAAACGATGATTGACGATGCTGTTTATCAGATTATGAGCACACTTCTGCGTTTTCATCCCTCGCGTACACACTCATGCTTATGTCTATGCTTATGTCTATCCTTCAGCGTGTTGTTGTTGTTGTTGCAGCAGCATCTACGGCTCATTTCCAACGCAAAACATATACGCGTTAGTCAAAACGTTGCTCTTACCTGAGAAATTCCTGCAGGCAGGTATCGCAGAATCGGTGTCCACATGTGGAAACTTGGACCGGTTCCCTCATTGCTTTGCTACACAGAGGACACTGAAAGCGTCTCTTGGGCTTCTCCAGGAACTTGTAGTCAAAGCCAGGCATTGCTGCTGCTTCCAGTGAGGAGCGTCTATAGGAGCTGTCGTTTGTTTTCCTCCGCAATAACAAGAGTCCGCGTATTGAAAACTGATCTTCACTTGCCAACGGCACACAACCGTCGGTATTGTTTCTTCTCTCGGCTTCCTCTTTTCGAGCAACACGGCTCGGTCAGGATGACAGCTTGAACCCGGCGACGAGGCTGTCAATGCAGGGTAGAGCTCGCTGTTGTACCGAGAGGACGAGAAACATCCACGGCGCCTGTCGAGGATAACACTGACAGCCTGGAGACAAAGCTCGGATCCCATCTGTTTAGGTATATAAAGCCCCACCCACTGGCCATGAGGGGGGAGGAGCCACGCTTAAACCCCAAGCAGAAAAAGGCGAGCTTATTTACAGTTTGTACAGTATTAATGCTGTCTGTAAGCCGAATAATGTGGCCAAGTAAGGGATTAATTTAATGCAATTTATTGTCGGAAGTTGCTCTCGCAATGGTGGACTGTTATAAACAAAACACCCATAGCTTTTTTGAGGTTTGCTTGTTTATTATGATTTATGAAATCATAAATTGGTAATAACCGTAATAATCCTATATGTATATAATAATGATATATGAATGAAGAATATATAATAAAACGATAGTTTATGTATTAGGCTACTGTAACCTATATTGTCAATAAAATGTTGCACGGAAACGCTGTTTAATGTGTATGTTCTTTAGAAAGTAATTATTATTATTATTACTACTATTATTTAGCATTTATTTGGCACACTGATAATTACCCTTACCAGGGGTGGATTTAGTGATTTTGGCGCCCTAAACAGTTCCATCCAAGGGGCCCAAAAGTTCTAAAATGCACCTTTTGTACTTTAATTTTTCATTATTATTTTGCTGGTTTTGTCTTATATCATTTCATCTCGTTTTCTACATTATATCTTAATGCAAAATAATAATAATAATAACATATAAAGCTCCTCGTAAAACTTGGGAAACCACCTCTGACCCTTACATTCATACATCATCAGCATAGGCCATATAATTATGAAATAATTTTTTTAAATTGTGTTTTAATTTACGAAATAATAACAATACATTATTTCATATAAAATATTGATACAAATATATTGTTAAGTTGTATTAAATACTATATTTGTAATAATAATAATCACACCCGGGCAACGCAGTGGCGCAGTAGGTAGTGCTGTTGCCTCACAGCAAGAACGTCGCTGGGTCGTAGGTTCGAACCTCGGCTGGGCTAGGTCAGTTGGCGTTTCTGTGTGGAGTTTGCATGTTCTCCCTGCGTTTGCGTGGGTTTCCTCCGGGTGCTCCGGTTTCCCCCACAGTCCAAAGACATGCAGTACAGGTGAATTGGGTAAGCTAAATTGTCCATAGTGTATGAGTGTGAATGTGTGTGTGGAAGTTCCCAGAGATGGGTTGCGGCTGGAAGGGCATCCGCTGCGTAAAATCGGTTCATTCCGCTGTGGCGACCCCGCAAGGGACAAAGCCGACAAGAAAATGAATGAATGAATGAATAATCACACCCTAAATAGAAATCTTATACAGCAACATTTTATTATATTCATTACATATTTTTGTTCTGAAATAATAATAATTATTATTAATATTGATAAAAGAAAACGTTTGTGCTTAAAACCCCCCTCCTCATTATTCCCATCCTGAATATAACTATAGAAATCGTATTCCTGCCTATCATCACATTTATATGGCTAATATTAAATGTATATAAATATACATACAATTTAAGGATATTATTAACAACCTAAAAATTAAATCAAAAGATGTATTGACTCTGTCATTCCTAAAAGTGTGCATACAAAGGCAATAACTGAATTTTTGCTAACAAAAGATTGCAGAAAGTTATTAGTAAAGCAAACGACTCCCTCTATCGGCGAGAAGCGCACGTGACGCAAAAGCAGACATTACGTCAACACATCAGCACAAAGCATGGTATTACAGTAAGACACTTTTATAGAGTTTCACTATTCAGTAGTTCAGTTTTATTGAAATATAGTTAAGTCTTGTCCACGATATATGTGTGTTTCATAGGACAAGCACGGGCTTCACTAATGACACGCGCTGAGCATCACGTATTGCACAAGAATTACATCATAGCCTGATGGACGCAGGAGCTCTTGTGTTTCCTTGCTGTGATGATAGGAAATCATCGGAGAATAAAGCATGAGCATTGCTTTTAGATATGCTTTATGCATTTATATGTATTTATGTTTTTTTTCTAGCTATAAAATAAAACTACTATTAGTTTATAATTGTCAATAACAAAACCAGCCAAGACCATTAGGCTATTATTATACATTTATTACTAAAGCTTGGGTAAAAAAAGAAAAACATTTCTCCACAGAGAAGAACACTGAGATAATACTGTCATATTGTGCTTAGTGATATTATTGGTTTAATTTCTTTTGTAGTTTTGTAGTGTAATTAGTAAATGCGTAAGTATAAACAACAATTTATTATAGTATTATATAAGACATGTATACAGTTTTTTTTTTCTACCAAACAGAGAGGAATAATAATTTACAATCCAGCATATTATTGTTATTAATAATAATGCTCATAATCAGGAAAGGGCAGTATTTATAATACAAGTATTTCAAATACGTATTTCAAATACAAAATAGTATTTTGTCATTTGTATTTGATGGGTTAATATTTTGTATCGAAATACTTTAGTGTCTTGTATTTTTGCATTTTTAAAATACTGTAAAATACTTTGTAAGAAGTCTATGATGACTAGGCATGGGATGATTACCATTTTCAAGGTATTCCGCGGTTTGGAAAAGTCAAGGTTTTAAAACCGCCATAAGACAAATGGCATGGGTAAATTTGGGAGCAAGTCCACAATCATTGAAAATAATATACTGCACAATGCTAAGACCAGTAATATTTAATGGCAGTATAGTTTACAATGCATCAGCATCTTTGCTTAAGAAATGAGATGGAATAAAATATTAGTCCAAAAACAGGAATAAGGAGCCTTCAACACATAATCATTCTCAGTCTCAGTGCTGCAGGTGGAAATGCAGAGGAAGTTTAGGAAACAAAAACACCTAAAAATGGTGTACTGGTGTTCACGAAGAGGGTAAACTGAAAAACTCTTGGGAGAATGAGCATACTGCACAAATAATAGTTAAAAAAATAATAGCAAAAAAACTATTTAATAAATCTAAATTTATTTATTTTTTAAATTGTAAGCAAAAAATTTTATTAACCTCTTCATATATCGCCCTTTTAAAATATTGTTAGACTGTTAAGATACGGTGTCAATTTTACTGGCCACGCAATGGATGGAACACAATGAAGAGATATAGTGCTATATTCCAACTCATTATCTGCATTACATGGTTTTTACAGTAATTAAAGAGATCATCTTCAAGACAGGACTTTCTGTATGAAGTTTGTACAAAAGTTATACTGAAATCAAAAAGAAACAGGATTATGAATACCTCCTCATGTACAGGAGTAGAGGTGAATGAGGTGGCAGAGAAGCTGACTTAAATTGCTCAAAGAAACGCTGTTGCTGTCAATCATTGTTTACTCCACTAAGTCAGTTTAACGGTGAGGGGACTGATGGAATATGCCCATTGATAGAAGGTTTGTGAAGAAATGTCACGCTCCCTTGAAAATGTATTTTGTAGTATTTTCAAAATACAAAATACAGTATTTTATTTTGATACATTCGTGGCTGCTCTATATTATAGTTTATTTTGATACATGTAAAATTGAGGTATTTGGTATTTTATTTTAAGATACATTTCAATGTGTTTTTGCCCATCCCTGCTGATAATAATAACAACAATAAAAAATATAATAATAAATATTATTATTATTATTATCACTATGTAGAATGTTATTATAAATAAAAATAAATTTTAGCACTAAAGCATTCAAATAATAATAAACATTTACATTGTAATCGTAAAATTTTGCTATTTGTTCTATTCTTGTTCATAATCAGCACTTTATTACTTGATTATCTAAAATATTTGTACAGTTTTTTTCTGTAAAAAACAGCAACGAATAAGGCATTTACAATACTACACACTAACTACTAATATTATTAATGTGAACCTAATTCAGTACATTTTCTTTACACAAAGATGTAATACTGCAAATACAGAATTTGAACAATTCTGTTGTCTTAAGTTAGTATTTACATTTTGTCCAAAAAAAAAAAAACATGACATATCTTGTATCATGTCATAAACACAACAGCTTGGCTTAAATTTCCTGTTAATGGGATAGTTCACCCAAATAGGAAAATTCTGTCATCATTTACTCACCCTTCACTTGTTCCAAACAGGTTTTGTTCTGTTGAGCACAAAATAAGATAATTTGAAGAATGTTGTAAACCTGTAACCATTGACTTTCATTGTATTTGTTTTACCTGCTATGGATGTCAATGGTTACAGGTTTACATCATTCTTCAGAATATCTTCCATTGTGTTCAAGAAAAGAAAGAAACTCAAACAGGTTTGGAACAAGTCAAGTGTGAGTAAATGATGACTGTGAACTATCCATAAACCCACTATGGTTTTCTGATAAAGCGGATCAGAGCATCTCTCCTGCGGTCTCTGATGTTCATCTGGACAGAGGCAGAGTCAGGTCACTTTGGTCCAGCCTCTTCAAAAAATGCTGAAGACAGAAATGACAATATTAGAGAATATTATCTACACTTTTTCCAACCTTTGTACAGTTTCTACAGTTTGGGATGAACTTCCATTAAAAAGAACTGAAACAAATCTATTTATTGTTCACTTTTTAAATCTATTAAATCAGTTTTGGAGCCCAAAACTGTGAAGTGTGATGTAAGACTTAACAAGCAGACGGTACAAAGATATTCAACATGTCCATAATACTGCTGCAAGTTTTCAGGGTTATTCACAGTCTGCTGAGAGTAATTTGTTATGTCTAATAAGTTGTCTTTTAAAAGAACACTGCACTTTTGTGTAAATATTCTCATTTTACAAGTCTCTGAAAGTTGAAGAGTTGAATTTGACCATTTTTGAATGCCTTCAGTCGATCTCCGAATCTGGGGTGCGTTTCTTAAACAACGACATAACTCATCGTTTGGAAAAGAATGATGTAGTGACGAGTGTTTCCCAAAACCATAGCTTCTCCATCGTTTGAACCACATTATTTATAACGTTAAACCTCTATAATGATGCTCTAAACGCGGTGGAGTAACAACTTCTTTGGAGAAAAACCCCGTAATTTTTTCTGCAAATTATGTTGTTTTACACGCACATGCATTAAAACAATTCCAATATTAGTTTTGGTAAAAAAACATGCACTCGCTTTCCATATAATTGTAATATATATAAATGGCACATATAGGGCCTGTGTTTCCTTTACAAATAATATTGAGAATATTCCATATTCTATTCAAACACAAAACCACTTAGCTAACATGTGATCTTATCTCATATATAAATCATATAAATCATTAATGGTTGTAATTTACAATAGGCTATTTATTAAAATGAAGAAAAATCCTACTTAATAATTCTAATGATTATTATTATTATTATTAAGTAGGACCTACTTATTTATTTTATTTTATTTATTTATTTTACTTATTGTAAAAAGTCTACTTTTACAATTTGACACATTCAAACCTGCAGAAATGTTGTAACCAACAGGCCCATGTCATATACAGATACATTTCTTATTAAATAACCTACAAAACTAAAACCATTAACGTATGCTATATATTTTTGTTTTCACAAGCTTTGGAGACAAAGGCTAAAGTAAATTCCGCTTTTAAATAATAGGTCATGAGCCACGGCTGCATTCAAAATGGCACAAATGTTTTCAAAGTGCACTACGAAGGGAACACAATTGTCAATATGAAGATTGCTAAAATATTTGGAAAGCAAATTAGACCTAATCCTAGCTGCGCCATTCGCGCAATTCGCGCCGCGCCATTCGAGTGTATCGCGCCGCAGGATGCCTATTCGCGCGTTTGCATTGACTTAACATGTAAATCACTCGCGCTTGACGCTTCTTCCGCGTCTGGTGTGAACGCAGCATAAGAGAGATGACTTTAATGTTTTTTTTTTAATCATTCCAAGTTTAAATGTTAGAATGTCCTAAATGAATAGGGCATAGGGGGAAACAGAACACAACTAGGAACTATGCTTCTAACTACAGCTCGAGAGGTGTAGTTGGAAACGTACAAGTTTGCCACAGATTGCGAATGTTCGTTGGAACGATGGATTTGGGAAACACCAAATCAACAAACTGTGTTTGTAAAGACAACTTGCGACCTTAGTTTGCTAACGATGGTTTTCGGAAACGCATCTCTGGTTGGGAGCACTTTTAGCTTAGCTTAGCTTAGCATAAATCACTGAATCAGACTAGACCATTAGCATCTTATTTAAAAATGACCAAAGAGTTTAGATCATTTCCCTATTAAGTAAATACATCAGGTACTAAAACAGATGGATAATGGAAAGTTAATATTTTCTAGGCTGATATGGTATCATTGCGCCTGCTGCAGCCAAAGTTTCTTGATGTTTACGTCAGAATGAGAGTACAGTTCTTAGGCATATTAGCCTAAAAAATAGCAACTTCTCATTTCAAAAAAATGGAGTGTTCCTTTAATATTTAATCTTTAATATTTGATATTAGTTTTTAAAAACACTCCACTAATTGTTTGCAGTTTAACAGATGTAACTCTCATAATTCAAGCAAAGCATCATTGGGTATATGAAAAAAGAAATAATAAAAGAATAAACCCATATATTCCAGATCAGTTAACATTGATAAAAGTAATTGTTAAAGCTGCACATTACGTTTCACAGCCAGCAGTGTGTTTCCATGGCAACAAGCCACTGAGGTGACAGTGAAAGCATGGCTCTCGTCGAGCTGCACTGGCTTCGGTATCCCAGAATCCTCCTCCTTCCTCCCGAGTCGACCGCGCGCTCCTTTACCCCAGGTGTACACTTCACCCTCTGCCGAAACAAGCAGCAGAAAACACCCACATCACGTGACTCAATGACATCTCTGTCCACTTCTAGTTCTCAGATCCTGTGAGAATCATGAATGAACAAAGACGACGTGAAACAATAAAGGTCTTCAGAGTCTTGTAAGCCTCTGGGACTCAGTCGGGGGAAAGGCTGACCTTTAGCCACATGTCACATTCATTAACCCACCTGCCCCCAATACAACACACTGGAGAAATGAGCGGCACTGCCTTTACGTTCAACTGATGTTATTTGCTGCTGATATATTATATTATATTATTCAGTCATTCATTTTCTTTTCGGCTTGGTCCCTTTATTAATCAGCGGTCGCCACAGTGGATTGAACCGCCAACTTATCCAGCACATGTTTTACGCAGCGGATGCCCTTCCAGCTGTAACCCATCTCTGGGAAATACTGAATTATATTATATTATATTATATTATATTATAATATATTATATTATATTATATTATATTATTAATCTTTAATATTTTGCTTAGATTTGCTAAGGTTTTCGATCCTTGTTTAAATCCTTAATTTATTTGTATTTTTTTTACTGAACATTTTTAATTTTGAACTATAAAACTATAAAACAAAGCCTGAGATGCACCCAACAAAAAAGTAAAATAAAATAAACACAGTAATATGCAATAATAGGTACAAAGTCAGGATTGAAACATATCTGATACAGTCTCTCTCATATTTAACTAAAATTGTACAGTTTCTTACTGGCACCATTTATTTTGGCTGTGGTGTTTTCCAAATAATGTCCAGTAGATAGAGCCTCCAAGATAGATCAGTAGGAGAATTTATTTGTATTTTTTTAAAGGTAAGTTGTTTTTATTTTTATTATTTTATTTCATTTATTTTAATAATTTTTCTTAAGAATGTAGTATGTAAAAATGTAAGTAAAGCTCAAAGGTTATCACACAGTATTTTTCTATTATAATTTGACAATGAATACTGTGTATAGTATTAGAGTAATCATAAGAGACAATTTTGAATAATGCATTAAAAATAGGATAATCATGTCTGGATTGTTTATAATTATTTTAAACGTCTTTCTTATTTTTGACCTAATTTTAAGAACAAGTCCAATGACATGCACTATAGGTGAATTGGGTAAGCTAAATTGGCCATAGTGTATGTGTGTGAATAAGTGTGTATGCATGTTTTCAAGTGACGGGTTGCAGCTGGAAGGGCATCCGGTGCGTAAAACATATGCTGGATAAGTTGCCGGTTCATTCCGCTGTGGTGACCCCTGATTAATAAAGGGACTAAACCGAAGGAAAATGAATGAATGAATGAAAAAAAACTCTTTTGATTTTGAGGTGATTGACTGATCATATGTCTTGTTTACCTGCTCCAATAGCCAGAGTGAAGGCATCACCACACGCAGCCATCGTGATGCCCTGCAGGCCTGAGACCTGATATGGCACCCGACTGCTTCTGCGGTGACTGCAGCCAAGCTGTCCATGCTGGTTACTGCCGAAGGTGAAACACTGACCTTTCTCTGCATTTAGAGCACACACACACAGTCCTCAGACTAAACCAACAAGCAACACACTCAATTGTAATGTAAACCAAGAGCTCTGACCTGTGACTGCGACAGAGTGTGCTGTTCCGATGTCTATATACACGATCTTCTCTGTGTTCAGAGGAGCCGACTGGACAAGCTGAAACAGATGAACCTCCTCCACCTGACAGAAAGACGAGGGTTCCTCCGTCCCTGAGACCTTATCCAAACCCAGTTTGTTAAATCTGCAATTAAGACGCTTAAAGGGTTAGTTCACCCAAAATGAAAATTCTGTTATTTATTACTCACCCTTAAGTCATGTTCCAATCTTATGAAGCTCCAAGAACAATTCTGTGCACCAAAACAATGTAAAACGTGATTTACCAATGTTTTATTATTGGTTATACTAATGTTATAATTTCTAATTTCATTTTAATAGGACAGTTATATAGATGCATTAGTTGCAGAATTTAAAGCAGTTTAACGATTTAAATGCTTTTTATTAGATATTATGTCATTCAATGCGACTACGCATTACTTTACAGAGAGCTTACAAACTACTAATTACAGTTTGCCTTAAGAACATGTGGTGCAGCCAAAGTGAGAACAAATTTAGTTACAAACTAGCTAGTAGTTACTAAACCCCCTAGTGTGGACTTTACGTTCCAGTTTAAGAAAGAACTTACAATCAGCTGGTGCAACCCTACCCAGATGAGGGTTAAGTTTAGGGCTAGTTCTATGTAATTATGCATAATTAATTGTAATTAATTACTAAAGTTAGTACATGCAACATGTATCAAGGACACCTTAAAATAAAGTGCCACCATAAAGTGTTACCTATTTAATGAATATGGCTTTGTTCACACTTGTAGTTTGGTTTGTTTGGTTTAAAAACGAAGAGAGAAAATGACATATTTTGTTAAGGTTCACTTAGGCCCCATTTACACTAATACGGTTTAGTTTTACACCGCTGAAAATGCACATCACGTGACCACACACACACACTCTGTGCACTGCAGTGATGAGAGCTGTGCACGTCGGAATATTCATCAAGGATCTACCGCTGAATCTAATCTCACTATATTTGTTAAACATGATATTTAATTCATCTTGTTGTCTATATCTAATGACATATTCCCCGACTTTGGTCTTTTGAATCTATTACTTGTTCTCCAGTAATGTGTTTTGGCTGAGCGCAAAGATAAGTTAATATATTAATTAATGTAACCGCGTACACTGATTCTGCACATCTGACTGATTGTTTGCCTTTATTTCCTATATTGTATAATCTTATTGTACGTTATACTTTTATAATGGCCATTATTGATTATTAAAACTGATATTCAGCAAACGAGAGGGTATGTTTCGTATTTTTCACTGAAAATGAAAGGAGGCAGTTCTGTTATAGGTTCCATTTTGTTTTAAATATGCATGAAAATGACAGTCATATAAATATTTAACTACACAACGCCTCAACATTTTTGGTGTCTGTTAAGTTGCTAATATCAAAATGAAAATAGGCAGTTCCTCATATCATGTTTTCATTTTATTGTAAAGAAAGTGATACAACGTAGCCAGGGTGATGTGAATGAGGTTATAAAGTACACTGTTCCCTTTGAAGATTTACCCGACGTGTCCTCGGGAGTTTGTTTTCCATATCAAACTTGCGAAGTCTGAACTTACAAGGAGAAGATGCAGGATTGAACTGTGTGTAGGCTACTTAATATTGAGGAAAAAGCCCCAATCAGACAGGCGAACGTCTGCAGCCCCGCCTCCGTTTTCAGATGTCTCCGTTTTCCCCCATCCACACTAACACAGAGCAGCAGCATTTTAAAATGAAAACAGCCTCTTCAGCGTTTTGAAAACGCTCCGTTTTCGGGGCTCGAAAAACTTATGCATTTTAAAACTAAAACATATTAGTGTAAATGAGACCTAAGCATGTAAACACTGCTGTGTGCTAATTCATTTGAAAATCAGTTTTGAGGTCAATACTATTTGTCCCTTTAACAAAATATTTTATTTTTCTTGATTGGCTAATGAACAAACCACAATTGTCCAATCACTTGCCTAGTTAACATAATTAACCTAGTTAAGCCTTTAAACTTCACTTTAAGCTGAAGAATATTAGTATCTTGCAAAATAACTAGTAAAATATTATGTATTGTCATCATGACAAAGACAAAAGAAATTGGTTATTATAAATTAGTAAACTATTATGTTTAAAAATGTGCAAAAACGTCTCTCTGCTAAACATCACTTGGAAAATATTTGCAAAAACCTTAATATTTCACAGGAGGTCTAATAATTTTGCCTTTAACTGTATATATGGCTTTATACTATAACCGTATTTCATAGAGAACCATAAATAATTGTGAAATTACTTATAAAGATGTTCTTAAGTGGGTTAATTGGCAATTTTAAGACCAGACACGTTCATTTAATTGTAACATAATTATAAGTCAGAAACTATTTTACTTTCAACTTGTATAAAAGTATACTTCTAAGTACACTTTTTTCAAAATATGTAAAAGTGTACTTGTTTTGAAAGCTTTAAGTCTGGCAAGTCCATGTAGGTTAAAAAAAAAAAAAAAAAAAGGATATTTCACATTTAGACAGTACAATGGTGTGGCTGACAGGGTGTGATTGTTATTTAAAATATGGACATTGTGCTGGTCATTTCCTGTGATGAAATATCTTAATCATTCACTGCAGGAATGAGGAGTGTGAACTCCCTAAACTGGTTTAGCAATCTGTGAAAAATGCCCTAATGTAAGCAAGACAGCTAAGTGTGGAGATATTTTCACATTTTGGCATGCTTTTTTACTTGTAATTGTGATTAGACTGATAGCGGGTTCTAAAAATCCCCTCTCAGGCTCATTAAGCATCAACACATGTCAAAATCTAGGCACATTTGTGAATCTGTGACAGTCAACACTTCAACCAACCACATGCTGTCTGAAGTTCTGCTAAATGATGCTTATTTCTAGTCATGTTAGAATGGCCGTATTTATGAAATGAGTGCACATGAAGTCACCATTTCTCATAGGAATTTGGGTTTTCTTGAGCCCTGTTTTTTTGTGAGAGAACATTAATTAAAGTGTTGTGTCGGTAGCTAATTTGAATTTGCAAATAATTAGCATTTCTTAACGCTGACTGTATAATTTGTTATGTTTAGCCAAAAATCCACATCACCCATCATTCAATGTGGAATACCAAAAATAATGATACAAATTTAATAGGGCTGTCATTGTATAATTTCTTAAAATGTTATTAATTGCATGCTTTTTGTGCAATTGTGTACCTTGATTTCAATCCTAATTTATCAAAGGTTTGTTAATAAGATGCCAATTTACCTTATTCAGACACACAAAAAATATATGATATTTAATAAATGAATCATCACCATACAAATTTAATATTTAAAATTAGACCAAAAAAAGTAAAATATTACTTAAAATGTACAGTGCATCTGGAAAATATTCATAGCGCTTCACTTTTTCCACATTTTTCTATGTTACAGCCTTATTCCTAAATAGATTAAATTAATTTATTTCCTCAGAATTTTACACACAATACCCCATAATGTGAAATGTGATGTGAAAAAAGATTTTTTGAAATTGTTGCAAATTTATTAAAAATAAAATACCTGAAAAATCACATGTACATAAGTCTTCACAGCCTTTGCTCAATACTTTGTTGATGCATCTTTGGCAGAAATTACAGCCTCAAGTCTTTTTGAATATGATGCCACAAGCTTGGCACACCTGTCTTTTGGAATTTTTGCCAATTTCTCTTTGCAGTACCTCTCAAGCTCTATCAGGTTGGATGGGAGGCGATGGTGTAGAGCCATTTTCAGATCTCTCCAGAGACGTTCAATAGGATTTAGGTCTGGGCTCTCGCTGGGCCACAAAGGACATTTACCGAGTTGTTGTGAAGCCACTCCATTGATAGTTTGGCTGTGTGCTTTGGGTCATTGTCCTGCTGGAGGTCAAGAGCACTCTAAAGCAGGTTTTCATTCAGGATGTCTTTGTCCATTGCTCTATTTATCTTTCCCTCTATCCTGACTAGTCTTCCAGTTCCTGCTGCTGAAAAACATCCCCACAGCATGATGCTGCCACCACCATGCTTCACTGTAGAGATGGTATTAGCCTGGTGATGAGCGGTGCCTGGTTTTCTCCAAACGTAACGCCTGGCATTCATTCCAAAGAGTTCAATTTTAGTCTCCTCAGACCAGAGAATTTTGTTTCATATGGTCTGAGAGCCCTTTAGATGCCTTTTGGTATCTACCATACAGGCCTGATTGGTGGATTGCTGCACAGATGGTTGTCCTTCTGTAAGGTTCTCCTCTCTCCACAGAAGAACGCTGGAGCTCAGACAGAGTGACCATCGGGTTATTGATCACCTCCCTGACTAAGGCCCTTCTTCCCCAATTACTCAGCTTAGATGGCCGGCCAGCTCTAGGAAGAGTCCTGGTGGTTCCAAACATCTTCCACTTATGGATAATGGAGGCCACTGTAACCTTCCCCAGCCTTGTGCCTCGAGACAATCCTGTCTCTGAGGTCTACAGACAATTCCTTTGTCTTCATGCTTGGTTTGTGCTTTGACATGCACTGTCAACCCTGGGACCTTATATAGACAGGTGTATGCCTTTTTAAATCATGTCCAATCAGCTGAATTTACCACAGGTGAACTCCAATTAAGCTGCTGAAACATCTCAAGAATGATCAGTGGAAACAGAATGTATCTGAGCTCAATTTAGAGCTTCACGGCAAAGACTGTGAATACTTATGTACATGTGATTTTTCAGGTTTTTAAATTTTTTATAAATTTGCAACAATTTAAAAAAAAAAAAATTCACTTTGTCATTAAGGGGTATTGTGTGTAGAATTTTGAGGAAATAAATGAATTTAATCCATTTTGGAACAAAGCTGTAACATAAAAAATGTGGAAAAAAATGAAGCGCTATGAATACTTTCCGGATGCACTGTATATAGTTGAAGTCAGAATTATTAGCCCCAAGTGATTTTTTTTCTTTTTAAATATTTCCCAAATGATTAACAAAGCAAGGAATTTTTACATTATTTTCTATAATATTTTTTCTTCTGGATAAAGTCTTATTTGTTTTATTTCAGCTAGAATAAAAGCAGTTTTTATTTTTTTAAAAACCATTTTTAGGTCAAAATTATTAGTCCCATAAGCAATATTCTTTTTCGAAGCTCTACAGAACAAACCACTGTTATACAATGACTTGCCTAATTACCCTAACCTGCCTAAATAACCTAATTAACCTAGTTAAGTCTTTAAATGTCTCTTTAAGCTGTATAGAAGTGTCTTGAAAAATATCTAGTAAAATATTATTTACTGTCATCATGGCAAAGATAAAATAAATCAGTTATTAGAAATTACTTATTAAAACTATTATGTTTAGAAAAGTGTTGAAAAAATTTATCTTAAACAGAAATTGGGGAAAAATTATACAATAGGACTAATAATTCTGACTTAGTTTTGTTTCAGTAGTTTTGCCTTTAACTATACAAAACATACACACTTAAATCACTTAAACACCACATCATTGTATTTTTGTTCCTAATGAACAGTGAGAAGACACATTAAGTACCTGTTGTTCCCACAGGCCAGGATCTGGTGCTGTGTGCTTATGATCATGGAGCAGTCGACGCCACACAACACGCGCTGGGCTTCGAAATCTGCTGGCAAACTCACCTGCTGTGGGCAGTTGTGGCTATCCTGAGTGGCCAAACCGAGGCGCCCTGTCAGATGGAGAGATAACAGAGAACAAGTGTGATGAAAAAGAGAATGTTGGAGCAGAAAATGCCAGGTCTGCCTGGAGGCGCTGCTGCTGTCTACAAGAGTACAAAAGAGAAATGCTGACAAGTGATGTTGCTCATTTACCGTTGTCTCCTCGGCCCCAGGAGAAAACCTCTCGCTCGTTGGTCACTGCCAGGACGTGGGATGCTCCACAAGACACTTGAACCAGTTCATAACCCAGCAGAGCCTCCACTATCTTGGGCTGAATACAAACACAAGGAATGGAGATCATAAATGCAATTAAAACTGCAGGATTTGCAAGGGTATTTTAATTGGTGCTTTATTGTGATCCATCATGTTGCTCCGGTATCGTGAGATGTTACCATTGTGTTGCTATGCAGTTGCTAATTTGGTGTAGCATATTACTCTGAAGTTTCTACCTAGCTAACAGGGAACGCTCTCAAAATATTCTGGAACGTTACTTAATAGTTGTGTAAATGTTAGCACAACACGTTATTAAAGGGCACCTATGATGAAAATCATCTTTTGTAAGCTGTTTGAACAAAACTGTGTGTCAGTATAGTATGTCCACATTCATATTGGGCTGATATAAACACAATGAGTCTCTTTTTTAATTTCCTGATGTTAAAATAGAATCCAAATCCCACCCATTTTGAGGCTCACCACAACATGACAAAGGTGTCCGGTTTCCCCACCCACCAAATTGATTGACATTGGTGTTGTGGCTGGTTGTCAATGTGTTGCTATGCAGTTGCTAAGGTGTTCTTACAGTTTTCAGAACGTTGCTGTGGTGTTTCTATGGTATTTTGGTTGTTGCAAGGGTGTTGTGTGTTGTTATCAAGGTGTTGCTATGCACTTGCTAAAGTATTCTTGCTTCTTGCTATGGAGTTTCTACTTCTAGGGTTTTCTGGGGGTTTCTAGTGTGTTGTTGATGGTTGCCAATGTGTTGATATGCCGTTCCTAATATCCTCTGGGTCATTTCTACTGTGTTCTGCTGTGGATTGTTGTCATTGTGTTACTTTGCAGATACTAAAGCATTCTCAGTGTTTTAGCACACACCCAAAAGTTTCTAGGGTGTTCTGTGGGCCATTGTCAATGTGTTGCTATGCAGTTTCTAAGGTGTTCTTATTGTTTTCAGAAGATTGCTGTGGCGTTTCTGGGTGTGTTGTGTTGTTATCAAGGTGTTGCTATGCACTTGCTAAGGTATTCTTTGTGTTTTTAGCACATTGCTATGGCATTTCTAGGCTGTTCTGTGGTGTTCTTGGTGCTGTGGTTGGTTGTCAATGTGTAGCTAAGGTGTTCTTATTGATTTCAGAACGTTGCTGTGGCATTTCGATGGTGTTTTGGGTGTTGCAAGTGTGTAGTGTGTTGTTATCAAGGTGTTGCTATGCACTTGCTAAGGTATTCTTTGTGTTTTTAGCACATTGCTATGGCATTTACTTGCTGTTGTCAATGTGTTGCTATGCAGTTGCTAAGGTGTTCTTACTGTTTTCAGAATGTTGCTGTTGCGTTACTATTGTGTTCTGGGTTTTCTAATTGTGTTGTGTGTTGTTATTAAGGGGTTGCTATGCAGTTGCTAAGGTATTTTTTGTGTTTTTAGCACATCTATAAGGCATTTCTAGGCTGTTCTGGGGTGTTCTTGGTGTGGGTGGTTGTCATTGTGTTGCTATGCAGTAGCTAAGGTATTCTTTGTGTTTTTAGCACATTGCTATGGCGTTTCTAGGCTGTTCTTGGGTGTTCTTGGTGTTGTGGCTGGCTGTCAATGTGCTGCTGTGCAGTAGCTAAGGTGTTCTTACTGTTTTCAGAATGTTGCTGTTGCGTTACTATTGTGTTCTGGGTGTTGCAAGTGTGTTGTGTGTTGTTATCAAGGTGTTGCTATGCACTTGCTAAGGTATTCTTTGTGTTTTTAGCACATTGCTATGGCATTTCTAGAGTGTTCTGTGGTGTTCTTTGTGTTTTGGCTGGTTGTCAATGTGTTGCTATGCAGTAGCTAAGGTGTTCTTATTGTTTTCAGCATGTTGCTGTGGTGTTTCTATGGTGTTTTGGTTGTTGCAAGGGTGTTGTGTGTTATTATCAAGGTGTTGCTATACACTTGCTAAAGTATTCTTTGTGTTTTGAACACATTGCTTTGGCATTTACTTGCTGTTGTCAATGTGTTGCTATGCAGTTGCTAAGGTGTTCTTACTGTTTTCAGAATGTTGCTGTTGCGTTACTATTGTGTTCTGGGTGTTGCAAGTGTGTTGTGTGTTGTTATCAAGGTGTTGCTATGCACTTGCTAAGGTATTCTTTGTGTTTTTAGCACATTGCTATGGCGTTTCTAGAGTGTTCTGTGGTATTCTTGGTGTTGTGGCTGGTTGTCAATGTGTTGCTATGCAGTAGCTAAGGTGTTCTTATTGTTTTCAGAACGCTACTGTGGTGTTTCTATTGTGTTCTGGGTGTTGCAAGTGTGTTGTGTTGTTATCAAGGTGTTGCTATGCAGTAGCTACGGTATTCTTTGTGTTTTTAGCACATTGCTATGACGTTTCTAAGCTGTTCTTGGTGTTGTGTCTGGTTGTCAATGTGTTACTATGCAGTTGCTAAGGTATTCTTTGTGTTTTTAGCACATTGCTATGGCGTTTCTAGGCTGTTCTTGGGTGTTCTTAGTGTTGTGGCTGGTTGTCAATGTGTTGCTATGCAGTTACTAAGGTGTTCATATTGTTTATAAAACATTGCTGTTGCGCTTTTGGGTGTTGTAAGTGTGTTGTGTGTTGTTATCAAGGTGTGGCTATGCAGTTGCTAAGGTATTCTTTGTGTTTTAGCACATCTATATGGCATTTCTAGGCTGTTCTGGGGTGTTCTTGGTGTGGGTGGTTGTCGTGTTTTCTGGTGGTTTCTACTGTGTTGTAGATGGTTGCCAATGTGTTGATATTATTTGCCAATGTGAGTCATTTCTACAGTGTTCTGCTGTGGATTGTTGTCATTGTGTTACTATGCAGATACTACAACATTCTGAGTGTTTTAGCACTTCCATGGAGTTTCTAGGATGTTCTTGGTGTTGTGGCTGGTTGTCAATGTGTTGCTATGCAGTTGCTAAGGTGTTCTTAATGTTTTAGCACATTGCTATGGCGTTTCTAGGCTGTTCTTGGGTGTTCTTGGTATTGTGGCTGGTTATCAATGTGTTGCTATGCAGTAGCTAAGGTGTTCTTAATGTTTTCAGCACATTGCTATGGTGTTTCTGGGCTGTTCTTGGTGTTGTGGCTGGTTGTCAATGTGTTGCTGTGCAGTAGCTAAGGTGTTCTTAATGTTTTTAGAACATTGCTGTTGTGTTCTGGGTGTTGTAAGTGTGTTGTGTGTTGTTATCAAGGTGTTGCTATGCACTTGCTAAGGTATTAATTGTGTTTTGAACACATTGCTATGGCATTTCTAGGCTGTTCTGGGGTGTTCTTGGTGTTGTGGCCAGTTGTCAATGTGTTGCTATGCAGTTGCTAAGGTGTTCTTACAGTTTTCAGAATGTTGCTGTGGCGTTTCTATGGTATTCTGGTTGTTGCAAGGGTGTTGTGTGTTGTTATCAAGGTGTTGCTATGCACTTGCTAAAGTATTATTTGTGTTTTAAAACACATCACTATGGAGTTTCTACTTCTAGGGTTTTCTGGTGGTTTCTACTGTGTTGTGGATGATTGCCGATGTATTGTTATTATATGCCAATGTGAGTCATTTCTACTGTGTTCTGCTGTGGATTGTGGTCATTGTGTTACTATGCAGATACTACAACATTCTGAGTGTTTTAGCACTTCCATGGAGTTTCTAGGATGTTCTTGGTGTTATGGCTGGTTATCAATGTGTTGCTATGCAGTTGCTGAGGTGTTCTTATTGTTTTTAAAACATTGCTGTTGTGTTTTTGGGTGTTGTAAGTGTGTTGTTATCAAGGTGTTGCTATGCAGTTGCTAAGGTGTTGTGTTTTGAACATGGCATTTCTAGACTGTTCTTGGGTGTGTTGTGGCTAATTGTCAATCTGTTGCTATGCAGTTGCTAAGATGTTCTTACTGTTTTCAGAACGCTGCTTTGGCGTTTCTATGGTGTTCTGGGTGTTGTAAGTGTGTTGTGTGTTGCTATCAAGGTGTTGCTATGCATTTGCTAAGATATTCTTTGTTTTTAAACACATCGCTATGAAGTTTCTACTTCTAGGGTGTTCTGGGGTTTCTAGTGTGTTGTGAATGTGTTGTTATACCATCTCTAAGGTGTTTTGAATGATATTAGCACAGTTTCTAGGGTATTCTGGGTGTTATGGGTGGCTTCCAAAATATTTCTGTGCAATTACCAAAGTGTTCTAGATGTCCATTTTAGCCCATTACTATGGATTGTCTGGGTGTTTTGGCACATTACTATGGGTCATTGGGTTATCTGGGGTCAAAACTTGGGGTTAGTTTGTCTGAATCTTTAGCTTGCCTTTGCAAACATCAACATACCAGAGTAAAACAACACATCTCTATAACCTACCTGTGTCACATCATTAAAGTTCCCATGTCCAAGACAACCATTGCTTCCACTTCCAAACGTCATGATTATACCTCTGTCTGCAAAAAAACAAAAAAACAATTTGAGCAGATTATAGTCACTGCTGATGGTAAACAAAGAATTAAAAACCAATAGTTTCTCCTCCAGAGCACACCACTGCATGAGAAGAGCGACTGAACCGGAAGCAAGGCCTTTTAATCCTCTGTAACTGCTAGTGACTAATGATTCCCCTGCAGAGACGAATGGTAACAACATATCCGTTACTTTAGAGCAGACAAATGTACACTGCTGTGCTACAACACCAGGGGACAAGAGATTAGCTTTAGCAGCGCGAACAAATGACGCTTAATGAGCTCTGTTGGACAGCTACTAAAAAGGGGGTGATTACGTTGTCCTTTCATCCTTTTTTAAACTTTATCAAAAATGTTTACATTACTCTGTGCTTCATTTTGAGTAGAAAGTCATCTTTTCAGCTTCAGGGTAAAAGTCGCTCACTTAAAGAAACACTCCACTTTTTTTTGGAAATAGGCTCATTTTACAAGTCCACCAAGAGTTAAACAGTTAAACCAGTTTTTAATCCATTCAGTCGATCTGTGGAAAATGAAAGGTTGCTATTTTCTAGGATTATATATGAACTGATATTGATAGGGATCTGATATCATTGTGCCTGATCCAGCCATTGTATGGCAGCAATGTTCCTTGTTTATAATTCCAGAATGAGAGTATTGTTCCTAGACATATCAGTCTAGAATCTGAAGAACCTGGTCTAATCTGATTCATTACCTATGCTAAACTAAGCTAAAGACCCCCCACCAGACCTGAAGATTGGCTGAATGGATTAAAAAATGGTAAATCTCAACTGTTTAACTCTAAGAGACTTGTAAAAGGAATGTGGATTACCACAGAAAGAACTATAATGTGTCATCCTTTCAGCATATTATTAAATCCACACTGGATTTTTTTATTTTAAAGCACGAACAAAGGTGAACTGGCTGTGCAAATTATGCAGATTGCGCAACGCATTTCAAGTAAATGTGCGGAATTTACCTCAATCGTGTCTTCTGCAGAACTTTAAAAGAATCAGCTGAATTGGAAAATTTGTCTGAGGCGAAAAACATCCCATGAGTAATCTAGGGCAAGTGACATGATGTTTCATGTCTAGTGTGAAAGGCATGGTCAAACTGCACTTCCCGACTGACCTCTATTCATACGCATGCGAAGGCGCCAGACTGGAAACCCAAGCTTGCACGTCAAGTTTCGCATGTCGCATGAAATCTGACCTGCCAATTCACATCACATAAATGCCTGAGACAGTGTTGCCAGATATTGCTGACTTTTCCAGCTCAAAAGCTGTCCAAAACCTGCCCAAACGCACAAAAAACAATTAAAACAATTATTTTATATTTACATGAACCTAGTTACTTTAACTGTCATAATTGTTAACCATACAGCAACCAACACCAGCAGTCACAGAACCACAACATAACCAGATCACATCGAAGCGCTGCTACCCTCTCTCACGCACACCGCACTAAATGTTATGTAGATTACACTACCTATTAGAGTATGTTCGAAATGGGGTATAAATTCGTCCCATTTGGCGTTTTAAATTCTTTTGAACATAATGCTGCTTGTTAATCAGACAATGCTTCTATATTTGTTCGTGCTGTCAATTGTGGGAAAAAATGATCAATGAAAGTGTCATAATAAACCGCTGTGAGTTAAACTGCAGGATCTATGTGATTCCCGTGCACACAATGGAGAGTCAGATTTGTCAGGGGAGTCAAATTTTAATATTTTGATACAACTTTCCTTCACCTCCTCTTGCAGGTGGGCTCACACGGTTTGCACTATGCACTGGTCACTACTAACTGAATGTAGTAGGAACACACATTTATGTTTTGTTAAATAAGTGGCATATAAAATTTGCGTTTCAAAACCGCCCACATTTTGTCAACCCGCCAATGCCATTTTTTACCAGCACAATCAAATTCAAAACCACCCAATCTAGCAACAGTGGCCCGAGACAGATACAAAATCAAAACATGATTTCTTTATACAGAAATGTAAAATAGAATAAAATAAAATATAGAGTGTATTGAGTGTCGCATTATCTTGTTTTATCCCACCCCTTTTCACAGCACCTTCAGTGTTGCCAGATTGGGCGGTTTTGACCCCCCCTCCCCACATGACTTTTCAGAACTCAAAATTAAGAATTTACCAAATTTATCTCTGACCACACCAAACAATAATTATTTCTTAGACACAAATTTTAAATGTGTCAAAACAAGCTAAATATAGCTGTATACTATACTTTTTATTTAACACAACATTTCCTTAAAAAACAAAGAAAAACAATTGACTTTTGAAAAATAATTATTGTCATGTAACAAAAATATGCACAGTAATCGGTCCTGGCTAAAGATCTCTCAGATCACCAGTTAACTACACCTAAATGGAGAGTTAATCTCATATTAAAGCAATGTTATTGTAAAAAAAAAAATAAATAAATAAGTAAGCCATATTAACAAAAATAACGGTAAGCAAAAGAAAGCAGGTGAAAAACATACTGTGTGTGATACTGAAAGGATGACCACACGCACATGGTTAAGGCCAGTTAATAATCTGTCCAAAGCGAAAGCAACCGCTGCTGCTTACAAAAAGACAAATCTAGAGCTCTTGAAAGCAGCAAGACTGTGGGTGCATTAGCATAACTTTTTGTCTAGTCTATTTGAAAGAGAAGCGATCACAGTTGCGTTCCAGGCACATCGTGCGCATCACATCAGCTGTTAGCACGAGCGATCAACCTCTCATTCGGTATTCACCTGTTTTCTTTTGCTCGCGCGAACACAGTTATTTTTGTTAGTCGTGCTGCTTCTCGATTCTAAGATCGTATTTGCACGCATATTGGGTCATCTTTATAGTGGAACCCTGCTTTTAAGAAAACCACAATTTAAAAATAATTTTCAACCAGCCAAAGTGGCTAATGCAGGGCTCAAAATTTTTCCTTGGTTTTACTGGTGCTCCTAACTTTAAAAATTTAGATGCACCAGTCAACATTTAGTCGCACCCAGCAATTATGAGCAACATTGCTAAGTTTTATATAAACAGATTTATTGCATTTGAAATCAACACTAATCAAAACTAACAAGCAAAAAATATATATGCTTGCGTAAGGAAAATGTCTCAGCGAAATCCCGTTATCACAAGAAAATACATTTTTATAACAAAATTGAGTGACCAAAAGATACACAGACGGACCGCTCGCCTGGCCTGCACGCATTGCTTGACATGAATGAATCGGTTAACGTGCTGTGTTCTCATGGGTGATGTCTGATATTGCACAGACGCTTTTGACATATACCTTATTATTTGTATACGTCATTTTAATAGCAATACCGGTCTTTTCATGATCTGCAACATTAGTTTAATCTTAGTCAATGCAAGCTCTTTTGCGATGGTTTACGTGGTGTTAACTTTTACTTATAGCTGCACGGCTGACAGCATTTGGCGATTAAATGAAGGATTAAACAGAACATCTCGTTCTTAAAATGTGTAGATGTGGCAAACAGTTACCTGAAAATTCCGTCCCACAGACTTTACAGTGAATGGCTTTAGTTATTTTCATAGCGGACTTGAAGCCAATGGAAGTCTTTTATCCACTCTTCGACAAATGTAGATTGTGGATTAACATTCAGCACGATCAGTAATCAGATGTGCCATTATTTGTTGCTTTAGGTGGTTTCTAAAACAAAATCTGACCGTGTTGTTGTCATTCACATCTCCAGTGCTTTACATTTTCGTGGTTGTAGCTCTCCTGTCATCTGAAGGCAGAAGGCATCGACTGAGTGATTGACAGCTGATTTTAACCAATGCATTCGCGATCAGTTCTAGCGCAGCGGGCCAATAAAAAGAGCGCAAAGGTGAGGCAAGCATTGCAGGCTTTGTTTACTGCTGCAAGTTGACATAGCAACAGTTTTAAACTGTTCTTGAGCACTGCGATTCAAGTGCAAAGATGCATTCTGTGTGAATGTGTCCTAAATCCGCGCATGCGGTGAACATTTTACAGTGAAAACCGGTCGCACGCAACAATTTTATGCACTCGCACAAATGCTCCCAAATATATTTTGAGGTCGCATAGATAAAATTTCGAGAGCATATGCCACCAAAACAGTCGCAATTCCGAGCCCTGCTAGTGGGAGTGACTGTCTAACCCACCAAAGCTGAAATTTACCCGCATTTGGAGGGTTGGCGGGTGTTAATGTCAAGCCCTGATTGTAGGCTTTGCTAAGCTAACTCTGTAAATGCCAAGGTCTCCCTTTGCATTGAACTTTGAGCATATTACATTCAGAGATGGTGTTTATGTTCACACAGCTACATTACACATCAACTAAAGTTTTAAATATGATATCGTAGTGGACAACCCCTTTAAGCTGAAAATTGTGTGTGGAAGAAAATTGTGTGGTATAGGCGTTTCGTCCAGATGGACCTGGAGAGTAAAATGCTATTTTTTTAAAACCGGGTGCAGAGTGGATAAATCAAAAATAGACGCCCCTCTGTAGAACGAATCTATATACTTTATGAAACAATGATGTTATCAGCCTATGTCTCGACAATGTTACCTTACGCAACAATGACAAAAACAACAATGGCGGACTGCATGCATGTGTTGATGCTACCAAAGATGCGCATGAAAAAGTCTTCATTTTTTGTGTATCTCAGTGGCATAATCACTGACAAATAACATTTTCTGTCAGTTTCAGTGTTTTTGTGTGTACGCAGATATTGTTGAGATCACTCTGTGTTTACTGAAATTGTTTTGAATGAGCCAAAAAAAGGAACTGACAGGAAAAGCTCTGGCTTCGTGTGGATGTAGCCTAGGAGGCACACCTGTTAGGCAGGTGGTGAAGAGGTCTCCACAGGACACAGATTTGATGGTGACTCCAGACTGGCCCTCTAGGAAGCGGGAGATGAACTGGGGCTGCATCTGCTCAACGGCGCCGGGCAGAGTGGGCTCACTGGATCCAACAGAGGGCGCCTGGCATACAGCCAAAACAACATAAGACATGGAAAATGCAATAAAATATGATTTATATTTAATCCAAATGCAAATGCAAAATGAGCATCACACCTCCCATGTGATGAGCCTCCCTGATTTGGTGACTCCCATCTTCTGTGTGCGTCCCAAAGACACTTGAATGACCTCAGTGTTTAACATGGGCAGACGCAGAGGAGATGAAATGCCACTGCCCCAGGTGTATACTGAGGATAAAGGCAGCGGGTGCATCATCTTTGAGGACGTCAGACTGGACAGGCCTCCTGGCAAAGTGGAAGAAGTTAGAATAATGGCACCAGAACAAATATCTTTAGAAATACCAACAAGCAACCGGATTTCATTTATACATCTTAAAAGAGGCTTTATACATAACATTTGTAAATTAAGAGCATTTTTAAGAAAGTAGGATCCCACCTCTGGTTCTGGTACTAGTTATCCAGCCACCAGGTCTGCCATGAGGGCCTGCTTGCACATTAGAAAGTGGCTTTTCTATTCTAAAAAAAAATAATTGAACTAATTAGTTACAAAAGGCCGGCAAACTGAGTATATATTAGAATTTTCATTTTGTGGCCAAACCACAATCCAAAACCAGTGTAATTAAATGTGGTAGAAAAGTAACTAAAAATAAATGCAACAAAATAGAAATATGAAAACTGTTAAAAATAATAAAGAAAATAATTACATTAAATATAAAAAAAACTATTTTATGTTTGTTATAAGTTTAAATATGCATGATAACAAACAAACAAGCACATACAATACAAAAATGCTATTAAAAGCAGTAGAAAAATATAAAATACGAAATATGGTATCAGACAGTGTCAGAAAACAAGTTGTAAAGTAAAAGTAAAAAATACATATAAAAATACATATAAAAATACATAAAATAAATAGACAAACAAAATACAGATACAATACTTTCTACAAGTTTCAAACACTTAAATGTGGCAAATTAAATCTATAATAATAATAATAATAATAATAATAATAATAATAATAATAATAATAATAATAACAACATAAAAACAATTTATAAGCATATAAAATGTATTTGCAATACTTTAAATGCTCCTACCAAAATTAAATTAAATTAAATTAAATTAAATTAAATTAAATTAAATTAAATTAAATTAAATTAAATTAAAAATTAAATTAAATTAAATTAAATTAAATTAAATTAAATTAAATTAAATTAAATTAAATTAAATACCTGCGCATTTTGACATTGCCTATGTCAGTGTAGAGATTAAGCAGAGGCCTGATGCAGATGGGATGAGCCATTATCTCATTGAGCTGGGGTCTTTTGGACGGGTCCAAATTCAGCATGTTGAGAATCAGCTGTCTTAACTCTGGACTGTAACGATCTGAAATGGGGGCAAATGTGCCGCTCATGATCTTCAGCACCAAGGCTGGCAAGTTCTGAAAAAATACAAGATGCACATTTTTTGATACAACATTTTTTTGGTGTTTTCTCTAATGTCTAATATGCAAAAAAAAAAGACATTCTTGCATTAAATATGTACTAACTTGCATACATTACTAATGCAAAAATCAGAACACAGGATGAAGTCAGGTTGAAAATTCTTAAGTCTTTTTTTACATTTTAGAGTCAGAGCTTTTTACAGAGGGGATTTTAGGAATCTCTTTTCACTCCATAGTTAAGAAAATACAGCAAACAGCCATAAAAATATATATTTCTTTCAAATGTGAATTGGAACATCAAGAATTGGAAACATATGTTGTATTACAAATCAAATTGTAAATGTTTTGATAAGTAAATTAATTATTATTTTATTAAATATGAACTAATTTCTAGTGTGGGAACAGCCAGAAAAATATTAATTTTCTAATACATTTTTTAAATAAAATGTATAAAATCAGGCAAATTATGAATGAAAAAATCCTCTGTAAAAAAAAACCTTCAAAATGAATCAATGAATAAACCTGTCAGTTTTGGTCCTGCTGAAGGTTAGATTTATGTCTCATTTTGAGTCCCCCTTTTATGGATTTTTGAAAATTACCTTTCATGAAGTGTGTAACAGCCCTAAGCGGATAAAAATATCCAGCTGAGTTTTAAATCTAAAATTGCACCGTGTATAAAGTTATTGACTCTCAAATAGAAAGTATTGATTCAGAGTCATTAATATAATTAATTACCCATTTGAATCTTTAGTCATTTTGTTGTGACGTCTAAACAAAACATTGCCTGCCCACTTGTTGCGCGCACATATAGTAAGTCAATAATTGAGAGGTGCATGAAAAAACTGTTTTGACCTCTGAATTGTCTATGGAATTGTCTATCTTATGGAATCGTGACTATGAATCAGTAAAGGAAATATATCTTACTGCTGCTTCAAACGCTCTCTTGAGACTAGCAAGTTCATAAAGTACACAGCCGAGGGCCCAAATGTCGCTCTTTTGGTTGTATGGCTTTCCTTCACACAGTTCCGGAGAGATATAACACGGTGTCCCAACAACCTGTAGCGAAAAGCAGAATCTGAACTGTAAACGAATCACGTTGTGTCGAATCCAAATCAATGTCATCATCTGGCACTTACGGTATAAGCTTTGCTTTTGCTGACTAGGATCTTGGAGATCCCGAAGTCTCCTATTTTGACGATCATCTGGTGCTTGTCCAGGAGGATGTTCTGGGTTTTGAGGTCTCGATGTAGGATGAGTTTGTTGTGTACATGATAAAGGGCTAGTAAAATCTGAACAAAGAAATGTAAAATAGTGTCCTCATCTAACAGGGAGTTGCAGCGCTTCTGTATGTAATCAGCCAGAGTTCCACCTACAGTAATCAGAAAGACACAATTTATTACAGACTTTATGCATGTTGCTTCAAACATGTTAATAACATTAATCATTAAAAAAGTTCAAAGTAGCAGTAAAGTAAAAAATCTCATGAAGCATGTTAAAGTTAAATATTATGCCAAACTCAGACCAGAAAAAATATATTTAGCATTTCTGGTAATACAATTAGCTATGAATTAGCAATTAAACTCTACCATATAGTACCTTACACCACAAAATAAAATAAAATAAAATAAAATAAAATAAAATAAAATAAAATAAAATAAAATAAAATAAAATAAAATAAAATAAAATAAAAATAAATAAATTAAATTAAATTAAATTAAATTAAATTACATTTTTAAAAAGCGACACTAGGGCTAGGCGATACAGCAAAAAGAAACAATGACAATATTATGTTTCATTTTCATATCATTCGGTATTGATATTTTATTGAATATTTTTTGTGTGCATATAGCCCATAAAATAAAATAAAAAATATATAAAGTAAATTAAAATAAAATAAAACAAAATAATGCATTTGCAAGTTCCAAAATGTAGCAGAAAAGTTAAAAACAGAATAACAGAACAGAACAGAAATAAATTTTAAAAAAAAAATAAACGAACACATGTGTATAAAACCCTTCTGTTAAATGCAGTAGAAAATAAATAAAAGAAAAGAATAATAGTAAAAATTATAAGTCATCAATGTCCGAAACAATGTTGCCTCAGCCTGCATGCTTTTTTTTTAGTAAGTTATTAAAGACTTTTATGTATCTACACAAAATGTGACATCCATAATAAATATAAACCATTTTTTCTTGTTTTAAACTGCTGAAGCACATTAGAAAGTGAGTGAAGACGGTGCATGCCTGGGGCGTACTCCATTGCGATCATTAGTGCCTTGTCCTCCAGGAAGTTTTCATAGTACTCAATAATGTTGGGGTGGCTGAGAAGCTTGAGGACTTGGCATTCATTCTGAGCTGCGAGACGTTCATCACGGGTCATCTGCTCAACGGGAATCTCCTTCAAGATCACCAGCGCACTATCAGTGCGTCTGCGACAGAGGTGCACGATCCTGTCACACAACAGTACGTGGATTTGTAACATTAACAGCAGCAGCTTTAGGTTTTAGGATACTGATTTCAGTTGCATCTCTTCCCTTAAGAAAAATAACTAGACTTTTACTTTTTTTAAAAGAGTACCTATGTATACAGTACTTAACAGTACACTTAACTGTGTGTGAACTAGAAATGGGATGATAACCGGTTTCAAGGTTTACTGCGGTTTGGAAAAGTCAAAGTTTTTCTGGTAACATTTTCTGCTATATCATTCCTAAGGTATATGTAAGGTTTTTTATGTGTTGTAAAGAAATCTGTGCTTTTGAAACGAATTAAGAAAGCAGAAGTAAATAATTTATTTAAATTATTTAGCCAGACACGTTTACTGTTCCAAAATATTTTAAATGTTTCCTAAAATAAATTTATTGTGTTCAGTGGGAGAAAACAAGCTGTCGTTTTTTTTACCCAGACATTTAAAAAGAACATATTTTAGAGCAGTTATCACAATACCGTGATATTGTGAAACCGTGATATGTTTTACACAGCGGATGCCCTTCCAGCCACAACCCAGTACTGGAAAACACCTGTACACTCTCATTCACACACATACACTATGGACAATTTAGTTTACCCAATTCACCTATAGCGCATGTCTTTAGACTTGTGGGGGAAACCAGAGCACCTGGAGGAAACCCACGTGAAGAAGGGGTGAACATTCAAACTCAAAAATGCCAACTGACCCAGCTGAGCCTCGAACCAGCGACCTTCTTGCTGTGAGGCGACAGCGCTACCCACTGCGCCGCCCATTTTGAATTTTTATTTGACATTATTATAGTTTGCACTTTAATACATTTAAGTTTGAGAGTGAAGTGTAAGTACTGTTTAAAAACTATCCTTAAAATGAATAGTTCTTAAAGGTCATAAAAGAATTGTTTATTTCTTAGTGTTACAAACATTTTAACAACCTAAAAGAACCCATTTTGGGGCATCACGGTGGCACGGTGGGTAGCACGATCGCCTCACAGCAAGAAGGTCGCTGGTTCAAGCCCCGGCTGGGTCAGTTGGCATTTCTGTGTGGAGTTTGCATGTTCTCCCCGTGTTGACGTGGGTTTCCTCCGTGTGCTACGGTTTCCCCCACTGTCCAAAGACATGCAGTATAGGTTAATTTAATAAATTGAATTGTCATTAAAGTGTATGTGTGTGAATGCAAGAGTGTATGGTTGTTTCCCAGTACTGGGTTGCAGCGGGAAGGGCATCTACTGCGTAAAACACATGCTGGATAAGTTGGCAGTTCATTCCGCTGTGGTTATTAAAGGGACTAAGCCAAAAAGCTAATTAATAAATAAATAAAACCCATTTTGTACTTTTAAAAAAATTTTGTTGAATATAAAAGTTTTATGGATGTTAAAGGTTCTTCGTGAACCATTTACAAAAAAGAAGGCTTGATATTAAAGTGTAGAAGAACCATTGTTGGTTCCCTAAAAAATCTTTCAGCAAAGATGTCTTAAAATGACCATTTTACTTAGTGTAAAGAGCATATTAAAATCGAAAAATCTTCCACTGTAGAGCTTTTGTAAAATAAAAAATATAGATTGTTGTGAAAAGTTTTAGAAGTGGAAGCATTAAAGCCAATAAATATCACAATTATAGTTGTCTTTACTATTGATAAGTTAATTGTTTTTTCATGTAGGTTTGTTTACATCAGTTATTTTAAAAAACAATGAATACAAATGTACTTTTTACATTGCTCAAAGTGTAGTTAAACATTTCTTCATAACATTTTCTAGTATAACAGTTTCTTCTTTTTTTATTTTAGGTTTTCATTTGACACATTATGCATACTTCTATTAGGTACAATCTATATATTCCCTTCTTCGTCAACGCTGATCTATACAAGTATTTTAATATCAGTGATTAATACGCATACAAGTAAATTTACAGTATACGTGTATTTAACCATGTTAGCTCCTGCATTTCCGTCAAAGTTGTAGCTAAATTACGACAGAATTTCCGAAAGTAACTTTGTAAATGTTCCTTTTGACATGTAAATGATAGGAGTGAAGAGCGAACTGTTGCTTAACAGCTCTTTTCACTTTAAAATGGACAGTGAGGAAATCCTATTCACAGTCACAATGCCGCTGTAAGTAGTTGAACAGAGTGATAATGTCTCTGAAGGAATGCGGAAACGCGAGAAACCGATCCTGTAAGTTATATTCCGTTAGCTCTGATTCTAAGAGGAGCTCCAGATGTAAAGCGCTCCAGCTTCTCAAGTAAAACGTTTGCGGAGTTTATTAGTGTAAAGACGTGTTCTTTTTATAAAGCAGTAAACTTTAGACGTCACTAAAAGCCATAATGCGAACTAATAATGCGTTAGTAGTTTTATTTAAGTTACCCGAAAGCTCCTCTGCCGACCACTTTAATCTTCTCATACTTCTCCATGTTTTTGCTGGCTCCAAAACGCGCCCCGTCACTAAGCAACACTTCCTGTACCCCTACAGAGTTCTAGAGGGGACAAAATACAGCAGACGAGGGGGAACTCGCTCTGAATCCGTCGATTTGTCAAATTTTGTAGTGATGATAGTGAATATATGACCTTTTATGAGTCAGCAGCTCGTAACCAGTATCAAAGTTTGCTTTTGAAAAGTCAATGAGGCTGTGTTTAGTTGTCAGGCTGAATAATCATTTGTGTTGGCTGTTCCTTAAGGTAAGATATAAATAAACCTTGGGACGAGAAATGTTGGGGAAAAGTAATATATTACCAGTGGTGGAAAGAGTACTAAAAAAATCATACTTAAGTAAAAGTACTTGGCTAAAAAGGTAGTGCAAGTAGAGTAAAAGTATCTGTTGTAAATATTACTCCAAGTCATGAGTAGGCCCACACGGAATCTGTGCGCGCAGAATTCCGCAGATTTTTCGCAGTTTTTCCGCAGATTTTTAGCCCATCGTTAATTCTGTTTATTTACTTATAGTTAACTATTTACTGTTAATCTAATTGGATTTGCATTTTAAACATTAAATAAAAGTTAAAAATATATTATGATATATAGTTATGATACTCCTAAAGTAATCCGCAGAAATCCGCAGATTTTTATCAAAATTCTCAGCAGAAATAGCAAAAAACGTCTGCAGATTCCGTCTGGCCCTAGTCATGAGTAAAAAGTAGCCCTTTTAAAAGTACTCAAGAGTAATAAGTATTGATTATTACGCTGTGAAAAGCTGATGCGTTTACATGTACTGTAATTTGTGGAAGTGTGTAAACGTAACATTCTGTAGTCCATTTAGTGATTGCCCAGCAGGCACACAATGTCATAAGACGTTAATATTAGGTTAGATTTAGCTTGTGACGTCAGGTGACCAAAATTCTATGTCTAGCCAGCATCTATGGACAATGTTATTTTGATGTCCAATATCGACGTCAAATAATTTAAGGTTGTGTTAGAAAGTGATTAAAATCCAACGTCAAGCCAACATCTTACACCAACATCATATTGACGTCAAATACTGACATTTATTCGTCAGGTACGGCAACCAAAATCCAACATCTGATAGACGTCATAGTGGTAACGTCCACACAACGTCAAGTTGTAACATCATTAAACGTTGATATTTGGTTGATTTTAGGTTGGATGTTGGACATTGATGTCTGCTTGACATTGGGCTCTGACGTCAACTAAATTTTCATTTCCAAACAAAATGCAACATCCCCACTACCTCAATCTGGTGTCATGTAGACGTCTTGTGCCTGCTGAGTGTTTAAGGCCATTTCGGTCATCATCATCCAGTAAACATGTCATCAGTGACATGCATAAACAGACTCTGGGTCATTGGATGTGACACTTTTAATGCTTCCAAACAGTTTGCTGCAATTATAAATCGCACATGTCTTGAGGTAGTTCGTTATGATGCGATTTACCTTCTATGTGCGATTTGATTGGACAGGAATGACAGGACTGATTTTTCTAATCCCATAGACAAGAAAAAATAAAGTAGTGACTGCAGGTTGAAGGAAAGTAGTGGAGTAAAAGTACCAATACTCCACTAAAAATGTACTCAAGGGCAAGTAAAAGTACACATTTTTAAAACTACTTAGTAAATTATGATTCCTAAAAAAATACTCAATTACACTAGTTTGAGTATTTATAATGGGCAACCCAGTGGCGCAGTAGGTAGTGCTGTTGCCTCACAGCAAGAACGTCGCTGGGTCGCAGGTTCGAACCTCGGCTGGGCTGGGTCAGTTGGCGTTTCTGTGTGGAGTTTGCATGTTGTCCCTGGGTTCGCGTGGGTTTCCTCCGGGTGCTCCGGTTTCCCCCACAGTCCAAAGACATGCAGTACAGGTGAATTGGGTAAGCTAAATTGTCCGTAGTGTATGAGTGTGAATGTGTGTGTGGAAGTTCCCAGAGATGGGTTGCGGCTGGAAGGGCATCCGCTGCGTAAAATCGTGCTGGATAAGTTGGCGGTTCATTCCGCTGTGGCGACCCCGCAAGGGACAAAGCCGACAAGAAAATGAATGAATAAGTATTTATAATTTGTTACTTTACACCACTGTGTATTACGATCTTGCGTCTCTTTAAAAAAAGCAACTAAATGTGTAATTAGTTACCTTTTAAGGAAAGTCAAGTGAAAGTATGTTTAGCATTTTTTAAGAGTAAGGTAGTGATAATATGACAAGCCGTCTTAAAACAGAGGCCTAATATATAAAGCGTATAGGCACTAACTTAAGGCAAATAGGGTAAAGTCTAGATGGCATATAGCATCATTTTTGTGACACTGTAGCCTACAACAATAATTAATGCTTAAATATTTTTACATTACTGTGAGGGTTGGGTTTAGGGTTGAAGTAGGGGTAGACGTTGATAAAATACAATTTAATGGGTAATTTAATAAATAATATGAATAATACTCTGTATAATTACTGTTTTTGCATTACTGTGATGGTTGGGTTTAGGTTTTGGGTGGGGGTAGACATTAATAAAATACAATTAATGGATTGTAATGAAGTACTAGGCTACTAGTACTTATTTTTATTCTAGTATTTATTCATCAGATACTAGTACTTCAAAAGTCAAATGATACTTTAACTATTGTTGTTACTAATAACAAATATACATTTTTGCCATCAACTTCTGTGGGGATCAGTCATTGAGATCCTCTTAAATTTTAAAGTCCATGTGAAATCAAAATGTACAATGTTTATTTTTGTTAGCGCACATTGTTTTTCTTTAGGTGAATAATTAGTCCGTGCAAGTTAATCCACTGAAAAACTAAATGTTTTTTGTAATCTTTAATCAAAGTCTGATCATCTGCTCCCTCATTTGTAGTGGCAGTCCTTCTCTTCATTTGAAGGCTTCAGCTACAATATTCTTAACCACCACACCCGTTACACTAGCAAAACAAACACAGTAGAATTTCATTTTATACAGTCTATATCTAGTATGTAACCTATTGTGACTATTATCACGGCACTTTCAAATAAAGAGACTCTTACTGATCAAGAAACAAAGTCTTACAAGGTTTACTTCCAAAAAGATTTTATTCTTTGCAAAGAATAGGTGGGACAGTCATACAAGAACACCGGTTGCTGCAGAGTGTGACCCACAGGCTAGCCAGACACCAGGTTTTATCTTCTTTCCCCTGCTTCAAGGCCCATTGCGTCACAGATGACACTCAGCTCTCTTTAGAGCATTAGATTTTAGAGCTAGGATTTACACTTATTAAATGCATATGTTTAAAAGCAGATGACCATTTTCTGAATGACCCTTCTTGTAATATTTGTTTTTGTATCATCTTTTCTTTGGAAGGCATGTGTTTCTTAATATATGGTGCTTATAGTAAGAAAGAGAAGTTTTATATCCTCCTGAGACCCAAATAAAAAAAAATCTTTTTTTTTTGTGATTTCCTTCATCCTTTGGGTTAAAAAAAATTCTACAATTTAGAGATTTTACATTTTGTTTTTATTTTTAATTTTACAGCATGTCCACTGTAGTGGACCATAGGACCATTTTAGGTCGAAATGACCGCCAAACTCAGACAACAAAACTGTACAGGAAATGGCTGTAAAGGGATATTAATCCAATATTCATGTAACAAAAATTAAACAAAAGCCATTTTTTTTTTGTATGGAAATTCCTGAAACAGTTTAGTCTGAAAGAGAGCCGAACTAAAAAAACAACAGCAAAAAAAGAAGTGATGTTAATCCAAAACAAATTGAACATAAAAGCGATTTGAAACTGATTGTCATTCTCTAATTGTCTCTAGTTCTCTAATTGTCTGATTGTCAGACTCTAAGTCAGAGTTTCCCTCAACTATCTCATAAAGAATCCTCTCTGCTTCAGGTCTGCCTCCTACAACATGCAGTCATTAATTACATTAAGATGGTCCTGGTGTCCACTATAGTGGACATTTAAAAAAGCATGATATTTTAAAACACAAACAAGTTAACAGCTTTGAAAGCTAAATGTTTTGTTCCTGACACTTTAATAAACAAATAAACATTTATATATATGTAATAATAATAGTAAAAAAAACATTTAAAAAGCTAAATTTGACATACATATCTCCTTCCCATAAAATGTGCTTGTTTGTATGCCGGCCATTTTGGATGCAGTGTAAGAAGTGGTTCCTAGCATGCCAGCCAATCAAATGACATATCACTAGAAAGCCCAGGATGTCCTCTGCACAGTACAACAGGACTTGACAGAGTAGCTCAAAGAAAATTCATGAAAACACAATGTCCACTACAGAGGACACAAGTCAATGGGCGGGGTCTCAGGAGGATATAAATCAATGTTTTAGGAATAATTCGAATGAATTTTCCACCACACTATACCTTTTTTACAGAGCAGTTACTCATTGGTACTTTTTAGGCATCAGTGTCTAATTAAAGGGTACTAGTGCCTATTGAATAAATACTAGTGTGTAACAAAAGTGTTTATTTAATAGCTAATAACATAACCCAATGTTTAAACACTATATGTATTTCCTATGAGTAGTAGTATTTAATGGAAAAGATACTAAAGTAGCTAAAACACAAGTGCTAAACGCATGAAAACAGACTTTTAAAAAAATGTTTTTAAATTAAATGTTAAAACTGATTGCCAAAATTAAAATCCTATGTAAGATTGATCTTTAAAAGAGGTTGAACCACAGATTCTTTTCAACACTACATAATAATTCATAAAACCAGTTACTGTGACCAATAGACGACCTGACTATTATGGTGTCACTTTGATTTTCATATAATGGTAAAGTGAAGAGAAATTGAGCCACGGTGACCTCATGACCTTATTGGCCATTAAAAGTGATTAGAATTCAGCTAAATACGGGGTTTTAGATCTCAGTAGTGCATAAAGACTCCCTATTTGCAAAATGAATGTTTCCTCTTGATCTCCGGTGAGGAAACTGTTACTTTTAAGAATCGTTTATATTATTTATTCATATTTAATTTAAAATTTAGAATTCTGTTGATTATAACACAGAAATATATTTTTGCTTAACAAAATAATTTATCAAACATAATTTTAATCATTGTATGTTTCTGTAAATCTATGTGACTTTATTTTTTTTTTGTGATTTACAGCCAAATGTCCGAGAAAGGAAAGGAAAAATTAAAAAATTCAGTATATTTAAATACAATTCTCATGTTAAATTATTTATATAAGTTAAATTATTTAATTATATAAGTTTTTTTAACAGCATAAAATATTTCTCGTTGTTCATGCAACTTCTGACCAGTGTTATTTTAATATCATTCATATAGTTTTGTCAATATTTGTAATTAAACATTTGCTGTTTGAACACAATTTAGTTCATGGTAACCAAGGTTGTTAACTAATGTTAACAAATAAAACCTTATTGGAAAGAGTTACCATTTTAAAAAAATATGTCTGTATATATTTATTAAAAATGTTTTCAATTTTTTAAATCTTTTATATTTTATTTTTCTATTATAGTTTTATTAAACAGTGAAAACCCCTAGATCTGCAAAACATACTGACCCAATAATACATCCTGTCGTTTCAGAAGGTATTTTTAAATCCTCCAAAAGCATTTCAAAAAGATACTGCAAGAGTTTTTTTTTTCCTGTAAACAGATATGAATAAGACAACGCCTGTGAGAATGAGTTTCGGCAGAGCCCTTTCGCCTCATATATTGTTCTTTTTAATTGCAAGGAGTTCCGGTGAGTCTGAACAACACAGAACATTCCTGATCACTGACTGTCGCATTCTGTAACATATAACATTTCAAACGGGGATTACAGTGTGCTTTATGCAATGAACGAAATATGCAACCAAGCTGGTTCTGGAAAAGTAAAAGCAAACTTTTAAAGCTGTGAAAACTAATAAAATAAGTTTCAGCCTTTTGTTTATAAAGTTCACAATTTTGCACTATTATATGACTAAAATGATCTAAAAAAAATGTTCCATGTCATCTTAGGTTGAAACTCAGTGACCTAAATGATTACATAAGGCTCGAAGAGTGAGGAAGGTTTTAAGTTTATGCTGTCCTTTCATGCAAATTACAAGTTAGTTAACTTGAGAGTTTCAGTATGATTCTCTTTTCAGATTCACAACATTTACTGTAGTTTAAATTCGAAAAAAAACAACAACTGTAAGTTCAGTTTGTTTATCTGAATCAATTATACACTAATTAACATCATTCTGGATAAAATGCATCTTTATAAACTTCTAAACCTGTCACCTGTTAATAGCATATACATTATTATTATGTAACAGATTTATTTATTAGCATATCAGTGGCGTAATCTAAACTAAAGTATGGCTTAATAGAAACAGAAGTGGTTCACAAAATGACCTTTTTAAATTTACTGAAGCGTGAACCTCTGAAAAATATTTTGATGTGCTGTATGTCTTTACATTTAAATATTCAATAATTATATACAATAACAATAAGTATATGTGTATACATATATATATATATATATGCATACACTCACTGGCCACTTTATTAGGTACACCGGTCCAACTGCTCGTTAATGCAAATTTCTAATCAGCAAATCACATGGCATGGTGATTTAAGTGACTTTGAATGTGGCATGGTTGTTGGTTTCAGACGGGCTGCTCTGAGTATTTCAAAAACTGCTGATGTACTGGGATTTTCGCGCACAATCATCTCTAGGGTTTACTGAGAATGGTCAGAAAAAGAGAAAATATCCAATGAGCGGCAGTTCTGTGGGCACAAATGCCTTGTTGATGCCAGAGGTCAGAGGAGAATGGCCAGACTGGTTCCAGCTGATAGAAAGGCAACAGTAACTCAGATAACCACTCGTTACAACTGAGGTATGCAGAAGAGCATCTCTGGACACACAACATGTCAAACCTTAAGGCAGATGGGCTACAGCAGCAGAAGACCACACCGGGTGCCACTCCTGTCAGCTAAGAACAGGAAACTGAGGCTAAAATTTGCAAAGGCTCACCAAAATTGGACAATAGAAGATTGAAAAAACGTTGCCTGGTCTAATGAGTCTCGATTTCTGCTGCAACATTCAGAAGGCAGGGTCAGAATTTGGCGTCAACTACATAAAAGCCTGGATCCATCCTGCCTTGTATCAACGTTTCAGGTGGTGGTGGTGTAATGGTCTGCGGGATATTTTTTTGGCAAACTTTAGGCCCATTAGGACCAATTGAGCATTGTGTCAATGCCACCGCCTACCTGAGTATTGTTGCTGACCATGTCGATCCTTTTATGACCACAGTGTACTCATCTACTGATGGCTACTTCCAGCAGGATAACGCACCATGTCATAAAGCGTAAATCATCTCAGACTGGTTTCTTGAACATGACAATGAGTTCACTTTACTCAAATGGCCTCCACCATCACCAGAGCTCAATCCAATAGAGCACCTTTGGGATGTGGTGGAATGGGAGATTCGCATCATGGAGACACGCAGCTAGGATTAAGGCAGTTCTGAAGGCAAAAGTGGGTCCAACCCGGTACTAGTAAGGTGTACCTAATAAAGTGGCCAGTGAGTGTGTATATATATATAAATATCAGCTTCAGGCAGCTAAAATCGCATCATTAGAAATCACAAATTTAATAATCCATTACATTACTATGTAAAAACTATTCTTATGAATAGTTTAACAAGTTCAAAGCCAGAACTGTCCTATTTATTGCATAGTCATGTTAAATAGTCTGTTGTGACACATCTGATATGATATTTCATAACACAGACATCAAATTTCATGCAAACTTAAGAAGAAACTAAGGTTACCGTGAGTCAGATTTTTCAGTAACCAAGAATTGTCAAATCAGCAAGTATCTTTATTTATAAGAACTATGATGCTATTTCCTCATGTTCAGCTGAAGTTTTCAAGCACTGATTGCTCAACATTATCATTGCTCATCTCCAACCACCCTTGAGATTTGTAAAAAAAAAAGACTAACGCTTAAAGCACCTAACGCAGACTGCTTTGTACAAGGAAACAAAGATTTACATTAAATAGATTGAAGACGATTTTCATTTTTGCTGAGATTTGTTCATCATTTTAATAACCTCTTTGCCTTACTCTATTATATCACACAGAGCACTGCTTGGTCATTTTTTTGATTTTTTTTTTTGAGTGTGTGCTGCCCTCTTGTGGATTATGTAAAAAAAAACTTTATTATTATTGTTTTTTTATCGAAGTAATGAATGAAATTCGAAGTATCTAAAAATTATAGAGCGATATAAAATTTAAACAAATCATTATGGTAATCTTTTACAACGTGTCAAAGTTTTGGTGTATTAGCATTTCCAACTCATCGTACTGCAAGTGTTTAAATCATTTAGAACTTAGTTAAACGTGTTGAGAGCAAGAAGGGTTATAAGTTGTTTGGGGGAAGCACTGCCCCGCGACTTATACGCAATTACAAAACTGCGACTCTGGTGGGACTCGAACCCACAACCTTTGAATGGCCTCATTCAATCTAGAAGTCCAATGCGCTATCCATTGCGCCACAGAGCCTGCCTGAGAGCGTACGTTTCGGGGTTACGTTTTTATATCAGGTTTACATGACAACACTTTTTAGGTTGTGCATCGACTGAAGCACTCAAGTCTGGTTCAAAATTCAGAAACCCTGTCTGGCTGTCCGGTCCAATAATGACCAAAGAGAACAACTTTGGTAGAGTTGAACACAGAAACCCCCAAAACTGGCGGTAGGAATACATTGTAACACGTCCACGTGGTTTGTGGGTGTTTGGCACTTGGAAAATCTCACATTCAATAAGGCACCGCTGGGATTCGAACCCAGGATCTCCTGTTTACTAGACAGGCGCTTTAACCAACTAAGCCACGGCGCCGACCTGGACACATTTGTTGGCAGATCTCCAGTTGGGAAGATGGGGAGAAATCTCCAATCCAGTTATCATTTTTTGTTGCAGACTGTTTGTTTACTCCAGATCGCCCGCGCGTATGCGACAGTTTGCCTTTTAATCAAAACCCCGTTTTTGTGAGAGTTCCTGATTATTTTTTAAACATTTTACCTTGATGATTTGACTGAGAGGGTCTCTGGGGGACACATTTCCTCCTCAACATAGCTCTATTACATTACAATACATTTCTTAAATATAAAAACTTCTAAAAATCTACTTAAACAAACAGGTGCATTTTTTACTTTATATTTTGCCTATTTTTATTTATTTAAAATAAATAAATAAATAAATAAATAGATGTGGTCGAGTAGTCAGTGGCCCGTTACAAGCAAACTTGGCAAATCCTGCTGTTTAGAAGAATGGCGCCCGCTGGTGGCTGAGAGGAAACGATACTGCTTTACACTTTACAACCACTGTAACATGCAGTCGGGCGAATTTAGCGATTTGGGGGCCCTAAGCAATTCCAGCCATGGGGCCCAAAAGTTCTAAAATGCACTTCAATCACTCCTTCTCTATTCATTCATTTTCTTTTCAACTCGTTTTTGGTGTAAATCTTATGAACTTGTATAATTTGCTGGGATTTATTTATGTTACACTTTTTGTCTCTTTGTTCATTTTGTGTCTTTGAAAATGTTCTTTCTTGCATAAAAAAGGTGGAATACAGGGAGAATACAAACTGTGAAAAGCTGTAAAAACTGTATATGTTTGACACATGTAAGTTATTGTGAGTTAGCAAGGCCTAGCATTATTTGTAGTATTTTCATTCATTCATTCATTTTTTTTTCGGCTTAGTCCCTTTATTAATCAGGGGTCACCACAGATCACTGGGAAACATCCATAAACACTCATTCACACTCATACATTACGGACAGTTAAGCTTACCCAATTCACTTATACCACATGTTTTTGGATGGGGGAAACCAGAGCACCAGAGCACACACGCCAACAAAGGGAGAACATGCAAACTCCACACAGAAATGCCAACTGACCCAGCTGGGACTCGAATCAGCGACCTTTGTTTTAAAAACGAAATCTTTACCTAACTTCACTGCTGGACTTCTCCATGATTGGGTGGGGGATACATTTGTGCAGATATAATAAACATTAAACTTTTATTTTTTCAGACACTCATTATACAAAATATGATAGAAAATGATGTTATATATCATTTCTATAGGTAATTACTTCTAGGTATTTATTTGGGGGCCCTCAGATTTCCTGGGCCCCTAAGCGGCCACTTATCTTGCTTATTGGATAAATCCACCCCTGCATGCAGTTGCTTATTGTACGATTTTATTTTGGGCAGCCTTATTTTTTTTAAACTCTTTTAATAGTGTATTGACAACGTTGAGTGTGCTCTTAAAAATGATGATTTATTTGCATCCACTGTTATGTGAAGAACATGAAAACATTTGGCAACCTTTATCTGTAAGAGTAATATGATTGCAAGAACATCAAAAAGTTGGAGGTTGTTCAGGTTTTTAATGTTTTTAATTCTACCATAACACTGCATTTATTTGACCGAGAACACAATAAAACGTTAATATCAAAGATTATTATCACAATATAATGTTTTCTTCAAAGTTTGGAGGCCATTTCTATTATATTTTGATGACAGATTTATTCCAAATACTTGAATTGTAAGACCCTCTCTCGCCCAACCTGCCGCTAAGTCTATTTATTTTATTATTTATTTGTTTATTTATTTATTTTTATGATTATTTTACCTTGTATTATCTACTTTTTTCATGTACTTTGTTCTTGTATATGTTTGAGTTGCTTTGTTAAGATCTTGAGTTTGTTATGACTGTTAAACAGTTTTTTAATTCAATAAATAGACTTGTCTACTACTACAATATAATGTTTTCTATTTATTTTTTAAAAGATTTATTTATCAGATTTTTGTGATAGTTAACAAACAAAAGTAAAAGAGAAAATAACAGTACAAATGGAAAAAAAAAATATATATATATATAACAGTACAAAATTGATAAAAAAATTTATAAAAATAAACCACACTATAACCCTCATATTGTGCAACAAACAGTATATGCATAAACAATATATGCATTCATTTTACAAATAAAGCATTTAAACAGGTCAGTATCGAAAGTGTAGGTTGGCAGCAGTGTGTATTAGGTCAAACAAATAATGATAATGTAAGACAAATGAAAAAAGAGAGAAAAGGGAAATTAAACTGAATAGGCTGGGGGTGGCATGTTCTTCAAATTTGTGGTTTTGTATGTTTTTTTTATTTTAAATGTTATATTATGTCTGGGGCAACACAGTAGCTCAGTGGTTAGCACTCACAGAAAGAAGGTCGCTGGTTCAAATAGCAATGCTACTTTTCAATGCTAATTTTCATGATCATTATTGAAAGTATATGCATGTGTATTTTTTGTATTTCACCAAGCACAAACTTTTGAACTGACCTGATATGTGATCTAATCCAGTGGTACAGCTTTTTTATTTTTAAAATTCAACAATGTAGTTGTTCAAAATTGTAATTGGGCACACAAAATTTCGACATGCATTTCTAAAATGCCAAATATTCTGTATTATATACGTACTATAAATTATATGACATTTCAAAGGTGAAACCAAGTGTATTTCCCAGTGTTGGGTTGCACCTGGAAGGGCATCCACTGTGTAAAACACATGCTGGATAAATTAGCGGTTCATTTCACTGTGGTGACCCCTGATGAATTATGGACTAAGCCGAAGGAATGAAGTTGGTCATAGTGTAGGTGTGTGAATGAGTGTGTATGGATGTTTCCCATTACTGGGTTGCAGCTGGAAGGGCATCCACTGTGTAAAATATATGCTGGATAAGCTGGTGGTTCATTCCGCTGGGAATAAAGGGACTAAGCCAAAGGAAATTGAATGAATGAAAACCAAGTGTATTGATTTTAAGTGATTATTTGTAAAACCACAGTTTACTAGGCCTACAAATACCAGGGTTGAACTATGGTAATTGTACCAAAACTATGATTACTCTAAACTTTTTAATAATGTTTATTATTAATTAATAACAAAAATTATTAATAATTTTTGTAAAAACAATGCATTCAGTATAACATGATAATAACATGGTAACTATCCCATTATAAAATACGACAATCTTGCAATATTATGCTGCATCTGCCAAAAAAGGACACATACCGCTGTAGGGGGCGTTTTATCCCTCTTTCCTGGTTTTGGAGGGGAGCGAGCGGGATTGGAGGAGGCGAATCCATCTGTGTGCAGTTCTCGGCGCTTCCGTTCCGTTTGTCGGAGTATCCTGCAGTTTTCTTCAGAAACTTGGGAACTGTACGCGATGGACGAATGCTAAAAGCGCCACATGTTTCCGTTTATCCCGTTTCTTTCCATTTTTCCTTCTCTAAAGCTATAAAAACGTCTCTATATCAGCAAAAGAGAGCATTCATTTCTCAGAAACGACGTCCTGAGGTAAGCACACGTTTGTTTGTAGCAACAGTGTTACGGAGCACGGGTGGATCTTAAATAGGAAGGATGGGTTGTTTGTTATCAGAATGTACTTTTAAAATGTTTTTGGATATCATAAGAGTCATAAAAATACTTGAAAATCTCATTTAGGTGATATGTTTGTAATGGAGAAACGGAAATTGGAAATAAAGCCGCACTACAAATGAGGTTAAACACGCTTTAAAACAAATTAGGGGGTTTTCTTTGTTCACAGATTTACTTTGGGATTAACGAACTACAGATTAGTGCGAGTCATCTTTACCAATTCCGCTCCAGTGACCAAACAGACAACTTTTTAACTTTAAATTAAAACTAACTAGTTCCCACATGCTCGTTTTTCGATAGCTGGGATATTTGCACGTAAATATGTTAAACTTAAAAACAGCACGTCATTTTATTCCTGCAAGTTTTCTTTGAGGAGCCATTACTCATTTCGTCCATTATAGTGTGCCATGTTACTAAATGCCAAACTGTGATTCATAACTTTGTGTTTCTCCTGCAGAAGCATCATTATGAGTGTACTGCCCCCTGTACGAAAAGACCGCATAATCGCACAGCTTCCTAAGGTAAACATTCTCACACGCAAAGGCACGCAAAATTAAAATTTACTGTTGATTTACTCACCCCCAAGCCATGCAAGTTGTAGGTGACTTATTTAGTGAAACATTATAGATTTTTTTTAATCTGAAACTTTTGATACTTTTTGACTCACAAGTCTACAGGCACTTTGATAGTAAAAAAAAAACAGAGGCAAAACAAAATTAATACCTTTGGCTTCTAATGATACACTGAGATCTTATGAACCAACACAATCAGTCTGTGCAAGAAAATTAACATAATTTACAACATCGTTAGAAATCATTAGATTAGAACTGTCTTGTGCCTTCTTGACAGTCTGTAGCACAAGCATCATGTTGCGTAATAACTAGGGCTGCACAATATATCATTTTAGCATATCTGCAATACTCACATCACAGGATCTGCAATGTGAAATCAGGATTATCGTTGACCAGACACCACTATACATGTCGTTTGTAAAGTTATTGCAACCTTTAACCCTGATAGAGAAAGAGTTTTTCATTTACATGTGTTTTTTAGGCCTGTGACTTTGTGAGCATTACAAGCGAGTTTGTAGCTTAAACTGTTTTAAAGATTAATTGTTTTTTTTTATTTGTATGATGATTATACATTGTTATTTTACATTTTATTATCATTATAAAATGATTATTCTCCCCATAAAATCATAAATAACTGTAAACAGTAATACAATTATTACTAAACTTACTTCATTTGCCTCTTTGCTGTATTGTATTTGTGCTTGTGATTTATTATATGTCATGCTGATGCTTTACAAATTTTAAAGGCATGTTATAGGACACGGAAACAGTGTTAACAAATACAAATCACAGCAGAAAAAACTGACCAATTTAGGTCAAAACGGTAGATTCTCTTAAAATAAAACAGATTAATATTGTTATCTCTTGACACAAACAAGTGCCATCACATGTCTGAGCTGCTTTGAAATGGTGTCTTGTTATATGCAAAACTTTATTTGACTTGAATGAACCAATTGGAAGATAGATTACTATTAGAGGTGCTGAACAAGGTTTCTCTTTCACCTGATTTCCATTGTGTTACTTCTGTGTTAGAAATCACAACTTTTTCACACATATTGAGAATGACTATGGTAAGTGATTAGAATTATATTGGCTGTTTCTCAATTCCAAGAACGCTGAGAACGGATTCACGTTCTTGTGGAGAGCAGTCTTGCCAGGTCACCTCGGAAGTATGAACTCAGGAGACCGCGAAAACAGAGAACGCGTCCTGTGTGAAATAAGATGCTGCGTTCTTCCTGATGGTCACATGACCTTCACGTGTTTTTAACGGAAAATTATTTAAACATTACAGCATTCATACAGAGATTTATTGTTTTTCCCCCTTTTCACAATATATACTATGAATTACAATACAATATATAATATATACAATATTTTAATATGAATTTCAGCAAATAAACACCCTTAATTTGTTTATGCCTTTATTAAGATTTTCATGGCGATGTTTACTTTCATCGTTTCATTTAGGGAAACTCCTGAGGTAAATAAGTTATCTCTCTGAACTTTAATAATGAATCTATATTAAATGCTGTGCTTCCCACCTCCTTTATTCAGCTGGAGAGACTTTTGAGACTTCTCGAGTGAGTTTTCCGCTCAAGTCTGCATCGATGCGTCCTCGATATCAGGAATACATCTGGGAACTTTCACGCCCTCCATTCTTGTGGTCTTGAGTTTTGGAACTGAACTTTGGAGGTTCATAATGATGTTACACGAAGACGCAAGAACGCATATTGAGAAACAGCCAGTGTGTTATTATATTGATGTATGATTTCTGATTTAACTGCACATCCTGCAGACTAGGGATGCAACGATTATAGATTTTGGTTGTACGATTATAGTTTGAGGAATGATCACTTTTAACAGTTATCACAATATGGATTCATTCATTTCAGAACACTACTAGTTTAGAAAATCACATGAAAACTCATATTTTAAAGTGTTATTTATTACTGCTCAGTAACCAAATACAGCACAAAATTATGATTAAAAAATAAACAATAGTCTATTTCTCTTTGGACTCAAAAATAAGTAATTTAAACAAGAACATTTAAACATAAGTAATAATTTTACCCTGAAAGTAAATAAATAAATAAATAAAAATATTACGTATTTAAAAAATAGTATTTGTCTAATGTAAATCAAAGCTACATATTAGCTAAGTATTTGTTTTTAAAGAGAACAAATGTAGTCAAAAGCTACTGAACGTCTGTCTGAAAGGCACTTTTGATCAACTATATTACAAGCTTGTTTGGTTTTTTATTTTGTATTTTTTTCTCTTTGGAGTAGAAATGTGTATATTCCATACAAAGTATGAAGCTGATCGGTCAGTTCTTGTCATGTGACTTGTGGTGCCTCACGGCATTCTTTCAACTAGGTGCACCTGGAAAGCGTGAGCGCGTCACACTACGCAAAAGACACAGTGTGTGAACAGCCCTTAGTTAATAGCATCATCCATAGTTAATCCAGTGTGCGTGCGTATTAGCCTCGGTGTACAAGCTCGAAACTTTAAACTAGCGCACAGTTGGCATAACATTATTTAGTTGCTGCATTTTTGTTCCATGCAGAAACACAGTTTTGAGAAGCATTTACGAGTTATTAACCGTGATGAATTAAAGCTCGGTTAATAGAGAAATTGGTTAATCGTTGCAGACCCACAATACATTGCGATGTTTAATGTCACATTCCCATTCTCTGTATTAAAAAAAAAGAGTGAGTTTGCATTCATGCAATCATCATAATGCTTCAGAAACTCACATCTCAGACTTACTGTATGTTCTGGAGCAGCTATTGATTTAGTTTTAAAGGCCCTGTGAAGTTAGAATAATGTTTTTTAGATGTCAGTATTAATATGGTAGTCTTAATGATATATAAGCTAGTGTGATCTGACAAAATTAGCATTAAGATTATATAAAATTTCAGATTTTTCATCAAATCAAATGCTCTGTAGTATCTGATATGTCCCACGCTCTTCAAGACGCTATTTCTAAATGCACTGTCACTCAACCACACTCAGTGACAGAGCTGTTATACAAACAAACACTATTGGCTGTTTTAAAAGGGGGAGGGGCTACTCTACAATTCAAGGGAGCTTTAATTGAATGTTTTTTTTTACTTTTTTAAAAATTTATAAAATTTCATTTTATAAATCTCCAAGGATTTTAGATAAAATTACCTTAAATTTTCTTGTGAAGATCTAAACATTAGATAGCCTGAGGGTAATTAAATGAACATTCAGTTTTTTTTTTTTGGGTGAACTTTTCCTTTAAGGCATAGGTCTCAAACTGGATTCCTGGAGGGCCTTCGGAAGGGGAACTTCAATGCTATGTGGAAAAACTTCCACTATGGGGCAATGCTATGTGGAAAAACTTCCACTATGGGGATTTCGTTCAGAAAGCCAATCATCTGAAAGAGTATGTAAATGGGCCAATGAAATGCCAATGAGTTGGCAGCTTCAGCTTGCGCAGCTCATGCTCGTTGCAATCAATTTGGCTATAAGAGCACAGTGCGTGTAAAGCCAAAGCATAATTTTTTGCTTCAGAGACTTCAACAGCCTTCTGAGAGAGTCGATGAGGGTTCCTCCAGCTGAGTTTCAGACAGAGAGTGAACGAAAGCGATCTCCTGGTCCAGAGTGTGTGACACGCAGTGGCAGACGGTCGAGCTGGGTTTCTCCCTTTCCTGGCGTTCTTTGGGTCCGGTCCTACAGAGCGGTATATATTGTTGCGAATTTCCTAAAAGAGCAACACTGTCGTGCAGCGCATCTTTTTCAAGACATCGCTCCGACTGCATTTCTGGATGCGGTGGTTTCCTGTCCTCGAATGATGGGCACGAGCACTGCGATTCATGTCTGGGGGTCCAGCATGTTAATGCGGTGCTCGCGGGCAGTGCATGCCATCACTGTGGTGGCATGTCTGTTGAGCAGTTAAGATCGCGGTTCGCTCTTGCAAAAGAGCCACCCTCCCCAGTTGTCCCCTGCTCCGCGTTTGGGCACGCGGGCAGATCTGAGGGTCACAGTAGGAGTAAATCTGCCGCCCTCGGGCTTGCAGACCCCTCGCTTCTCCACACTCTCCATCCAAGCTTCGAGTGAGAGAAGCGCTCCGACCTCAGATGTGCGCCCTCTCACTTGATGACGCCGAGGCTCAGATGTCCACCGCTGCATCGGAGGATGGGCTGTCATGGTCTGATGAGCAGCCAGACCGACTAGATGGGTGTATGTGGAGGACTAAAAAGGCAAGACCTTGTAGCCTCCCATCCCTTTCTTCCCGCAAGTGCACAGTGGGCTCACGCAGTCTTGGAGGGCACCTTTCTCTGCCCAATCTGCGTGCGCCTCCGCGTCACCCCCCCTGATGGTGGAGCAGCCAGGGTGTACAAGTCGATTTCCCAGATTGATCCCGTGGTCCCTCTTTCTGCTGGAGTCAGCCTCGTCTCCTGTCCAAAGCGTGTCGGTTTTCTGCCTCCCTCGGAGCCAGAGCCCACACAGCCGCGGGCCAGGCTGCTCCTACCCTGCATGCTAGGGTCCATGCGTGCGCGCTGGCCCAGCTACACGAGGGTGGTTCCGACCCAGGCTTGTTACAAGCCCTGCACCGCACTTGACTGAGCTCCACAGACCTCAAGTCCGCTGCGTGTGCCCTGGGAAGGACGATGGCCACATTAGTGGTCCAGGAGCGCCACCTCGGGCTAAACCTGGCAAGAATATGCGCAGAGTCGACAAAGTTCACTTTCTTGACTCTCCCATATACCAGGCTGGCCTGTTCGGCGACACCGTTGGTGGATTCACCCTGGAATTCACGGCGGTGCAGTCGGATATGATGGGCCATCTTCGGCGAGGATGTAAGACCGCTCCCCTCCGCCGAACCATTCACATCCACTGCTTGTCGCTGAGAGCGCCCGTCTACGAGTGCTGCTCCACCTGCGCCTCCCGCCAGCGGCAGCACCGAGCACCTCAAAGGCAACCAGCACTCCGTCCGGAGAAGAGGGAACTTTCTTCCCGGTGGGGGGCCGGGCTCCTCAGAGAAAGAGCATTTTTTCCCTTCCCTGGATGTGACAGCCCAAATACTGCCAGTCTGGGACGCTATGAAAAGCCTTCCAGCTCGCAGGAATGGTGCACTTCGCCAGTGGCTCATGAGCTCTGGGAGGACGGTCTCCTTTCTCTCACACCTCCAGCCCTCCCCTCCGGAGTCTGGGTGCAAGGTGAGAGCAAATCTCCCACTCCGCGCTGCCCCACTGCTGGTATGTCAGCGATGCAGCCATTAGCGAGAGCTCTGCCTGCCTGGTTAGCGCGGGCCAGCCCTTCGCGGTGGCTCATACGCATGATCAGACTCGGCTACGCGATTTAATTTGCGAAACGGCCACCCAAGTTCACGGGGGTGTATCTCACCAGGGTCAGCCCTGTGCCCACCCCTGTCTTGCGAGAGAAGATTGCTGTCCTCCTGGCGAACGATGCAAATCTAACCTCCAGCCGAAATGGAGAGCTGGTTTACAGCCTGTGCTTCATCGTACCCAAAAGAGCGGTGGGCTACCGCCAATCCTAGATCAGCGCGTTTTGAACTGCTGTCTGCACAAGCTGCCATTCAAAATGCTTATGCAGAAGTGCATTCTCCAGTGCGTTCGTCCTCGGTATTGGTCTGCAGCAATAGACCTGAAGGACGCGTACTTCAGGTCTCCATACTCCACGCCACCGTCAGTTTTCTGCAGTCTGCGTTAAGTTCGAGCCTGGCAGTACAAGTCCTCCCCTTTGGGCTCCCTCTGTCTCCGCAGGTCTTCACCAAGCTTGCGGAGGGTGCCCTAGCGCCCCTTCGGCTCGCGGGTATCCACATACTCAATTATCTCGGCGACTGGCTGATTTTTTGCCCACTCTCGGGAGCAATTGATTATGCACAGGGACAAGGTGCTCTAGCACCTCCACCTATTGGGGTTTCAGGTCAACCGAGAAAAGAGCAAACTCGCCCCCGTGCATAGGATCTCTTTTCTCGGGTTGGAGCTGGACTCGGTCACCATGACAGCGCACCTCTCCGGAGAGCGCGCTCAGCTAATGCTGAACTGTCTGAGAGACTTCGACAGCAAAATAGTGGTCCCACTGAAATCTTTTCAGAGGCTCCTGGGGCATATGGCATCTGCTGGCCGCTGTCACGCCGCTTGGATTACTCCATCATTACTCCTTCACGATCGGGTCCCCAGACGTGCATGGCACGCGGGCACACACTGGGTGATTGTCACTACGATGTGTCGCCGCGCCCTCAGCCCCTTGAATAACCCCTCGTTCCTACAGGCCTGAGTGCCTCTAGGACAGGCGTCCAGACATATTGTCGTGGACAGATGCTTCCAGCACGGGCTGGGGGGCCGTGCAGCTGCGGGCCTGTGGAAAGGAACCCAGTTGCATTGGCATATCAATTGCCTAAAGCTGTTGGCAGTGTTCCTCACTCTCCGCCGTTTTTTACCGGTGCTGGAGCAACAACACGTGCTGGTCAGGATGGACAGCACAGCAGCGGTGGCGTATATCAACCGTATGGGGGAATATCCGCTCTCGCGGCATGTCTCAGCTCGCTTGCCGTCTGACCCCCCCCCCCGGGGTCATACGCGGCGCAATCGCTGCATTCCATTTTTCCCCACCGAGCTCAACCGTGCAGCCCATGCACTCTCACGGCAGTTTCGCCTGGGAAAATGGAGACTCCACCCCCAACTGGCCAGGTGTTATGGGCTGCGCCTTTCTCTCTCTAACTCAGAGATTCATGCGCTCTCGCTTGAGTTCCCTACTTAGCGAACCCTGCAAAGTCCACTAGCTACACAGCTGGCCCCGGGGCGTGCGTAATACGCATTTCTCCAGTGAGCCTACTCGCACAGATACTGTGTGAAGTCAGCGAGTTCGAGGAACAGCTCTCGTATTGCGCCTCTCTGGCCCAATCGGACCTGCTTTCAACTCTCTCCTCGTGATGGCCCCTCCCTGGCACATCCCCTGAAAGCAGGGGACAGGCACCGTTTGGCACCCACTCCCAGGTCTATGTCTCACGTATGGTCATAGATGGAGCGCGGAGGACTTAGGTGACCTACCGATTAGGTGGTTAACATCGTCACTCAGGCTGAGCACCCTCTACGAGGCATGCCCATGCCCTGAAGTGGAGTCTATTCACTGTGTGGTTACCTTTTTCCCTGAGAAGGAAACCCAGAACTTGCCAGATCAGAGTGATGCTGTCCTCCTTCAGTTGGCTGGAGCTAAGGCTGTCCCCTCCGCTCTGAGGGGTTGGCGTTACGATCATTCCCACTCTGAGGATGCGGCGATGGTGGCGCGCTGGGAAGCATCGTCTCATCATCCAGTTCCCAGAGGGGCGAGACATGGATATTAATTCTTCCTGTTACCCTCTCATACCCACTTGGAGATCTCTCTTTGGAGAGGTCTGCTCGATCACTCGACTCAGTATCTTTAAGATTTCTGTCCAGGTAGACAGCTCTGCTGGTCGCGTTTGCATCGGCCAAATGGGTGGGTATCTGGAGGCATTTTCGGTCAGTGAAATGTGCCAGCGTTTTGGGCCGGCCCACTCTCACGTTTACCTGAGACCCCGGCCCACCTAGGTGCCCTAGTTTCCTACAGCATTCTTTGAGCTACGTAGTGAACCTGCAAGCGCTGCCCACGAAGGAGGCAGACCCAGCCCCTTTATTTGCTGTCGAAGCACGCATCCTTTTGGGCGCCTCTCTAACAGACATTGTAGAGCTGCGGGCTGGGCGACACCTATTGCGAGATTTATTAATCTTGAAGGGAGCCGATTTCCTCACGCGGTGAATGAGAAATTCGGTTAGGTGTTGTAAAACGCTTGCTGCGCCATTCTCTGTAACACAGAGATACGTGCGCTTTTTTCGCTCTGTCAGTAAAGTTCCCCGCTGGCGAACCCTGCAGATATTCCTCCGAGGCCCCCAGCACCTGACTCAGCGGAGGAGTCAGGCGCTGGCCCGTTACGTTCTTGGTCTGCCCGCTGGTCAGCTCGCGTTCTGGGTATAGGTGCCTGCTATGTGCGATCCCCACTAGGCGATCCCATATGCTTATACTGCCACGGTGCAGTCCCCCCTCACAGGCGGACCCGTGTCTTCCCTCACCGCTAACCATCTTATATTCATATGCGTACTCCCCCTTCTCAGGGCTAGTCCATATGCTCTCTCGCCACCAGTCTCCCCACTTGCGTAGCAGGTGGCCTTCGCAGCGTCCTCCCTATCGGGACTGCACGCATTCCCAACGTACTGTCGTATTAAATTCCTAGAAACTATTCTAGATGCATTTGCGGCTCCCGAAAAATATATCTAAATCCGTAAATCTTCTGTTGAAGTGAGATAAGTACTCACGCTCTCTTTTTTTGCCTGGCAAACCTCTCATAGGGGGCGAAGGTAAGGTTCAAACATTATGGCGTTTTCCATACATTTCCCCATAGTGGAAGTTTTTCCACATAGCATTGAAGTTCCCCTCCCGAAGGGGAACGCTCCAATTACTAAGGTAACCCTCGTTCCCCGAGGGGGGAAACGGAAATGCTATGTTCCTTCGCCATAATGATTGCCCCTTAGCTGTTGAGGTGAAAGTCTCTTCCGCTAAAAAAATGATGCTTTGGCTTTGCTCGCACTGTGCTCTTATAGCCAAATTGATTGCAACGAGCATCATCTGCGCAAGCTGAAGCTGCCAACTCATTGGCATTTCATTGGCCCGTTTGCATACTCCTTCAGATGATTGGCTTTCTGAACAAAATCCCCATAGTGGAAGTTTTTCCACATAGCATTTCCGTTCCCCCCCTCGGAGAACGAGGGTTACCTTAGTAACCGGAGCGTTATGCTCCAACCCTAATCAAACACAGCTGATCCAGCAAATCAAAGTGTTCAAAACTACTAGAGACTATTAAGCAGGTGTGAGTTGGAGGTGCTTAGAGCTAAAATCTACAGAGCTGCGGCCCTTCAGGAATTGAGTGTGAGACCATAGCTTTAGGGCATTGCGTTTCCTCAAGAGCTATCTGAAGTGATGAGCATTAATATTCACTCCTGTTGTAGTGCTTCAACAAAGGCGCTGCTTTGAACACAGACACTGAATTTCACAGCAAGGTGAAGACGGCCTGTCAGCAGCAGAGGACAGGAACTGTGGGGTGAGATGTTATGCTTTGTTTTGTTAAATCAATGGTTTTGGGCCATTTTCAAAATTGGTGAAGTAGTTTTATACTGTGCTTTTTCTCCTTTTGGTCCAGTAGGTTTAAGATCTCCAAGGTTATTGTAGTTGGTGATCTGGCGGTGGGGAAAACCTGTTTGATTAATAGGTGAGCAAAGCGGCAGTTTACAGATTAATGTTTCATAACTACATCAGAGCAGTCAGATTGAAAATAGTCTGTTTTTTAGATTTTGTAAAGATGTCTTTGACAAAAATTACAAAGCTACCATTGGTGTGGACTTTGAAATGGAGAGGTTTGAAGTTCTCGGAGTCCCCTTCAGTCTGCAACTGTGAGTACACTTTATGACAGTAAAATTATTTATGACCCAGTCATTTTTATGCTTATTTTATAGCAGTTTTGTTGTATTTTTTTTTTTTTTTTCAGATGGGACACTGCAGGACAAGAGAGGTTTAAATGCATTGCCTCAACATACTACAGAGGAGCTCAGGGTACATGACTTACCAGAAAATTATTTCAGAGTATCTGCAGGGTCTTAAAAAGTCTTAAAATATCTGAAATCTCAAAAGCTAAATTTAGGCCCTAAAAAGTCTTAAATTCACTAAAATATTGTGTTGTATGTCTTAAATCTTTTCTTAACAGGTCTTAATTTTTCTTTGTTCATGTATAGCTTCTCAATCTGGCCATTAACACTCATACAATCATTAACAATTCCAATTGCAATAAAGCTTTAATTTAAAAATAGGATTTCTAACTCTATTCACCATCATGTTTTAATAACTTTCCTTACAGTAACATTTCGTTCTCCATTTATTTACCGCTGAGGAGGATACTGACCTGACCTATATTTTTATTATTAAATTATTATTATTGTATTATTAAATGTATTAAATTCTAATAATTTTTTGATAGGGCAAGTGAAAATCTTTTTCAACTGGGATGTTCAAAACAATCTTAAAATTTAGCCATGTATAAGTCTAAAATTTCCTTCATAATGGTCTTAAAAAGCTCTTAAAAGTCTTAAATTTAACTTGGTGAAACCTGCAAAAAACCTGTATTCAGATATTGCTAATTAATTTGACAAGCAAATGTAAGGAAATGGTGAATAACAAATGGACTTGAAGGGATAGTTCACTCAAAATGTATATACTTACCCCCTGTGCATTCAACATACTTTTTTCTTCAGCTGAACAATTCTCTGTAAATCAGCAGTCAGTAGTGAGTCTACCTCCAACATTTTGGTACCATAGTATTGTGCCTTTACAAAAGATTCTCAAAAATGGTACATTAAGGTTAACTATTTTGGTACATCTGACAGTGGAAATGTAAATACATACACACTAAAGTGTACCAAACTGTACCACTCAGTGAAAATGAGCCATAATGAATTTTTTGATTCTCAAAGTGTCAGTAGGCATTGATTTACATTTTGTGAATGGGTAATGTCAGCTAAAAATTATCTTTAATGTTCTAACGAAGAATAAAAGGTCACCTACCCCTTGGATCATCTTTGGTTGAGTAAATGAATAGTAAATTTTTTTATGAATTCTTAAAGGTTTAAACTTTAATCTCTCTAACGTGATGAGTGTACTCAAATACACTCCAATAGATGTCATGTACTAAATATTGGGTACATAACAGCGTAATTAATTAAATGTTATTATTATTACAAAATATCTAAATCCGGTAATAATAATGAATGCCATTTTTTTGTACTTTTGAGGGATTCATAGTCTTTTACATGTTCTGTTTCCAGCTGTAATCATTGTGTTTGACCTGACCGATGTGGCTTCACTAGAACACACCAGGTAAATTACATAATCTTTAATAACCTACTGGATTAACAAACACACAGTGTGCTTCATACATGGAAATGTATCATTCTCTTCTGAAGGCAATGGCTTGAAGACGCTATGAAAGAGAATGATCCTACCAGTGTATTACTGTTCTTGGTGGGAACAAAGAAAGATCTGAGTGTGAGTGACCATCTTTAAATCCAATAAAGCTACCTTTCTACTTGACATTACACATAATCCAGTACTGTCTCTTTCAGTATATATGTGTTATCATAACAATGTGTCTTTTCTGCAGTCTCCTGCGCAGTATTCACTAATTGAGCAGGATGCAATTAAAATAGCAGATCAGATGAAAGCTGAGTACTGGGCTTTGTCTGCCTTGTCTGGTGAGTTCGTAACTAGAACCAATATAATACAGTCCTGCCAGGATTTTGTAAACTTTTGTGACTAAAATGACAGATTTAATAGTGAAATTCTGTTATTGTTTTGCTTTGAAAATGTACATAAATTTAAATCTTAATTCCTTATTAATTATTGAACTTGAGAGCCATTGTAAGTTATATAAAGGAAATACTGAGAGAAACGAGATTTCAGTTCTAAAGCCTGCTGTATATTTGAAAATGAAACCAATTCCTTGAAAATAAATGCTTAGTTGTCTGTGTTGTTTGGCGGCTGTTTGTACATAGCGATGGAAATGATGCAGAGCGTGCATCCTTATGTTTGTGTGTGTGAGAGTGAGAGAAAGAAATTGAGGAAGACAGATACATACGAAATATTCAGAAATTGATACATCTCACATGGCATAATTCAAACAGACTTTAAATGCGCATTGCAATAGTCACATGATGTAGATCACACTAAAAGCGTGTGTTGACAACTCGAGGCTTTGCACACCTGATGAGCACATTCTATCTGCGAATTTTATAATGTTATCGAACGTAAAACTATGCAGATGGTGCTTTTGGGCATGGAGGAAATTTGACTGTATGTGTCCTGACTTCCCAATATACACTCACCAGCCACTTTATTAGGTACACCTCACTAGTACCGGGTTAGACCCCATTTTGCCTTCAGAACTGTCTTAATCCTTCGTGGCATAGATTCAACAAGGTACTGCAAAATTCCTCAGAGATTTTGGTCCATATTGACATGATAGCAACACGCAGGTGCTGAAGATTTGTCAGCTGCACATCCATGATGCGAATCTCCTGTTCCACCACAACTCTCAAAGGTGCTCTATTGGATTGAGAGCTGGTGGCTGTGGTGGCCATATGAATACAGTGAACTCAATGTCTTGTTCAAGAAACCAGTCTGAGATGATTCACTCTTTATGACACTGTGCAATATCCTGCTGGAAGTAGCCATCAGAAAATGGGTAAACTGTGGTCATAAACCATTACATCACCACCACCTGCCTGAACCGTTGATACAAGGCAGGATGGATCCATGCTTTCATGTTGTTGATGGCAAATTCTGACCCTATCATCCGAATTTCACAGCAGAAATTGAGACTCATCAGACCAGGCAACGTTTTTCTAATATTCTATTGTCCAATTTTGGTGAGCTTGTGCGAATTTTAGCCTCAGTCTGGCCATTCTTCTCTGACCTCTAGCATCAACAAGGCATTTGCACCCACAGAACAGCTGCTCACTGGATATTTTTTTTTCCGGACCATTCTCTGTAAACCCTAGAGATGGTTGTGCATGAAAATCCCAGTAGATCAGCAGTTTCTGAAATACACAGACCAGCCCGTCTGGCACCAACAACCATGCCACGTTTACTTAAATCACCTTTTTTTCTCATTCTGATGATCGGTTTGAACTGCAGCAGATCGTCTTGACCTTGTCTACATGCCTAAATGCATTGAGTTGCTGGCATGTGATTGGCTGATTACAAAACTGTGTTAACGAGCAGTTGCACAGGTGTACCTAATAAAGTGGCAAGTGAGTGTATATGGGTGTATTATCTGCGTCAATAAAAAAAAATGCCTGCTCCACAAAATTATGATATTTGCTTGATTTTGCATTAAATTCATTGATCACAAAATCCTGGAGGATCTGATAATAGTGCATTATGTTTCAATGGCACTTATTTTAAACTGCCAGTTGTACATTTTCATCGCAAGTATTGCAATGTCTTAAAAGTTGCTGCAGTTTATGTCGTTTACCCAATACTGTTTTGGTGCCTGTAGGGGAGAATGTGAGAGACTTTTTCTTCAGAGTCGCATCTTTAACCTTTGAGGCCAATGTACTGGCAGAACTGGAGAAAAGTGGATCAAGACGTATTGGGGAAGTTGTTCGTAAGTACAGTAGGATTTTATTTAATCCACTGGAATTTGATTGCTTCATGAAAGGTCACTTCATGTTCAGAATAAGTTTTCCATTTTGTAAAAGGTTAATAACATACAATGATGAATAGCAAATATTATCTGTGTTGTTTTTGCATTTAAATTAAACCTGTAAACTTCTTTCTCCACACAGAAATCAACAGCAACTCTAATAACCTGTATGCAACTTCCAAGAAGAAACAGAGCAACTGTTGTCAGTAAATACTGACTATATGAAAAGGCAAACATTTGCACCGACGCATAATGGTACCAAAGCAAAACACAATCAAATGTACATATCTGTGCATAGGGAGAAGATATGAATAGTGGGATTTGAACTCAAGGAGAGCTCTGCAGAGAGCAGTGCGGTTTGTTATTCAGAGGGTGTAACTGAATATCCGCTGGATAAAAGAAAACATTCCTTTGTTGGAAAACATGAGGTTTGCATTTTTTTGGCAAAGCGGTATTCTGTTTTTTCAAGAGCTCTTTCCACACTTTACCAGTGATTATTACAGTGTTGTCAATATTTTTTTATTTAATTTTCTTGCTTAGTTTACAGTCAGGAGTGATTTTTATGCAAGGTACATAAGAGGATCATGCATGAGTTGCACAATATGAAATTAACAGTGATAACTGTATTTTCCTATATCAAAAATACTGTTTATTAGATGGAAGTTATGTAGGAATTTCCTTTATATAGCTTCATCTTGCTGTAAGATTTTATAAGTATTAGGGCTTACATACAGACAGTAGTTTTCTGTGACTGGCAATTTTATTATAAATAAAATGCTTTTCTTTTTTTTTTTTTTAAATGAGCCATTTATTTATCTTAAACCCTCCCACAATAAATGAAATATGCCTTTTTTTTTTATATTATTACTGTATTAATTTTGTTTGATTAAAAGATCAGAAACCATTTTCAAGTTAGAAATCTCAGTTACAGTCTGATAGCGTCCTCTATTGGTATTTTTGTGTAACAACGTAAAAATTATTATTTTGTGTAACAATGTAAAGTTTAGAATGACATGATGCACAAATGCATGTCACAACTTCTGAATAATTTCTTACATATTATATTTCTGCAAATGAGTCAGCCCATATGTAAAATTATGAATCATATATGAAACATTGTCATGTGAAGTAAAAAGCATTTGAAACCTATTTAAAATTGGGCTTTAAATCACAATTTTCTATTTTGACATATGTCTGTCCCATACAAATGTGTGTATGTAACACATTTTGGACATATACACTACCTGACAAAAGTCTTGTCGTCGATCCTGGTTGTAAGAGCAACAAATAATGACTTCTAGTTGATCATTTGAAAAAGAAAGCACTCCTTATACTTCAGCCTCCACATGAAAGTTCCTGAAAGCAAAGTTCAAGGTGCTCCAGGATTGGCTAGCTCAGTCACAAGACATGAACATTATTGAGCATGTCTGGGGTAAGATGAAGGAGGAGGCATTGAAGATGAATCCAAAGAATCTTGATGAACTCTGGGAGTCCTGCAAGAACACATTTCTTTGCCATTCCAGATGACTTCATTAATAAGTTATTTGAGACATTGCAGAGATGTATGGGTGCAGTAGTCCAGGCTCAATATTCATTCTTTTTCCACCACACCATGACTTTATATTTATACTGTACATTGTTTCTGTTAAGTGAAAAGACTTTTGTCTAAGCAAAGTCAGACGTTACTGTCCTAAGTAAATAATTATAAATTAACCCATGATCATATTTTATTTCAGTAAAATAAACATAATGTAGAGGCCTTTGTCTTTCATATAAGCCTCTTCTGATGCCAAATGATCAACTAGAAGTCAAGTTATTACTTGTTGTCCTAAAACTTGGAAAGGTGACAAGACTTTTGTCAGGTAGTCTATGTCATGTAAACTATTTTGTTATTAAGAAAGAGACACAAATTAGATGTGCATTATAAAAATATTATGTTTCTTTATTTTCTATGAAGTTTGTTTAAATGAAGTGACATATATGGCACTTGCTAGATTTAATACCAACAATATAAAATCAGTTATATTATTGGCATATGCATCATGTATACATGTTTTGCAATGAGAATTTATAAGTAACGTTTCAATCCTGACAAAGCACAATATATATATATATATCATATATCACATTTCCATTTGAATGGATACCTGATTTCATGCCTTTAAACACTGAAGTTCTTAAAATACTCCAGATATTGACTGTCAATTTGAGATTGCAGCTCTTTCGGAATGCAGTGGGAATATTTATAGTTTTCCTTCAGCCATTTTCCTCCCTCGCTGTTTTCAATGGCCACAGCAGCAATACCTACAATAGAGAAATAATGGTTTCACTTTATTTTGATGGTCCCTTTAACGCATTTTGTTGACTATAATTAATGTCATGTGTACATATCTAACTCTCATAAAAACGAACCATCAAAGTAAAGTTAACCAAATAATAGCTGTCATTTTGCAGAGTTAATTAGAAGTATAGCTTTTTATTCAAGCAAAAAACAGCTGTCGCTCTTACAAAAAGCAGCTGTCCAAATTTTTGTGTAATATCTTGCATGTAGCAAATAATAGAACAATAATTTATAAGAACATCGCTGACCAGTGCTACTAAATATTTATTTTTTAGCACACTTTCATGCTCACCTACAACAATAGCTCCTTGATTTTCCACCAGCTTGATAGCAGCTCTCATGGTTCCTCCAGTCTCAATCCACTGGTCTACTAAAAGAACCCGTAAACCTGAAATACATATTTACCATATTTACATAATTGACCATTTTGCAGTTACTGAGAGCTGGATGTGTTTTAAATGCTGAATTGCAATGAGATTGTACAGTAAAATTCTTTATGCATATAACAAAATGACTTGTGTGTTTAAAGGTATTCACTTTATTCTCCGCATAAGAGCGGGTGCAGCCATTTGAATCTTTTTGGCTCGAGACTTCCAGTCTCATTCACTTCCATTCATTTTTAGACATTAAAAACAGCTCGTTTTGTTGCTTGATGTTGCAAACTGATATTATTTTATTATATTATTCTACTTGGTCGGTATAGTCATGCAAACACTTGTTTGTAGAGCAAGTAGTTTGACCGTTTTCTGCCATTCATTATTCCTAGTCATTTCTCCCATAGGCGACTGAATTAGAAGTTCTGAAACAATCACAAAAACGAGCGCACTTCGCACTGAAGAATAAGGTCAATAGTGCACCCAAAAAGGATAAATGTGTCATTTAATCACCCTTCACTTGATCCAAACCTAGTTTTTCTTCCACTGTTGAACACAAAAGCAGATATTTTGAAGAATGTTGGAGGTCCATTTTTCAAAACATCTTGTTTTGTGTTCACCAGATAAAAGGAAAAGGTTTGGAACAACTTAACCCTTTAACTGTCCCACAAAGAAAAAAAAATTGTATCACATTCCTTAACTCCTAATGCCGCTAGTTAACACACTCATTGAATCCCATAATTTTTAAAATATCAACCTCTACCAAATGGTTGATATGTCGGTTTATGGTAAAGGTATCGGAAGTAATACATTCATTCATTCATTTTCTTTTTCGGCTTAGTCCCTTTATTAATCCGGGGTCGCCACAGCGGAATGAACCGCCAACTTATCCAGCACATGTTTTACGCAGCGGATGCCCTTCCAGCTGCAACCCATCTCTGGGAAACATCCATACACACTCATTCACAATGGACAGATTTAGCCTACCCAATTCACCTGTACCGCATGTCTTTGGACTGTGGGGGAAATCGGAGCACCCGGAGGAAACCGACACGAACGCGGGGAGAACATGCAAACCCCACACAGAAACGCCAACTGACCCAGCCGAGGCTCGAACCAGCGACCTTCTTGCTGTGAGGCGACAGCACTACCTACACGGCATCGCCAGAAGTAATACATAATATACTATGAAAATCTGAAAATATTAATGTAAGACCAATTAATTTAAAAACATAATCAAAATAAATAATTGTTGAATACTAAATCATAAGTATGCCATAAAATATTTCAGATTCTCATTTAACACGTTTTCTTGTTTGTTTTTACAATAAAACCAAAATCAAATGTAGTAGGATTATATTTGGTTTTTTTTTTTTTTGCAAACCAACAATGCTGTGTAGTTTAAACCATTATTTAAAAATATGCTCAACTATTTGGTAGAGCAGGCAGTTAATGGGCTATGGGTGATAAATGGTTAGTAAAATGTCATTTTGAGGTGAATCATGCCTTGTTTTTATTTCCATGTGGCTTTTAATAACATTATCAGCCATTATAGTGACTTTAGATACATCAATACCTGGCTTTAACACATCAACACGCACTTCCATGAGTTTCTCTTGTCCAGAATAGTCGCTGTAGTCCTGAGTGCGAGTTTCAACACATAAGTGTCCTGCTTTACGAATAGCCAGAAATCCTTTTCCCAATGTTGTGGCTACAGCTGACCCTGAAATTGCAGGAGGAACTTTAAATTAAATCTGTTTTTAGTTCTTTTCAATTTCACAAAGTGAATATACTGCATAGGCTACTTTCATTAGAGATGAACTCTTAAAGTATATCCTATTCTATATTTAGACTATTTGCCAAGAGTTATATTTACTTTTCCTGCAACATGTGAACTGTGCTAAAAATACTGTCTCCCTAGTATAGGCGTTTTCACCAGCTACACAAAGAGCAAAGTTTTATACCGAGGATGAAGCCCATGGCATCTATTCCAGCCACCAGGTCAATGGTCTCATTCTGGAATGGTTTGAGAAGATCTTTTACACAATCTGACAGCGCCTGGGTCAGTCAGGAGAAAACAGTTTTAAAACTATGAAGCACATTCTAGCGTAGCTTAACACTTTCCATGCTTCATGAAGTTAGAGCTAGATTATTGATTAACGTATATGGTTTACTAGATAAAGTTTTGATTGCAACAAGAATAGTTATTTACCTGGGAATTGCAATAGAGTCTTGATGGATCAAGCCATGCAAACTTTGGTCCTTTTGTGTTTGGTGCCATAAGAGACAAGTACCAGCCCTCTTCTCTGTTTTGGGGAGCTGCTAAAACATCCATTCTGAAAAGAGCTCTATAAACTTCTGCAAACTCGCTCCGGCAACGGAATGTAATTTGGTGTCGAGTTCAACCAGTCTAAAGGGGGCGTTTTCACGACTCTCCCAGAGCAATCGCTTAGCCATTAGGTCAGACCAGACCCACACTGGTCAGTGTTTGTTTACTCGGCGAAATACATGCAGCTTTCCACCTCAGTGAAAAATGTGAATAAGAATCGTGTTCAGAATAATACCTGAAAACTTCAGTTTGTTGGTGTTTTGTCCTCTTAAAGTTGTTTTAAACGGATAACCTAAAATTAGCCTTTCTAATGGTGAAAAGTGTAACGGTAAACGTGATTACCCAGCCTGATCTCATTAGGAAACGTAAGTATTTTACGTTTTTAAAAAGGAGGCGTGGCACCCAACCCCACCCCTAAACCCAACCGTCATTGGGTGATGAGCAAATCGTACTAAATGATACGAATTAGCCACTAAATCAAAAAGTTACGAATTGCCGTGAGATTGTGTTGGATTACCCAATAGTTTAATAACTCATAACATTGCTCTTCATGCGCTCCGTTGTCTTTGTGTCTCGCTGGGGAAAAAAGATTTTAAAGAATTAAACTTTTAGCATATTTTCACCGCTTGTAAGTGTCACAATTGATGAAGGCGGCGCAAATATATGGCAAGTCGTTTTAATATCTAACCGAAACATTGCTACTATAGTCTTAACCCAAGTAATTGACTTTAAAATTACGTGGAGAATACACAAGGTGAAAATAAACAGTTGCTGAATTAACATAACACATAACTTACCCAAAAAGAATTACTAAATTCTGCATCTATAGAGCTTTTTCATGGAACGCCAAATTACCCATTATGCTTTGCGTGTATGCGCAAGGAGAATGCTAAGAACTTCCGGTCGGCAGCTGATGCGTGTAAACGGTCACATTTGGACAGCTTTGAAATGATAGTTTTAATCTATTTTACCTGCTTTTATCATCTTTGAACTAATACTGTTGTCGATCAGCGCCACCTCCTGGACTGATCATTTAAAAAAAATGTGATCTAATACGATGGCTGAGGCATTTTTCTCTCGTTGACAGACGGCATCTTCTGCCGTTTAAATGAAGCCTCGTCATCGCTAAAGTCAACAGTTTCTCTTTCTTTCAGATATATAACTAGTCTAGCCCAAACAAATATAGTTCACCAAAATGTTTAACACACACGTAGCCTACTGTACTGTCCCACTAACACATTGATTTAATAACTGTGACAAAGTGAAAATAAAGTGACGTTTTGAAATGACAGAAAAACACAAACCGTGGTAAATACAACACACTAAATGAAACATAAACGGCTCGCGATTAGAATGAAGAGCAAATCAACCAGCAGAGTATCAGTAACAGAATTTTATTGGTCATTTTTATAAATTGCATGACTTACACACCTGTTATGTTTCATGCCAGTAATCTGGGTTTGCTCTATGATGCAGTGAAGTATTGCGTGCGTGTGTGAGCTGAAGAGCCGCTGAGCTAACAGCTGACAGGCCGGGGAAACACGCACACACTGTATTTCTGACGGCAGACACGTGAACTAGGAGAACGTTTTTCTCTCGCGCTTGAACCATATCTGACAGATTATAACGGCTTTAACACACACCTTTCAAAGTTGTGTGTCACCAAATCACTCCGTAATCCACTCAAAATGCTATTGAAACCCATTTTCGGAGCGCAAATTACCAGTTGTAAACACTGTAAACGGAAGTTCTAACCATTCACCGGAAGACGCTGGTCGCTATGGCGGCCTCCATGCAGCAGCCAAGAAAAAGGTCTTATAGAGCATGTATTCAAGCATTTTAACAAAATCTAGTTTGGGCTGTTAATATTCATCCATTAGTAATATTCATTAGGCTATTTATGTTAAGTAACATTAAGTAATTAATATATATATATATATATATATATATATATATATATATATATATATATATATATATATATATATATATATATATATATATACAAACACTACCGGTCAAAAATTTGGGGTCTGTGTTTTTAATTTATGTTTTTTTAAGTAAATTATTCTATTCATCAAGACGGCATTTATTAAATGTAAAAAAAAATGTTAAATTGTTGAATACTTATTCATTAAAATTTTATTTATTACTTATTGTACTTTTGTATTTTCAAATGAAATTATTAGTCCAGTCATTATTGTTTTTACTGCTATTACCATTAATAATAATGTTAATACTAATAACAATAATAATTAATATTTGAGTGATTTCTGAAGGTGTGACGACTGAAGACTGGAGAAAGGAAGCTGAAAAATCATGATTAAAATCACCGGAATAAATTATTAAATTAAATTTTAAACTAAATTTGAAGTTATTTTATAGTGCAATAGCATTTCACAATTTTAAAACTTTTACTGTATTTTTGAAAAAAAAAATAAATGCAGCCTTGGTGAGCAGGATAAGCTTATTTTTATATTTACTTTAAAAAATTATAATGTAATATCAATTATATTTAATATATATATTTAATATAAAATGATATCTTTCCGCGATATCAGCACTCGCCTTTTAAGAAGCTAAACAGATGTGCTGATTCAGAAAGACTGATTATAGCGGCAGAACAAACACGCATAACAGCGTCTCCACCAGGTTTAATAGGCGTTTTGCAATTTTTACTGTATTTTTGATCAAATAAATGCAGCCTTGTTGAGCAGGATAAGCTTATTTTAAAACTTATTTTGAAAATCTGACCCCAAACTTAAATATATACAGGGGCGGACTAAATCAATAAGCAAGGTAAGCAACTGCTTAGGGCCCCGGGAAAATAGGGGCCCCCGACCAATGCCAAGAAGCCTATATTAATCATCCTAAAGCTATTTTATAATTTTTCCATCATATGATGTAAAATCTGTCTATAACCATTAAGATTTTTAACGTTATTACTTATTTTCTAAACCAGGGGGGCCCATGAATAGTGGAACTCTCTTTCCGTATTGCACATGCAAATATTAAAATCTAATCACAAGCATGGCTAATTAACTGTATAGTTTGTGAGCTTGCTTTTTATTTGCGAATATATTGTATTTAATTTAAATTAAGAAGGTTCCCCTTAAAATATTTTTAACATGCAGTTTATTTACAAAAAAAAAAACAATCAGAGAGAAAACAATATCTATAGAGAAAGAGTGTTTTGAGTTTCAGTGCTAGGGCCCCATACCTGGAATTGCTTAGGGCCCCCAAGTCTGCCCCTGTAGATATATATATATATATATATATATATATATATATATATATATATATATATATATATATATATATATATATATATATATATATATATATATACTCTGAAGTGGATCAAAACCTTTAAAGTTAGGGATTACTTTTAAATAATAGTGCTGAGTATTCTGCAAGGTATTACAGTTTGGAAGTAACTTATACAAATGACAACTAAAATAGGCTAGAACTGTAAATGACAAATTGGCAAAAACATTTCACTTGTTACTAAAAACAGAACAGTTATTCACTATTAAAATACATTAGAAAGAAACTAGTATACCTAAAGGAAAGCTTGAATAGATCCTACCTGAAGAAATGTAAAATTAAGAAAACATAGGGGAGCGTGGGGCACAAAGTAATGGGGGTAAAATATAGCATGGAGTTTTAAGGTATTTACTCAGGGTTAACCATGCTGCCGAGGTTTTCACCACAGTGTCGGCAGACGTCTTTCTGCCAATTACTGAAAAACTTAAGCAAAATTTGGATGAGAAACACAGAAGAAACCATTTTTGCAGAATAAACGTATTTTATTATACTCTTATTATACTATATTTAAAAATCTGTGAAAGTAAAATCTTATATTGTTGTGATTACCGTCTTCTAGGCTAAAAGATAGAACCATTTTGAAAGATTGACTGATAGCCAGTTTTGAGGAAAACACAACAGAGCGGGGTTAGTTGTAACAGGGTGTTAGAAATAAGCCACACACTGTTGGGCACCAATTAAAATAACAAAATAATTGTTGAATTTTGAGTGTAATGTTGGGAACTTTTTATATAAAAATGTTTTTAATAGAAAATATTTTTAATAGAAAAAAAAATTACTGCTAATAATGCAAGTAAATGCATTGTAAAATGATGGATAATAATGTAAATAAATCCAAATGTGTTTATTCAACAGATAAATAAACGTGCTGTGCTATGTAGAATAAAAAATATTGAGTTAAGTACTGAGAAAATATACTATTAATATACTAAAAGTAAACTGAATTTAAATGAATTGTGTGAAATCTGACTTTTTAAGCATGTGTTACAACTAACCTTCTGTCTGTTACAACTTGCCCCGCAGGTGGAGTAGTAACATTTTTACTCCTGGCACTTTTGGCAATACTGCACAGAAACCATAGGTCCGGCGATCATACAACCAGTGCTCATGGCTCATTTGTAGGAGAGGCTTGTGTGTTGCTGATAAAAAAAATGGCTTGTCTAATCCCATTACATTGTACATTATTTGGCCAAAACCAAAAAGTGTTACTTTGTGCCCCGCTCCCCCCTAGGTCCTACCTGAAGAATAAGAACAAATAGCTAATTAACAAGAGTATTCATTGGAAATTATACTAACAGATAGCAAGGGCATAGCATTGGCATGGACGGAGGGGACATGTCCCCACCAATATCCCCCAATTACTGAAATGTCCCTACCAATAATTTAATCGACTTCAACATAAAATAATGCTCTGTCAACCCTTAGTAACCTACAAGTGCACAAAGTCAAGTTCGCTATGAGTTCACTGTAATACTATTAACCAAGACAATCAATTGAAATTCAGTTTCGATTTTGGCCTATATAATTATAAAAAACAATAATCAAGGTAAAACTGTTAAATTGCTTCACACACCTCTCTAAATTTCTCTACATTCATACCTCCTTAAAGCCTGACTGCAGTAAAATCATGTAAAGTGACTTTTGTAGCATGGGACAGGATTGTTATTTGTATTATTATGTGTTTAATTTATATTATTAAGTTCTTTATTTGTGCTTTTAAAAGCATGAAACAGAATTTGTGCTGTTCAATGCATACACTCTATAGGGATGTATGTCCCCACCAATGTCAAGAGCTAATCTACACCCTTGACAGATAGCCTAAAAAGCACTAGTAGCACGAAAATAGATTGTAGTACGTTTTATAGATTAAATGTTAAAACAGCTTGCCATATTTAGGGGTCTCCGATGTGCTGGACAGCAGCCAAGGGGTTTCTGCGCAATATTTCCTACGTTAAATTGCAAAAACATGAACAAATGTCAAGGTTTCCATGTGTTTTTAGAATTGACAATAACTAGTATGTGAGTGGGACTAACTGATAGGAGGATGCTCTTTTCTTATTATGATATCCCTCCGCATTATCACATAAGATGAGCCCAGCACTGGAGCTGAGTGATACTGCTGAGGAATTAATATCTTTCCGCAATATCAGCAGATGCGCTAGAACTGTCACTCGGCTTTTAAGAAGCCAAACAGATGTGCCGGATGTAGAAAGACTGAATAGCGTATGTGTGCAGGTTTAAAAAGTCTTTCAATTCTTTTCTTAACAAAATAAGACATTTCACACAATGGTTCTTTCGGGAAAAACACACATAGCATCTTCACCAGGTTCAGTAGGTTAATGAAATTTATAGCAGTAAAAATAATCAGGAAATGGTTAAATAAACAGTAATAAAATATTAAGTATTATACACAAAGGTTGAACTCTCTTTTTAAAGTAGGTTTGCACTTTTATTTAACTTTGATTTATTTTATCTAGATGTAACCTTGGTCCGCTTAATTATTATTATATTTCAGTGCGTTGCTTTCTTGCTGGAGAAAAAAAATCTTAAGCAATATTATATTGTGCAAAGCATGTTTCCATTGCAGCGCACCTCATTTTGCAGGACAAGTCATATCCACACAAAGATCAAGTGGACATTTGTATGTAGTTGATCTTTCGAAGATTTTTGCAAAGATTTCTTTGACCTGCTATTGTTATGTGCATACACACCCATAGCTACAATTAATTTACACAGTTTTAGGCTTTCGTGACAAGGTTTTAAGGGCTTTGTTACATGTAATGCTACCAGAACAGGTAAATGTGTATAAAATCACCTAAAATTAAAAAGTGAAATGAGCTTTTGTTAATTACAATATGAGCGTTGATAAAACAAAAATCGTCAGGTATGTGGAACACGGAGTGATTAGTATCCTGGTAAAAGTTTTTAATAATACAAGGGACGGATTTTCTAACAATGTCGCATGTTGCCTCTGGTGATTTTACATTAGTTGTTTCCTCCCCCACCAATCCGATTTCTTTGCCAAAGCCCACTGTTGGGGACTTTCTTAAAGCCGACCGTAAATATTTTGCATTTCATGCTCAATCCCTCTTTTATATGATACTTCTTTGTTTAAAACCCTCTCAACGGTTTGCACCAAACATTATTAGGTTGGCTTTACAGGCCAATTTTGATAAAATATTTACATATTTTTAATATCATAGGAACTGTTGTTTGAACTTGTTTCTCTGAAAGAAATGCAGCAACAGAAATATCAAAATATGTTATTGCTTGCTCGCAACAGTCATGTACATCATGTACAATTTCAAACACATTTACAGATAAATAAACATGCATTCTCTTCTCAAATTCCGTTCGCTTTCCTGGCGCCTGCATCTGTTAAGAGTTCGAAAGTTAAGATCCATGTGACCATTGGAAAAGACACTGACTGATGTTCAGTAACTGCATGGAGATCTTCATTGGTCTGCATTGAAAAAGCCCACTGTTCCAAATTAGGTCACTACCCATTTCTTTTGTGAAATTAGAATGCCCAATCTCGTTGGGTCGGAAGAATCACCCCATCTCTTGTTACTATGGAAAGCGCCAAAGGAACCTCCTCCTTGCTGCGTCACCAAAGTAAATCTCGAGGTGTGGGGAGCGATGGGGTTACTAGCGGTCAGAAACACAGATATCCATTACATTTAATTCCCATTATGAACATATTTGCATGCACGTGCATTAATGATTTGACTAAAAAGAGCATGCATTAATAAGGTTTTTGCATTTAATTTTAAAATATTCTATTATATTATTGTCATATTTATAGATACAGCATTTTTTTTCGCACTTGATGACTATAGGATCGAAAGTACATAAAAATCTGTGTTTTCAGTAGCATGCTATATATCTTAATGGCATTTGAAACAAAACACATACGCTTATTTGTGATGCTTTACAAAGTGTGCCTGTTTTACAAAGTGATAATGGAGTATTTGATACTGATTATAACGAAAATTCCTCAAAGAACGAATTGGTGCAATCTTTACGCGCACTCGGACTTTTGTGGTATAAAACAAAACAGTTTTATGCATAGCGCAGCTTTAAGGAATGGCCATGTCAATAAAGGCTTTTAAATAATTTTTTCGAGTGCCTTCCACTAATATATGCAATGACCGGATCTTTTAAAATAAATGCCACGAAAAAACATCTTTTAAATTCTCATTTCTGTGAAGTTCCTAATGAAAAATGCGAAGAAGAGGTTTTTCACTATAAAGATTTTTTTGTGCAATGAAAGATTTAGTTAAATTTTGATTCTTAATGGGAAAAAAAACAGACCCTTTATTTTTTATCGCATGTCCTGTAGAGGCTCAATCTCAATATTTTCTTGCTTTTTTCCTTTTGCCATAAATGCTTTTGTGTTTTCTTTTGCTTTCAGTATGATGCTTTATTTTGTCCTTAATAAGAAAAACAATAAAATAATACAAAATGTGATTTTAACAATGCATCGAATTTACTTTTTTTTTTACAATAAAGTAATAAAAACATCCATTTGCCACGCAAAATTCCCTTTAGAAAATAAGAGCATTTGCCCTTTAGGGGTTTACACACGCATAAAGAGTCCATTGGAAATCACTGCACATTGTTCACTTGCCATAAAGACGCCAGGAGGAGGAAACAGATGTACAAGGGGTATTCAAGTTCAGTGGAGGAGGAAAGGGTTAATTAAATGACAGACCCCTCCCATTATTGACTGGCAATATATTAATAGGCAGTGTGAAAGAAGCCGGCAGTCGCTGGTCAGGACTCAGGAGAGGTTGCGGTGCTGTCTGACGCTCCGTGGTGCTGAAAGTGCCGCCCGTCGCGATGTGGTCCGTGTTTTTCGTCTTTCTGTCTTATCTAGACAGAAACTTTGTTAGAGGAGAGTTCTTGAGCCAAGCTTTAGATGCCGAAAAGGAGAGCAAGGAGCTCTTTTACATGCTCAACAACACCCTTTGCGCCAAAAGTTCAGTTGTAGGAGAGTACCACCTCCATCAGGTCACCGATGGGGCAGAAGAGGTCCGCTCTGTGCATGACTCCGAGGGGCGCCTGCTCGACTGCTCAGTCATCCAAAACCAAATGCAGGTCAAATCCTTCATGCACGTCTGCAGACTTGGGCTAAGAAACCAAATGAGCTCTGACTTGAAGATGAGCTTGACTGGGGTGTCCGAAGCGAAGGCGAACTGTAACAAGCTGAAATCAAAAGGCGAGAGGAACGTGATGCCGATGACAAAACAAGCCAAAGAGGCGAACAATAAGAAGACACGAACCAAGCGAGGCTTCACTTATCCCGGGACACTTTGGTGTGGTGCTGGAAACATCGCAGATCATTATGAACAGCTGGGTGAGTTGACTTTAATACAGGCTACTCATTTGTGCATCATTATCATTTAATTTTTGGACTGATTATAATATCGCATGTGATTTTTTTTCTCCCAGGCGAGTTCGAAGAGACTGACAGATGTTGCCGCGTTCACGATCACTGCCCATACGTCATCCATGCGTTCTCCTCCAACTATGGATACACCAACTTTAAATGGCACTCACTCAGCCATTGTGACTGCGACAATGCGTAAGTTGAATGTGTATGAGCTGTGAGTAGTCAAATTCACTAATGCCGCTATTATTACAACATGATGAGACACTTTAATTACTACACTGTAAAAAATTATATGATCAATTAGTCATGACAGCATATGTTTTTAGTTCATTGTATCTTATAAAATTAAGTTAGAACATGATTAACTTACACTGTAAAAAAACTGGGGGTTTTTTCAGCAGGTGGGGTGCCGGAAAAAAAACGTAAAATAACGGCCGTTAAATTACAGAAATTTACTGTAAAATAACAGACTTTTAATTACAGAAATTAAAATTTAAGGAAATTTTTGTAATTTTTGTTATTTTACCATAAATTTCTGTAATTTAACGGCCGTTATTTAAAAACAAAAATTCCAGTACCCCAGCTGCCAGAAAAAAAACGTAAAATTACGGATTTTTTTACAGTGCAGTTTAATAAGTTACACTAGCTGTTTTAAGTCATTTTAACAAAATAAAAGTTAAATGAACTCATAAAGTTAATTTGATTCACCTTAAAATTTTAAGGCAAGGATTTTTTTTTACAGTGTAGAAGTTTAGTATTTTAAAATGACTAATTTGTGCACTGTTAAAAAATATATGATCATTTAGTCCTGACAGCATATGTTTTTAGGTCATTGTAACTTAATAATCTAAGTTAATCATGTTTTAATATAATTTTATACATTAAGCAAGCAGTTTAAGGTCAGTTTAACATAATATAAGTTCAATAGACTCATAAGGTTAATTTGATTCAGCTGTAAAATTTAAAGCAACCAGGATTATTTTACAGTGTGGATGTACAACAAGGGGATTTAATTCTGAGAAATATTGATGCTAAATACATTGAAAAAGATATATTGTCATCCTTAAATGAACATATTTTGAACGGTTTTAATTGGCATTGATGGTTTCATAAAGAATCTTTAACATAAACGGATGCTTTTTATTGCATAATAGATTCTTTATGGTGTTCTTTAGATTAAAACTTTCTTTACACTAACAAAATTTGTTATTTTAAGAACCATTCTCTAAAACAGAGATGGCCAAACTATGGCCCGTGGGCCAAAGTTGCCCATGGTAACATTTGATTTGATCCCCCATCCTATCTGACAATGGTTTAGAGATTGTCATTTCAAATTTAATGTACTTTTTTATTTGTTTGTTTTATTGTTAAGCTACAAAAAAGCAATCTGAAATTAAATGTTTCAATTTAAATGCTGTAAATTACTCAGATTTATCTTAAAATGTACATACAATGGATAGAGGACAATGCAGAGACTTTGGTGAGTGAATCAAGGCAAAGGCAAATTCTGCTTGACTAGTGTATTCAGCATTGAACTCCACTGTGTTATAAATATGATTGCTTATGTTTTTATTGCAATAAGTTATCATTTAAAAAGTGATACTGGATTAGTTAATACGATTTAAAGTAAAGTTTTCTATTTATTTTTTTATATATATTATGAAAAAATAATATGAATTAGGAAATTACCCATGGCAACTTTAATGTAAAATAGTTTGCTATATTTATCTTCAGCCCACGGCTATCAATGAGATTTGGTTTTTGGCCCTGCTCTAAAAGGTTATTTGAGGAAACCAAAATGGTACCTTTATTGTGTCCCTGCTGCAAAAAACTATATTAAAAATAAATGCATACATATTTTTAGCGATATTTATTAATAGTGTAGGTTACACCAAAACTAAATGAATGAGCTAAATCAGGTAGAACAAAAAGAGTTTGAGTGTTTTCAAATAAAATTGATATAAGCTAATCTACATTTAAAAAGCTTTTAAAAATCTGATATTTTCAAGCCATCTTCATATTTATACAAACTCTTATATCTGCATCTTTCAGCTTAAAAGAATGCCTGAGGCTGGTCAATGACACCTCCTCCCGAGTGGTTGGACAAGCCTTCTTTAATGTGATTGAAGTGCCTTGCTTTGAGTTTTCCTTTGAAGACCAGTGTGTTGAGCGCCACTGGTATGGTGTGTAAGTATCAAACCGATGTAATACTTAAGAATAAACTTAAGCATACACTTGAAAATCATTCATGAAACTTTTATTTTTCCTCTCCATCATGAAGGTGTAAAAAGTATGAAAGAGTTCCTGTTGCTGTGATTAAAGAATCAATCCCTTACGACTTCGGGGGTATTGATGTCATTGACGTACTGACTCTCGCTCCTCCCAAGGGGAAGCAGTCAGACAAAGAGATGCAGAACAAGACTGAAAGCACAACAGAGTCAACGTTCCCTGAATCAAAGACCACCAGCCCCGAGGAGCCCTCGCTTACAAATGTGGTGACAGCCGCAGAGGATTTCATTAAAGTGCTCGCCACAGTCTCCACCTCTCAAAGCTCATCCACAGACGCAGGGAAAGGAGAAACTCAGACGTCAGAGAAGAAGAAGAAGAAAACCTCTGGCAAAAAGAAAAAGGAGAACAAGAAGAAAAGGGGCAAGGGTAAAGGCAGGAAGAAGAATAAAAAACTTGATGCCGTGTTAAAAATCGATGAAGGTGCGTCCAGTGCGACAAATCCAAATGAAGAGGTCATAGGTAAGAACAACTTTATGGAGGAAACGCCAAACACAAATCGATTAAGCATAAAAGAAAACAATTTCATGAACAGCGAGCTAGACGCAGTAGGAAATGGGGCGCTTTCTAATAAGATGATGAGGGATGATCCTCAGAGGCCGAATGATAATCGGGATGCTGATCAATCCTCAGTGAAGATAGGTAAAGATCCAGAGATTCTTGAGTACAGGCAAGTAAATGACACTGAGTTGGTCTCTCTCTCACCTAGAGATCACATTACCCCCGCCATCCGTGAAAAGACCAGAGCTAAGCTACGACAAAGAGGCGGAAAGAAAAAGCAACGAAAAAACAATCCTTCCACAGAAGTTTCCCAACCTTATTTCAAAGAAGAAACGCTTTCAGTAAGTGCGACCGAAGGTGCTAGCTTTGCAACATCAACCACAGAGAGCCCAGTTACACTGGAGGTGACCCAAAGTACACAGTACACGGAAGAAAAGGGACCAGTAGGAACACCTACTGTTAAATCCAAAACACCAAGGCAGAGAGAAGGAAGAAAGAGACTGAGGAAAGTCATTGCTTCCTCTACCGAGGAACTCCCTCGTGAATCTACCTCTCAAGACCCTCTATTGTCCACAAGTACTGTTGAACTGACTGACTTGCAAGAGAGACTGGGATTGGACAATCTTGAAAACGCTCAACAGAGTTCGAAGAACACCAAGCGAGGGCGGCGTGTAATCAAAATCTGCTACGAAGCCATTTTGCCTGATATTGCAGACACAACACCCCTGCCAACATTGATCGAAAAGGACAATGAGTTTCAGTTGAAGGACCCGGAGGTACAGACGGTGATTCCTTTTCTACAGACTAACACCCCATCCATGCCTCCCCGCAGACCTGGAAAGACCAAAATGAAGAGAAGCAGGGAGAGAGGAACTCGAGAAAAGCGTGGAAAAGTTAAGAGAGAGTGAAAATCACCTCATCTTCTAGCCCAGTGTTTCTCAACCACGTTCCTTGAGGACCACCAACACTACATGTTTTGCATGTCTCCTTTCTCCGTCACACCCATTACAGGTCTTTCAGTCTTTGCTAATGAGCTGAAGATCTGAATCAGGTGTGTTTGGTTAAGGAGACCTGGGAAATGTGCAGAGCCGGTGGTCCTCCATGAACATGGTTGAGAAACACTGTCATCCGATATGATGTTTTAATAAACTGCATGTTTTTATCTTCTGTTTTTATAGCTCTGCTGATGCTAGACTGACAAATCAGATCAATTCTTGAGAAGCATGTGTTTCTCGACATGATTGCTGAATAAAGTAAATATGAGCACTTGTGGTTCTCCTAAAGTGTGGTTTAACAAAACATTCCTCCGCTACACAATACGGGTTTTGTTTTTTAATAGTTTTGAGTGTACTTCCAGGTAACCTGATTATTTGCCCTCTTTGAAAAAAAATGAACTCATGTACCTGCAGAACATTTATGACGGTCTTTGTTCTAGAGCAGACTTTGTCCTTCCTAGGCCTCTGCCAATGGACTTAAGCAGAAAGGGTCACATTCTTCTCAAAGGATAATCTGGTTTATTTGCCTCTCCCACCCTCCAACTTTAAATCAGTATTGAAACGCTGAACTCAAATCTCCCATCAGCTGATCCTCACATGCTCCTTTTGAAAAGTGAGCCAGAATTGTCTGCAGAGGACGATGTACATGATTAGAGTCACAGTGTTACAGGGATGCAAGCTGCTTTCAGATATTCATTTCAGATATTCATTTTCTTTTCGACTTAATCCCTTTATTAATCAGGGGTCGACCCAGCGGAATAAACCGCCTACTTATCCAGCAAATTATTCTCAGGTCTGGCCATGCAATAATAGTGCAAATGAAGGAGTTTGCAAGGATCTAATCTACTAATTAAGACTTGAACTATTATGTTGGGATCATTTGAAAGAGCATATAATCTTAAACATTAAAGGTTGCAAAGGTGAAAACAGAGGAAACATTTTTTGGATCCACGTAGAATCTTTAAAGGATAGTTAACCCAAACATTCAAATTCTGTCAGTGACTCTGGAATTGTTCCAAACCTAAGTTTCTTTCTTCTGTTGAAGAAAGCTACGAGATCTATCACTGGGGTGCCTTTTCAACAGGTACAAATTTGTAACTGAAGGGTCTAGGGTTGTCGCGATACCATTAATTAATCTTACGATACTATACTAGCTGAAGTATCACAATACCAAGTAGTATTGCGATACTGTAATTCATACCTCAAATTATTAAGAAAGTTGTCAAAAATACTATATGTTATGTTATAATAGGCCTACTTGAATTTACTTCATGATTCCCTTAAGGCCAAAAAGTATTATTTGCACCCTACTTCACCTAAAATTTAGATGGATAACTGAGACAACTGACCAACAAAAAATACATTAAAATAAAGATACAAATTATTCATTTTCATTTCGGCTTAGTCCCTTTATTAATCTGGGGGTCAGAACAGCGGAATGAACCGCCAATTTATCCAGCATATGTTTTACGCAGCGGATGCACTTCCAGCTGCAACCCAACACTGGGAAACATCCATACACACTCATACACTACGGACAATTTAGCCTACCCAATTCACCTATACCACATGTCTTTGGACTGTGGGGGAAACCGGAGGAAACCCGCGTGAACACGGGGAGAACATGCAAACTTCACACAGAAATGCTAACTGACCTGACCGGGGCTCGAACCAGTGACCTTCTTGCTGTGAGGCGATTGTGCTACCCACTGCTGCCCCAATACAAATCATATTTAATGAAATTTGTTACAAAAGGAACAACAAATTTTGCCAACAAAATTAGGCTATATGAAGTGGTCAATATCTGTTTCAATGTTTCCTGTTGCTATTTTGGGTTTTTCATCTTTTTTTCAGTCTTATCAGGTTACAATCCACAGTTATTCAAAATTTCACTTTGTGGGTCGTTCTTTTAAAGAGATTGTCACGGTTGTTGCAGCTACTAAATCATATTAATAGGAACAGAAATGAACCGATTCAGATGTGCGTTTGAACTGAACCGTTGGAAAACATGCAATAAGCTACCATAAAAGGTGCGAATTCTACAGTTTTGCAACCTTAAAGGGCTCCACAGACTATTAAAAAAAGGTGACTTTCCACATGCAACATTACCTACTGTAGATAAACCATTAATGACGATACTACCGTTTCCAAACTACAGTGGCACGGCCGGTAATTTGGAGCCATATATCAAGATACTACCATAGTACCGGTAAACCGTGCAACCCTAACAGGGTCTTTTTTAATATCTCAAGGGTATATATTAGTACCTAAAAAGTGCAAAAGTGTACCTCTTGAATTTTTTTTAGTACTAATATATACCTTTGAGGTACTAATATGGACCTTTTAAGTACAATTGTGCATTTTTTGTAAAGGTACCACCCCAGGGACAGCTCTCGTACCTTTATTTCTGAATGTGTTGGATGAATGTTGGAAAGTAGCAGCCATTGACTTCACACATTTGGTCCTACTATAGAAGTCAATGCCAGCTGTATTTCAAAACTCTTCAGAATATCTTGATTTGTGTTCAACAGAGGAAAGAAATTCATAAAAGTGTGAGTAAATAACGAGGAAATGTTCATTTCTGGTGAATTATCGCTTTAAGTGAACAGTTCTTAAATTAACAAATTCTTTTTGAAGAACATTTTCAAGAACGTTAGTGAAATCCAACGCAATCTCACGGGAATTCCCAACTTTTTGATTTAGTGGCTAATTCGTACGATCTAATTCGTACAAATTAGTACGATTTGCTCATCACCCAATGACGGTTGGGGTTAGGTGCCACGCCTCCTTTTTAAAATCGTACATTTTCGTACGACTGAACTCGTACGAATTCATACGAATTAGCCACTAAACTGACAAAACGTAAAATACGTTTCCTCGTGAGATCAGGCTGGTGAAATCAAAGCTTCCATTGATATATTTTATGGAACCATCAATGGCACACTCTCAGAAGTGAAGGTATGAGAGCTGTCACTGGGGTGGTACCTTTTCAAAAGGTACACTTTTGTACTTAAAAAGTCCAAATTGGTGCCTCAAAGGTGTATATTAGTACCTAAAATTTTCAAGAGATACATATTTGTCATTTTTAGGTACTAATATGAACCCTTGAGGTATTAATAAGGACCCTTTAGTTACAAACTTGTACCTTTTGAAAAGGTACCACCCCAGTGACAGCTCTCATACCTTTATTTCTGAGAGTGCACTTGTTTTTAAAGGTGTCTGATTTATCAGAATATTTCAATAGCCACAAAAATGAACAACAATGCAACATATATTCCCAGAAACACTACATTTGAGCCGACCTCAAAGGAGACTAATGCGAGATTTTCATTATTCCAAATAAGGACCACCCAAATTTATTCATATTGTGGCCTGACCAGAACATCACACCATTTTGCATCACTCCCACTTCCTCCTCCTTGACCCTGCTGTACTCAGCAGTTTCAGACCGAACACATGAGAACAATGTGGAGTCTCATACCAGCTCCCTGGTTCCCAGACATGAAATAATAATCCAGCATTCACAGGGTGTAGGCATTATGAAATAATATACATTCCAAAAACAGTACAATAGTATCACTTACAAAGCATAAAAGACAATTCGCGATTGATTCCGCGGCGTTTCGTGCTGTTACGGTCATGGAAATGGGGTTAAGAGGGCGGGACCGTGTTCCCATGAGAACAAGAGGCTTTTGCTGAGTAACTGCACAATCTGTCCACATGCTGAGACAGGTCATCTGAAGACTGCAGAGAAACTCAAATCAATGCCAACGGGGTAAAGAAAAATCTGAAAAGTGGCTAAATAATGAAATAAATCTAGCCATGTTTGATTTACCGCAAGATCCCAGCAAACAATTTTGTGTTTAATAGACGTCTAATAGACATCTAAACAGAGTCGTCTTGGCTAAAACAAGGCTAAACTTGGGCTGCCAGTGAAAATCTAATAGACATCTAAGAATAGCCCAAAACTAGACTAGTGGTCAAATAGACAGATTAGACAGACTTTATATGTGTAGTCATTAATTTCTGTTCATTTGATGACTAGTGTAGTTTTGGCCTATTCTTAGACATCTATTAGATTTTCACTGCCAGCCCAAATTTAGCCTTCTTTTAGCCAAGACAACTATGTTTAGACGTCTAATAGACATCTTTTAAAAATAAAAAAATGCTTGCTGGGATAGTTCTATCGCACCTTGTAATTTAAAGGGATAGTTCACCCTACATTTAAAATTCATTCATCAGTTACCATTCACTTGTCACAATCCTGTTTGAGTTTCTTTCTTCTGTCTTGCTTCTGAAAAATAACACAATAAATCTGGCCATGTTTGGTTTAACGCAAGATCCCAGCAAACAATTTTGTGTTTAATAGACGTCTAATAGACATCTAAACATAGTCGTCTTGGCTAAAACAAGGCTAAACTTGGGCTGCCAGTGAAAATCTAATAGACATCTAAGAATAGCCCAAAACTAGACTAGTGGTCAAATAGACAGATTAGACAGACTTTATATGTGTAGTCATTCATTTCTGTTTATTTGATGACTAGTCTAGTTTTGGCCTATTCTTACACAGCATCTGAGTACATTTAACTTAATTTGAGTTTAACTTAACACTCCTTGGATGTACATATGACTCCCTCCATTTTGGAGTTAAAATAGCACTTTCTAAAGTGTGAAATTTGTACATTATCCTCAGAGTTCATTTTAACACAGTAAGAGTTTATTCTTACATCGAACCGGAGTTTGGGTTAACCATCAAAGTGTTAATATATTACCTTTTTTTCCTATATTATCAATTGGTGTGTGTGACAGATAACACTGATCAAATATGTTGAAAATAGTTTTTATTTATTAAATGTTCATTAATCTTTTCTGAAATAATTTCAATACATTCAACTCAACTTCAATTTTAAAAGAGACATGTTTCTAGTAAAGCTTAAGCAAAACATACTTGTTTGATCACTGTTTGTCTGAAAGAACCTCTTAAATACTCTTAAATATATGCTCTTTCACACTCGTGGATTAAAATGTACTCTGGTTTTAACACTGAACAACATCAAAAAAAATCACACTGTATATTTAACACTGGAATTTTTGCTGACGTCTATTAGATTTTCACTGACAGCCCACATTTAACCTTGCTTTAACCAAGACGACTAAGTTTAGACGTCTATTAGACATCTTTAAAAACAAAAAATGTTTGCTGGGATAGTTCTAACGCGCCTTGTATTTTAAAGGGATAGTTCACCCTACACTTAAAAATCTGTCATCATTAACTTTTCACAATCCTGTTTGAGTTTCTTTCTTCTGTTGAACACACAAGAAGATCATTTGAAAAATGTTGAAAACCCGTAACTCCAACTACGTCAATGGTTACAGGTTTCTATAGAATAAATATTTATAACATCAATCAAAACAACTTGATCAACCGAAAAAAGAAATTCATAAAGGTTCGAAATTACATGACGGTGAATAAATGTTTATTTTTGGGTGAGCTATCCCTTTAAATCCCTGCAAAACAATGAGCACTTCAGCCCTTACAGCCATAACACATTTCTGGTTGCTAGGTTATTTTCTCTGAGATGCCAATCATGCATGGGGTGGAAACATTGCAGAGCTACAAAGTCAAAAATGTCATTAGTTGAATATTTGCCATTTGCACTGTGAAAAGCAGCACCCTCTTTCATTACTATATCATGCTTTTAGAAGAAAGCAACGTGTCAGATTCTTTTAGCAACTCACCAATGTTTGACAAGTTAATTTATTTAGTCTTTGTTTTCTGCTGTTGGCGCGATAATCGCTGGCAGTACTTCCAGTGCTTCTCTATATTCAGTAGCTGTCACGGTTTATTTGGACAAAACCAGAAAAACCAGAAAGAGTGAAGAGGTATTTGGTAGGACAAACACACACATTAGGAATCAAATGAGGTTAATTCTACAGTGAAACTTGAGTCTGGTCAAGCGGTTCTGTTTTTATAGCTCTGCTGATGCTAGACTGACAAATCAGATCAATTTTATGAGAAGCATGTGTTTCTCCGTGTGTTTATTATATTAGTCAAACACTCTTCCTGTTCTCCTTAAAGAGAATTTGTTGGAAGAACAGTCTTTGCTTCAAAAAAATTAAAGTGGGTTTTTGCAATGATGCCAATGTCTTCAGAAATCCTATATGTTCCTTAAAGTGTACCTATTATGCCCGTTTTTACAAGATGTAAAATAAGTCTCTGATGTCCTTAGAGTGTGTATGTGAAGTTTCAGCTCAAAATATCACATAAATAATGTTTAATAACTCTTTTAAACTGTCCCTTATAGGCTTTGATCCAGATGGTGCCATTTTGGTGACTGTCGCTTTAAATTCAAATGAGTTTGAGCACTTTTCAAAAGGGGGCGGAGCTAAAAACTGCAGATTCAAAAACCACAAAATAGCAAAAGGACTAATGTTATCTCTTTGACAAACTGAAAATATCAAAAGAAGAGCATCAGAATAGTCTACGGTGTTGATTTGTGCATCCTAAAATACGTAAAATAATCCTCTTAAGCCCCGGTCAGATCACACGGTTTTTATTGTCAGTTACGAAAGTCACTATGTCAGATTATGCGATTTTTTTCTTGTTAAAATCTTGACTAGTCGTGGGTAGGTATGGAATGATAACCGTTTTCAAGGTATACCGAGGTTTGGAAAAGGCAAGGTTTTAAAACCATCAAAATTTTCTGCAATACCATTGCTAAGGTATGTGTATGATTTTTTGAATTTACTTCTTTTTTTTTTTTTTTTTTTCATTTTTTAGGACAACGGTATCTCCAGCAGAAAAGATCTCCAAAGATGACAGTTTAAATTGTAAAAAAAAAATCTGTTTATGAAACAAATAAAGACAGCAGAAGTCAATAATTCATTTAGCCTGACATGTTTACTGCTCCAACATATTTTAAATGATTCTCAAAATAAAATATATTGTGTTCAAAAGAGAAAAAAGTTTCTGTTTTTTACCCAGACATTTAAAAAGAATATATTTTAGAGCAGTAATCACAATACCGTGAAACCGTGATATTTTTATTCGAGGTTATCATACCGTCAGAATCTAATAAGAGCCCATGTCTAGTCGTGGGTAACAAATGTGCCAGACTACACGTTCCTTCACGATCAGTCATCCCGTGACATCTACGACAAGCGTTATTTACCAAAGCAGTCACAAGTGTTGCTAGAACAATATTTATTATCTTAATTTCAATTTTTTTTAATCTTATTTCAATCTCAATAAACACTGATGCTTGCAGAAACTAACTACATTATTTAAGGGCATTCTTTACGACATGGATAGGATCAAACTTATGATTCCTTTTTAATATTAAGATATTTTCTTTGAAATCTAAATGTAGGCTATATTTTCCTGCTATGGGTTTCTTATTAAACACTTCGCCTGAATTTGCTGCTTGTGAGACGAGAAATTGAAAGCAAGCAGCAAGGAAAAATCAGATGCTCCAGACATAATCTTTAAAATAATGACATATTAAAAAATTTGCAAATATATAACCGAGCAATCATTAAATCCTTATTTTCCTCAGAGCGGATCACATCATCCACAAGTATAATTGAGTAAAAGAGCATAAACATAAATATAATTAGTATATTTTTCTTGGAAAAAAATATCTTTTTGAAATGAATTTCGTTTCAATTTCCTATCATTTTTAACTTAATCTTAATGTATCTTTTGTTGGTCAGTTATCTATAAACAAGAATAACCAATAACATTTGAGCTGATGCGCTTCAGAAATATATGCGCCAAAACACGAATTGCCGTGAGATTGTGTTGGTTTGTTAAATAAAATAATAATCTAACCTAAATAAAATTAAAGTGAAATATTTACAGTTTAGAGAAGCCTATATTAAACTGTTTGAATCTTGTGTCACAACGCCCATTTGTTGTTTCCGAATCCCCACGATACCCTACATCAAGGAAATAGTGCCAAAATCGTGTGATCTAACCGAGGCTTTAGTCGCTAATAACCGGGGCTTTAGTCGCTGACATTATCTTCAGCAGATACGGTGTAAAATCTCTAGTGGCGGACGGCTGCTTCTCACTCAGGGCTGTTTATGCTAATGAGATCATCAGTAATGGGCGGGGGCCTCTGATGACAATCACAAAGGAAAAGGGTTTTTATCAAGTCTGATTATAAGAAATAGAATAAATTAATTTGTATTATTAGAGGCTGGCTATATTTACACACTGTTGGCACACAACTATGTTTAACCTTCCTGTTGTGTTCGGGTCAAATCTGACCGGTTTACAACTTAAAACACTCATAAATATTGTGTTTTACATCTGATTGCCTCAAGGCCTTATGTTATCCTCCACACTATGCACTTGAACATATAAAAGTGATGATCACCTCTTTCATTCAATTTGAGTGTTTTAATCAACCTTGTTACACCTGTGGTGTTCCCGGTCAAAAGTGACCGCTATAGGAAATGAATGGGTATCCAGACTATATTTGTCCATGAGACAGAAAACATCCCCATACACACCACCCCAACTCACTCACTCACTCACTCACTCACTCACTCACTCACTCACTCACTCACTCACTCACTCACTCACTCACTCACTCATTTCAGACTCAACAATGTCTTTTGCAGGTACACATCTCTTTTCCGTGCTTATGTGCCAATCCTCAAGCCTGATCTCACAAGGAAATGTAAATATTGTTTATTGTAGTTTTGTCAGTTTAGTGGCTAATTTGGACGAGTTCAGTCGTACGAAAATGTATGATTTTTAAAAAAAGAAGGTGTGGCCCCCAATCCCAACCCCACCCCTAAACCCAACCGTCATTGGGGATAAGCAAATCTTACTAAATTGTATGAATGAGATCGTGCAAATTTATACAGATTAGCAAAATAAATCAATAAGCTATTAATTGCCATTCTTTGCTTTTCTTTCTTTCTTTCCTTTTTTTCTTTCTTTTATTTTCTTTCTTTCTTTCATTCCTTTTCTTTCTTTCTTTCATTTTCTTTCTTTCATTCTTTTTTCCTTTCCTTTTCTTTCTTTCCTTTTCTTTCTTGCTTTCCTTTCTTTCTTTCGTTCATTTTCTTTCTTTCATTTTCTTTATTTCCTTCTCTTTCTTTCTTTCATTTCTTTCTTTCTTTTTCCTGCTTTCTTTCTGTCTTTCCTTTTCTTCTTTCTATTTCTTTCTTTCTTTCCTTTTCTTTCTTTCCTTTTCTTTCTTTCATTCTTTTTTTCTTTCCTTTTCTTTCTTTCTTTCCTTTTCTTTCTTGCTTTCCTTTCTTTCCTTTCTTTCTTTCATTTTCTTTCTTTCTTTCTTTCTTTCTTTCTTTCTTTCTTCCTTCTCTTTCTTTCTTTCATTTTCTTTCTTTCTTTCTTTCTTTCTTTCTTTCTTTCTTTCTTTCCTTTTCTTCTTTTCTTTCTTTCCTTTTCTTTCTTTCATTCTTTTTTTCTTTCCTTTTCTTTCTTTCTTTTCTTTCTTTCTTTCCTTTCTTTCTTTCATTTTCTTTCTTTCTTTCTTTCTTTCTTTCTTTCCTTCTCTTTCTTTCTTTCATTTTCTTTCTTTCTTTCTTTCTTTCTTTCTTTCTTTCTTTCTTTCTTTCTTTCCTTTTCTTTCTTTCATTTTCTTTCTTTCCTTTTCTTTCTTTCATTCTTTTTTTCTTTCCTTTTCTTTCTTTCTTTCCTTTCTTTCTTGCTTTCCTTCTTTCCTTTCTTTCTTTCCTTTTCTTTCTTTCATTTTCTTTCTTTCCTTTTCTTTCTTTCATTCTTTTTTTCTTTCCTTTTCTTTCTTTCTTTCCTTTTCTTTCTTGCTTTCCTTTCTTTCCTTTCTTTCTTTCATTTTCTTTCTTTCTTTCATTTTCTTTCTTTCTTTCTTTCTTTCTTTCATTTTCTTTCTTTCCTTCTCTTTCTTTCTTTCATTTTCTTTCTTTCTTTCTTTCTTTCTTTCTTTCTTTCTTTCTTTCTTTCTTTCATTTTCTTTCTTTCCTTCTCTTTCTTTCTTTCATTTTCTTTCTTTCCTTTTCTTTCTTTCTTTCATTTTCTTCTTTCTTTTCTTTCCTTCGTTTTCTTGCTTTCTTTCTTTTTCTTTCCTTCCTTCCTTCTTTCTTTCCTTTCTTTCTTTTTTCTTTCTATTTCTTTCCTTCTTTCTTTCTTTCTTTCTTTCTTTCCTTTTCTTTCTTTTTTTTCTTCCCTTTTCTTTTCTTTTTTCTTTCTTTCTGACAATCTTCGTTCAGCCTATCTCTGGGTCTAGCAGGAGAAGTTTTAGCTTAGCTTAGTATCAATAATTTTATTGGATTGGCAGTTATCATCTTGCTCAAAAGTGAGTATAACTAGTGCTAGTTCTTTGTCCATGCTCACCGTCTATACCCTCAGCCACTATCCCCTATATTACTACACTAATACAGTCCAATTGAAAGACTGAATGAAAATTCGAGCACTCAATACACAGGAAACTATACAGTTTTGTTTGTGCTTTGCTGGTTGATAAATCATTCAGATGGATTAAAATGTAAATTTCTTTGGTTAAACCCTGTGATAGTTATTTTAGCTAGCTGTCTATTATTAACGAAACAAAGTATTTTGATTTCGGTCATCTATTGTTCATCTTGTAAACATTTTCAGTGCCTATTTGTATTTTCACTGCAGTTATTTTATGTCTAATTCTATAAATTCATGTTAAACACTACTTTGAGGCATTGTTCACAGCTTAAGAATGTTGAATAAAAATTTGGTGGTGAAAAATGTTTTTTGTGCAAATATAAGAGCAGTTAAAACAGACGGGTCAATTTGGACAGGGAACACTAAAGTAAGTGTTAAACCACTTCTAAAAGTGATTTTTAGCAAAATAGGTCCCCTTTAAGTGTGATGAACATTTTAATAATCTAACAACTCCTAAAAAACATTTAAAAAAAAAACAACGTACATTTGTATGTAAATGTACGTTTGAACAATAATAAGCTGCATGGCTATTAAATACTCCAAAAAGCTCCATATTATAATAAAAGACTGCATTATACTTCAAATGTTAAGAAATGAATGCAAATATTTTGAATTTGCGCAAATGTGTTTTTATTGATTACTTTTGCAACAATTAGTAAATGCATTTCACTAGTAAATAAATCTTACCGACGAAAAAAATGACACCATATAAGTTTATGCTTTTGTGCTACGGAAATAATTCATCAAGATATCTGATTCAAGAAAATGATGGGGACGAGGGCCACAAATTAGCCTTGTTATATATATCTTTATAACATCCACTATGAGTGTATTGTCCCTGTTAAATAAACGATGGAATATTATTACCCATTATTATTACCCATTGCAATGCTGAGCTGTAGATTGAGCTCTAGAGGTTGTAAAAACACATTTCAGTTCATCAACACTGGTTCTTTGTCATCAAACTAGTTAAATAAATGACTGTCATACCACATTTTAACTGATATTTTGTTTTGTTTTTAATTAAAAGAGCATCACATTTTCCAAATATCTTCATTTCATTCATAGTAAATAGTAGTAGTAAATGCACATAGTTAGTAATTGTATTAGTAAATCCAACAATAATGATAAATTTTCATATTTCAGTGTGAGACGGAGCAGTGTTCTGTACTTAATCGCTGTCACAATGTGTCAGTTTTGCTGGAACCTGTTTAATTGGCCACGTCACATCGACTGTTCCACAGGCGTTAACTCAATGTCGCCGATCTACACAAGAAAAAGAAATCAGATATTATACATCTATATAAAAAACAAATTCAACCATTAAATCAAGGTTCTGCCTAGAAACTACAATGCAGGAGTTTCTGTATCAGTATAAATCAACATGAACAACATTATCCTATCACACATTTCCCTTTAAAGGATATTGTAAGCAACAGCAACCTTTAAAGTTCCCGTGAAATCAAAATAAAGTTTAGACGTTAGTATCAGTATGCTAGTCTTAGGGATATCTATAAGCTAGTGTGCTCCAAAACAGTGACAAAATTAGCATTAAGAAGACATAAACATACAAAGCTTGTGGTTTGTCATTTACACTTAAATGGATCAACGATTTTTCTGACATCACCTTATACTTCAGTTTCTCATCAAATCTTTTGAACAATCACATGCTCTCTAGCATCTGACGTTCAAAAACAGTACAATAGTATCACTTACAAAGCATAAAAGACAATTCACGATTGATTCCGCAACTTTTCATGTGATGCCATTTATTGGGTGGTTGATCTCAAATGCATTAAATTATAAACGTTACTGGCTGTTTTTTTTTTTTACAAAGGGGAGAAGCCACGCTATGTTCCACAATGTCTTCAGGTTTCATTTGAAATTACATCACACATCAAACAAAAATACACATTTAAAAGTTTAAAGTGTAAAGTTTATCCAAAAATAAATATTCTGTCATTAACTACTTGCCTTTGGGGCTTTTCTGAACTCTTAAACACAAATCAAGACATTTGTAATTAAATCTAAGAGATTTCTGTCCCTCCACTAAAAAGTCTGTTCCTCCAAATAACTGAAACCGCTCATGAAGTCATTAAAAAAATAATTCAATCTGGTCTTCTAAAGAAACACAATCAATTAATATGATGAACAGATTTCATTTAGGCCTCTATAGACCATTTCAATGTGGTCATGTCATTTGCCCAAGAACATTTTCATGCTTGTTATCAAACTATTTCATAACTGTAAGAATGTGCAATTCAATCATAACTTAATGTTAAAACAGCTAACATCTAGATATTCATCAATATGTGGACCTTTTTGGATTCTCGGAAGCTATAGAAATTAAAAATGTAAAACCGGAAATATGTTGGGACCATTGTTTTTGTTTACATCCCTCAAAATGGTCTATTTACATACAAGCCCAGAACAGCTTGATTAAATTAAGTCTGTTCATCATATAATGTGATCGTGTGTTATGAGAAGACTTAAATCAGTTCATGTGGATTCATCCGTTTCTGAACATTTTAAAGAGTAAGAGTTTTGGTTAATGAGTAAGAGTTTTAGGTGAATAATAATAGGAACTTTGTTCCTAGTTGCTAATGCAATACAATCCAGTTAATTTGGTGTGTTACAGTGCATCTGAAAAGTACTCATATCACTTTACTTTTTCCATATTTTTTTATGTTACAGCCTTTTTCCAAAATGGATTAAATTTATTTATTTCCTCAAAATTCTACACACAATACCCCATAATGTCAATGTGAAAAAAGATTTATTGAAATTGTAGCAAAAATAAAAAAACCTGAAAATCTTAAGATGTTTCAGCAGCTTAATCGGAGTTCACCTGCGGTAAATTCAGTTGATTGGACATGAATTGAAAAGGCATACACCTGTCTATACAAGTTCCCAGGGTTGACAGTGCATGTCAAAGCACAAACCAAGCATGAAGACAAAGGAATTGTCTGTAGACCTCCGAGACAGGATTGTCTCGAGGCACAAGGCTGGGGAAGGTAACAGAAACATTTCTGCTGCTCTGAAAGTTCCAGTGAGCACAGTGGCCTCCATCATTCATAAGTGGAAGATGTTTGGAACCACCAGGACTCTTCCTAGAGCTGGCCGGTTATCTAAGCTGAGTGAACGGGGGAGAAGGGCCTTAGTCAGGGAGGTGATCAATAACCTGATGGTCACTCTGTCTGAGCTCCAGCGTTCTTCTGTGGAGAGAGGGGAACCTTACAGAAGGACAACCATCTGTGCAGCAATCCACCAATCAGGCTTGTATGGTAATGTGGCCAGACGGAAGCCATTTCCCTGCCTGGAATTTTCCAAAAGGCATCTGAAGGACTCTCAGACCATAAGAAACAAAATTATCTGGTCTGATGAGACTAAATTGAACTGTTTTGGAGTGAATGCCAGGTGTTACGTTTGGAGAAAACCAGGCATCGCTCATCACCAGGCTAATACCATCTCTACAGTGAAGCATGGTGGTGGCAGCATCATGCTGTGGGGATGTTTTTCAGCAGCAGGAACTGGAAGACTAGTCAGGATAGAGGGAAAGATAAATGCAGCAATGTACAGAGACATCCTGAATGAAAACCTGCTTCAGAGTTCTCTTGACCTCAGACTGGGGCGACGGTTCATCTTCCAGCAGGACAATGACCCAAAGCACACCGGCAAAATATCAATGGAGTGGCTTAACAACAGCTTGGTGAGTGTCCTTGAGTGGCCCAGCCAGAGCCCAGACCTAAATCCTATTGAACATCTCTAGAGAGATCTGAAAATGGCTGTACACCATCGCTTCCCATCCAACCTGATAGAGCTTGAGAGGTACTGCAAAAGAGCAATGGGCAAAAATTCCCAAAGACAGGTGTGCCAAGCTTGTGGCGTCATATTCAAAAAGACTTGAAACTGTAATTGCTGCCAAAAGTGCATCAACAAAGTATTAAGCAAAGGCTGTGAATACTTATGTACATGTGATTTTTCAGGTTTTTTATTTTTAATAAATTTGCAACAATTTAAAAAATTCTTTTTTCACATCACATTTCACATTATAGGGTATTGTGTGTAGAATTCAGAGGAAATAAATGAATTTAATCTATTTAGGAATAAGGCTGTAACATAAAAAAATTGGGGAAAAGTGAAGCGCTATGAATACTTTCGGGATGCACTGTACCTACACTCATTTTTGGGTGAAATAAAACCAGAAAAGTGATTGCCGATGCTTACTTGGACGTGAGGAGGAGCGCTTAGAACATACACCACTGCATTGGTTATGTCATCAGCTTGCAGGCACTGTAAATGGGAGATTTAACCATTTAAACATGCAAACAATCACTGTCAAAATGTTGTAATAGAATCTGAATGTGCCCGTACCTCAACACTATTATACATAGCAGTAGCTTTTTCTTGGTCATCACTAAAGAGTCGGTAGGCAAATTCTGTCTTCACTATACCAGGAGATATTCCCTGTTAAAGAAAGAGCGCTCTTAGTACCAAATACAATAATCATATTAAATAAATAAAGTGTTCTTCAATCTGCTCTTACTGTGGCACGTATGTGGGTTTTGGCCTCTCGTAACTCTTGTCTCAAACCTTCGGTGAGAGCGGTCACTGCGTATTTAGTAGCGGTGTAGAAGTGTGCATCAGCATGGTTAAGCACACGGTGTCCACAAACACTAAAACACATTGTATGATAATGCTTGCTTTATTGCTTGAATATATATATAAAATGATGGGGAAAATGTTTATTAAAACTCCTCATACCTGTTAATATTAATGATATGGCCATCATCGACTTTTTTTTCCTTCATGGACTGATAAGCCTCTCGTGTGCACACTGCCAGGGCCATGACATTGACCTGAAAAAATGTGGGTGTTTTACTATGACTAATATCATGCATATCACAACATAATCATGATGACACATTAAATGATGATTATTTGTTATTGCTGAGCTACTTACGTCCATCATAGTCCTCCAGCTGCTGGTTTTGCCACTCAACAGAGGCTCTGGCAGAGCTAAACCAGCATTATTAATGCACACATCAACACCCTTATGTTGAGCCTTGATCCAGGAGAACATGGACAACACTTCATCCTCTACAGAAAGATCACATTTATATGGAAACAGAGCGCCGCTGTATCCGCTACTGACACATTCAGCTGCCAGTTTCTGCAAAAGGAAAAGAGATCTTTGAGATTTACATTCCATGAAGGGAACAAAGTTCAAAACTGTTGGGAGAGGGAGTGAATTTTTTGCATTGAAACTAATTTGACAGAATATATAAGTTTAGTCATTTATTAGCCAGACATATTTGGTGTACTGATTACAATTTATATAACCACAACATGATCCGTCATTTATCAAAAAGAAACATCTTTTAAATAAAAATTAGGGAGGTCCAGATCCGATCACGTGATCGGAAATTGGGCCCGATCACGCAGTTTCAGACTCGATCGGAAATTCGGATCGGATGTTACCTTTCGATCCGGATTCGAATATATATGTATATTTTCTCATTATTTTTTATAAAAGCTATAGTTATACGGTGGCACAGAGTTAGATCACAAACATAAAAAATCCGATCTTAGGTAAATAATATTATAAGCATTTGTAAAACAGTAAAAAAATAAGAGAAAAAAAAATAAACAGAGATACATAAACAACAGAGAGAAAAGAAGGACTTATGTATTGGTGATATTTCCAAAATAATTATCATGATAATCCAAGAATCTATAACTTTTCTAGTTTTTAACCAGTTTCAAGAGTTCACACTTAACTGATGATCAATAAAGCGTAATTGGCATGCTGTCCCGGGAGAGAGCCCTGAGCTCGTATATCCTCGAGCCCGGGGCTCCCTCCCGTTAGAAGGGCGAGAGGGAACTCGATAACTCCTCCGCTTATCGCCGTGTGAAAATAGTAAACTAAGGTTGTCTTAGGCAATAATTTGGTTTAGTCGATTGGCTATGGTGTATGTTTTTGGACGGTGGGAGGAAACCGGGAAACCCGGGGGAAACCCACCCGAACACGGGGAGAACATGAAAACTCCGCACAGAAACGCCAACCGGCTCAATGGGAGGTTGAACTGGTGGCGTTCTTGCTGTGAGGCAACAGTGCTAGTCACTGGGCCGCCGTGTCGCCCTATAGGAAAGGGTGGAAGTAGGGGTGGAAGGAGGGGGAAACTTTGAGACGAAGATAACTGGAGTGAAATCTCTGGTTATTTATAGTGTGTCCGTAATCATCTAATAGGGCAGATTACAGAGCTGATAAGGTGCCAGCCGTGTTGATCATAAGCACGTGATCCTCTCGAAATTAGTTTATAAATAAACCACACTTAAGAGATTTAATAAAAACATAAATGTGAAAAGGAAGGCTGCGAATTCGAGAATTTTTGTTTGTGAATAAAATATTTTCTATACAAAATAAAAAAAAGTTAGACCTCTTTCTTGACTTCACACAGAAACAGCAGCGTGTCCGGCATGACATCACTTTGTTGCAGAGACGCTATTGGTTAAATGCTGGCAAAGTAGAACACGGAAGCAGCTTGAAGCGGGGGTATGTCTGCTGTCTGGTGTAGGGATGCTCAAAATAACTGATTAACCGGGTGCGTTTGTAACCGAATAATGGTATCAGTTAAACGATTAAAAAATATTATTTTATATATTTTAAAATTTGGCTGCATAAGGGGCCGATCAGCAAACGTGATTTTTGCGTTGAAAAGGGCATTTTTTTATGGTTTATTAACTGTTTTGCACGCTGCTAATGCGCCCTGCGTGCCTCACGTTATGCTGTTGCGCGTTGTGTGCTCGCGGTTGAAATAAAACTCAACCTTGAGCGGAAAAGTGCGCTACGTCAGTCGCATCTTTTTCATTCTTTAATCAAATGAAAGCAGAGCAGGGTTTCTGTTGAGGTTCCTGCAGTATTTGTGTTGTCAGGATGACGAATATTTTTTTAATGATGGAGGAGAAACTTGTGGTCGCAGTTTCAAGTTAGCCAGAGCTGTAGGCATATTACTTTATCATGGATATCACAATGTTATTCTGTATATTATAATTATAACATGGACAGCAACACTCGCGCACAATAGACCAGCTGATTCAGTCGTTTCCTAAAGTGACATAAAAAAGAGCACCGCGCTTCTTTTTTCTTGTCAACATAAAAAGCAGTGTGGTGCAGTGAGCCTTGCATTCTTGGAACGGAAAAGCGCGTTCGCTGTAATAGGCCCCTGATGTGCAACAAATATTTGTTAACTTGCGGGATGGTAACACGTGCAACCACACGTGCTGTATTTTGTCAAAGAAGCAAAATGAAAGAAGAATATTTCTAGTCACAGTTCGGTAGATGAGTTGACACAAATCAGCGCTGATGCTGATTGCGAGTGAGACGGAGGAAATTGTGACATAATCTTTAAACTAATGACTTCTATTATAATGTTAAAAGGGGTTTTGTGACATAATAACAACGAAGCATTAATCAAATGCATATTTTCAGTGGAGCGATCGATTTAGTAGCCTGATATTTTTTTTTTTTTATATGCTGTAACATTGCAGGTGCGTGAAGATGTTCGCATGTAAATCATGTAATACTGTACATATAATAATGTAAATCAGTATTTCAAAATATTTAATGTGTCACAAAATAGAAACCTCAATAATTTTTTTTATTAAATAATATTTTAATATTTGTCTGTTAACGGTTAATATTCAGTTAACGAGCTGTGGTTGTCGATTGGTAAAATAAACCGAAATGAGCATCCCTAGTCTGGGGGTATTATAAAGTTGATGACGACAACATTGCCATAGCAAACTGTGAGATATATAAACTTGGGATTGCCTGCCAGGTGTTTTAAGTTGAGGTGCTATTTGTTTTATATTAGTTTTTTTATTTACTCTTGCACTAAAGTCCAAACGTGAAGAATTTATGTTATTTACTACTTGATTGTTCAAGCTACCTCACAGAAGTGCTCTGTTTGTTAACAGAGTTGTTGAATGTTAAAATAAGGTGAATAAAATAAATAATAAGGAACATCCTGGATCTGTTTCTTCGCTCTTCTTTATTCTTTTTTATCTATTATAGAAGCAATGGATCGGGTTTTGGTATCGGTAGATACTCAAAATCAAATGACTCGGACTCAAGGATAAAAAACCTGATCGAGACATCACTAATAAAAATGGTCATTTTTTTGGTAAGAAATACAATTTATTTACAAAACAGATAAATATCTGTCAAAGGAAAACCAACACATTTATAATAGTTACAATATAACATTTATATTGGTTTTACAATTAGATTAATTTGCATAAAAATACAAGCTTGCACGGAAACAAAAGTGTAAACCATAAATCAATGTTAATTTTGTGATGATCAGATGACGCCGAGCACCTTTACTAATTGGCTAAATTATTTATATAATTACATTAACACTAATTATACAACTATAATGATATATACACAGTTCTTACTGTAAAACAAATTGTCTACAGTGAGGAAATATGCAATGAGGATTTTTCTGTACAATACAGTTTTACACATACAGTAGCAGCTAGACCAATCTATTAAAAATAACAAATGAGTTAGGTCTGAGATAGCCTTTCTTCCCAAAATATTTATTAAAAGTTCAAAGAATTCGCGTTTTGTATTCCAATACTGTATCAAGTAGCCTATTAAATCAATATTGACCAACTTCCAAACTACAAAATCTTCTCTTGAATAGACCAAATAAACTCTTCACCGTCCTCGCATTAAGATTTTTACGATTTTTTTCGTATTTTTTTAGTCAGCAACTTTTATCCTCACAAGTTGTATTATTTACCTTAATTTGCTCCACGTTTCTGGCACATCCGACCACCTTCATGCCATGCTGGACGAGAGATTTTGCGATTGCAGCTCCGATTCCCACTGAAGCTCCAGTGACAAGAGCAACTCTGCCTCTCCAGCGATCCATTACAGTCTTGAGAAGAACTCTTTACAGAAGAACTGCTAGCCGTCTGCAGTCCTCATCGCAATGAATGCCTTATGTAAACGAACACTCCCTGACAGTCCAGCCAATAGAAATGCGCGACCTTTAACAACACTGTTTTATTTCACCTTTGTCTTTCTTTGGCACGAATATCTGTATATTTGGACTAATCAACATGACTAATCAAAGTGCTAACGCACTTCTACGTGGTCATAACGCTAGCATGCAGATAATTATGGTGTAGGTTTGAAACACTGAAGAATTGCCATTTTTGGTGTCAGTTGTTTAATTACATATTTTGAAATTAGCTTAAAGTCTCCAGTCTGTGCAATAATTTGGACCTTACATTTCCAGCAGAATAATTTAAAGAGATTGTACAACAAAAAAAAAAAATTCTAATTTGCTAATAATTTGCTCACCCCCAGGGCATCTAAGTGTGAGTTTTTTCCTCCTCCTCAGTCATCACAAGCTGTGTTTTAATTTAGTTTTTCCTGTTGCCATATTTTACGACTTTCATTTCAATTAATCACCAAGAACCTGGTTTTAGAAAAAGTCTTCCTTAACGTTCTTCTGTGGCCTAAAGGTGAGTGAATTAAAGGGGTTGTTCACCAAAGACTGAAAATTCTGTCATCAAACCTGTTTGAGTTTTAATTCCTCTATTGAACACTTTACCACTTTACAAAACATGGGACCATTTAATACACTATATTGAAAAGAACGTACTCCTCCAAAAATTAATCCCCACAACATTCCTTCCCCTATATACCTCCATAAGCTTAATTTTTGATTGAGTTAATAATTTTTAAAATCTTTTGTTTACTTTTTTTATTTATTAATATCCATTTGTCCTGTTTTAAAGGTGGAGTAGGTGATTTTCTTCAGAAACATTTTTTCGTTGTGCTGCTTGAAAGTCTCTTTACATTCTAATCATTATGATTAAAGTAAATGATCTAAATGTATTTATATTTTTATATTCTGGTTGAGGCATAAAACTAAAAAATGTTCATCCAGTTAAAATTTGTCGCCCTGATAATTCCCATAATTCTGATAAGTAGCCCAAAGTGTCTGTCAACAAATGTAGATTTGCACAACTGGGCACCTCTGTTCACTAGATCACACACAGCGTGATCACGGGTGACAGCGGTAAAAACAAATGCTGAATCAAAACTTTTTAAAATCCTGAATGAATATTGGAGTTACCTTTGCATGCTGGAGGAAGGGCTGAATTGTTTCGTTTAGACAGGTAATGTTATGTTTTAAAAGTATTTTAGTCACGCAAAGCTGATGTAGGTTGGCGAAAGATTGATGTGACTATTTTCAATTTCATAAGGGATCTTTTACAACATCGATAATGTAGATTTTTATTTAGTTTAAGAACAAAACATCAGTAAACAGCGCTATTCCCCCTAGCCTGCTTTACTGAGGTCAAGTTGGTTTTATATTCACTTCACATTGGTTCATTTTTGAACATTGACAGCCTGTGATGCGTTCCATAATTCCCATGCTACTCTGAATATTCGATCTGAAATAGCATGTAAGTATGGCTCAGTAATAAGTGTAATTCCTGCTCGCCTTCAGCCAAACACTAAGCATACAGTAGGACAGCGTGTGAGAGTGAGACCAGCAATCCTTGCATGTGTGAAATATTGCACATTGTGACAAGTTTTGCTTGCTACACAACTGAAGATGTGCTAGATACAGTTTTTCGTTTGGAACTGTAGTATTATAAAGTACCATAAAGTTTTCTAACTGGCGAATGATATGAACTAGTGGGTTGTCAACTGTTATTGAGCGTGTTCGTGATTTCAGGAGGCGTGGCTTTGGACGGCAGTGGAGAGATTGTGTTTCAAACATATTATGGTAACTTGCTAGCATTTAGGCAGATCACGGTAAAGTCTAGATTGGATACGGTGCTGGCCGGAAGTGCGATATGCACATTAATATAGCGGCATTTTTTATGACACTGTATAACAATAATTAATATTTTTACAGTACTGTGACGGTTGGGTTTAGGGTTGGGGTGAGGGTAGGCGCTATAAAATACAATTTATTGGGTAATTTAATAGATAACATAAATGATACTCGGTACAACTACTGTTTTTACGCTTCTGTGACAGTTGGGTTTAGGATTGGGGTGGGGGTAGACGATAATAAAATACAATAAATTGGAAATTTCTTAAATAACATAAATAATTCTCGTTAACTTCCGGCCGCAAACGTATCCGATCTAGCAACAACCGCAGATCACCTACTGCAACTTTAAGTTAGTCAATGGTAAAAAAATATGAAATTACTTTGTTAATAAATACCTGTAATGTACCTTGTTTTGATAAACATGTAAAATTTAATCTTTGGGTGAACTGTCTATTTAAAAGCTCATTTTTGGCCGAAGTTTCACTTTAAAGTCCAGATTAACCGGAAGCTGCGATCGTTATTCTTTTTGAAATGTGACGCAGTTCCTAAACAAAATTTTAAATGAGCAAACTGTGGGTGTGGCTTGTTTTTCTACCATGAGGTGAATAGATGTAGTTAAGTAGGCATTTTATTCAGAAAGATCGGGAAAGGGGTTTTAGAAGAGTTATTACAACCTAACAGATACCTCCTGCTCACCATACCTGTTTGTTGTCAAAACTGACAGTTGGAAAAAATCAGGTAATCTGATAAAGTAACTGAAAACTAAAAGAAGTGCATTTTCAGATTTCAAGTACAGATTACAAGAGCAAACAACTTTTTTTTTTCTCAATGATATGCACAGATGAATTGTTCACAACAAAACTAGCAATGTGAGCTTACAAAATCATATGGTTAGTTTTGATTTCTTGGTTAGTATGGATTTCTTGGGGACTTTAAGAATATAAAAAGCATAGGTTATACCTATATAGCATAGGCCAACCATAAAACCAAGTTTATAATATATTACTTTTATGATTTGTAAAACATTCACAGATCAATTTTGGCAAGTTAACCCTTCCCAGACTCATGTAAACCACTTTTATGATTTGTGAGAACATTCACAGATCAGTTTTGACCAGTTAACCCTTCCCTGAATATAATATTTTACTTTTATTATTTGTGAAAACCAGTCTGAAAGGGTTAACAGGCCAAAACTGACCTGTGAAAGTTTTCACAAATCATAAAATTGGTGTACATGAGTCTTGGAAGGGTTAACTTGTCAAAATCTGTGAAAGTTTTCACAAATAAGTAAAGTGTTTTATGGTATTCAAGGAAGAGTTAACATGATGTGATGGAGCGCCTATAATACTCATTTCTTTATAGTGAACTTAACAAGGGATTTATGGACACAATGTTCACTCACCATTCCTGTTTGTTGTCAAAACTGACAATTGGAGCAGCGTTAGCCATGCCCATTACCTCAAAATCAGGTAATCTGATAAAGTAACTGAAAACAAACAGGAAGTGCATTTTCAGATTTCAAGTAAAGATTACAAGGGCAAACAATTATTTTATTTATTTTTTGCTTAATGACATGCACAGATGAATTGTGCACCACAAAACTAACAATGTGAGCTTGCAAAATCATATGGTTAGTTTTGATTACTAGTTTTGATTACTTTAAGAATATAAAAAGCATAGGTGCCAACTATAAAACCAAGTTTGGTCCTTCACACGATCAAGGGTTAAATCAAAACTGTACTTGTTAACACAAGCATATTTTCTCAGATCATTTCAGCTATTAACATCCCCATTAGATAGTTTTCTGTTCTTAAAGAAAACATTTCAAATATGAGAGATTTCGCAATTATTTTTACAACATAATGTACAATAACATTGCACATGCCTGTAATCTTTGATGATCTGCAGACTTTTATTATAATTAAAGACTTTATGTTAGAGATGTTTGATCCTGTTCTAACTGATCTGTTCATTCAGAATTGTAGTTGGAAAAAAAAGGTACATTCCTGTGGTTTTCTCTCTAACATTATATAATCCATTTGAGGTAATTAAGCTGTCAGAGATGCTTGATCCTGTTCATGTCAGCTGCTCCAAAGGCCTCTTCTGAATCTCTAGATTAAAAGGAAAAACTTCACATTACAAATCAATTCTACCCAAAAGTGTGTTTGCAATATCATCTGCCTGCAGGCACTGTAAATTATACTTTTAATTATTAAAAAGATAAACTCATTAAAAGCATTAAAACATGAGATACAGGATTTGTCCATAGCTCTATACACTGAAAAAAAATTATTAAAAAATGATTTTTTGGATTTATTTTTATTTGAGTTGAATTTAAACAAACAAATTAAATTGAACATTACTAAATTTCTTTTTTTTGTTTAAATTCACCCATATAAATTGTTTGCAACAATTTTGAAGACATCATTTTTTTCAGGGTATTTTTATAGATGCCAGCAGCCATTTTTGGGGGCTTTCTTAAAGAGTCAGTAGGTTAAGTCTCTGCCTCCATTAGGTTAACTCCAATGCTCAGGATTCTGTGTGCAGTGTCATTTTATCAAGCTTGATTTATGAGTTTTTTTCACAGCAAACCTCGTGTCCATAAACACCTTGTTAAGTCCGGTTTAAATAAACGAGTAATATAGGTGCTTCATCATGTTTAACACCTATTGCCATAAACTAGATATTTCTATAACACAAATATTATTGTGTTAGGTTTAGTTCGTTTTGTGAAAACTTTCACAGATCAGTTTTGGCCCGTTAACCTTTCCTAGAATACAATATATTACTTTCATGATTTATGAAAACTTTCACAGATCAGTTTTGGCCAGTTAACCCTTCCTTGAATACAATATATTACTTTTATGATTTGTAAAAACATTCACAGATCAATTTTGGTCAATTAACCCTTCCCAGACTCATGTAAACCACTTTTATGATTTGTGAAAACATACACAGATCAGTTTAGGTCAATCAACACTTCCCTGAGTATAATATATTGCTTTTATGATTTGTGAAAACTTTCAGAGATCAGTTTTGGTCAGTTAACCCTTCCCTGAATACAATATATTGCTTTTATTATTTGTAAAAACATTCACAGATCAATTTTGACCAGTTAACCCTTCCCAGACTCATGTAAACCACTTTTATGATTTGTGAAAACAATTCACAGATCAGTTTAAGTCAGTTAACCCTTCTCTGAATAGAATATATTGCTTTTATAATTTGTGAAAACTTTCACAGATCAGTTTTGACCAGTTAACCCTTCCCTGAATATAATATTTTACTTTTATTATTTGTGAAAACTTCAGTCTGAAAAGGGGTAACAGGCCAAAACTGACCTGTGAAAGTTTTCACAAATCATAAAAGTGATGTACATGAGTCTTGGAAGGGTTAACTTGCCAAAACTGATCTGTTAAAGTTTTCACAAATAATTAAAGTGTTTTATGGCATTCAGGGAAGAGTTAACATGATGTGATGGAGCGCCTATATTACTCATTTCTTTATAGCGGACTTAACAAGGGGTTTATGGACACAATGTTTGCTGTGAAAAAATTCTCAAGTCAAGCTGGAAAAATGACACTGGATTCAGAATCCTAAGCATTCAATTTTCAGAGCTACAGGAATTATGAAATAAAATTTAGATTTTTAAAAATTCTGATTTCGGAGGGGGGGGCACCGTCATCTGAATTCACAAATCATAGATAACAGAAATCGGTATTATACATGTAGGCATGTCTATCGCAGTGCACTGTGTATTTATAGGTAAAAGAATACTATGGGGGCAACCCAGTGGCGCAGTAGGTAGTGCTGTTGCCTCACAGCAAGAACGTCGCTGAGTCGCAGGTTCGAACCTCAGCTGGGCTGGGTCAGTTGGCGTTTCTGTGTGGAGTTTGCATGTTCTCCCTGGGTTCGCGTGGGTTTCCTCCGGGTGCTCCGGTTTCCCCCACATTCCAAAGACATGCAGTACAGGTGAATTGGGTAAGCTAAATTGTCCATAGTGTATGAGTGTGAATGTGTGTGTGGAAGTTCCCAGAGATGGGTTGCGGCTGGAAGGGCATCCGCTGCGTAAAATCGTGCTGGATAAGTTGGCGGTTCATTCCGCTGTGGCGACCCCGCAAGGGACAAAGCCGACAAGAAAATGAATGAATGAAGAATACTATGTCAAACTGCAAGCTATCTTTATTGAGGTATGCATAACGTATTCATAAAGTATTTAATTAGATTGAAAGATCAGAGAAGTACAGTATAGCCTACACCATGGTCTGATATGGACAAGACTTTAACCCCATTTAAATGCCAGATTCAAACAGGAATGTATCTCTTGTTTACCTGTGGTTCAATTGACCAAAACACATCTTATTACCCTGTATAAACATGACCTCAATCATGTTTATCGCTGACTCCCTCTGTCTCATCCGTGTTAGCCATACTTGCCCTTCCCAACCATACTTAAAATGCATGATCAGAGGTTGAATGTGCTGACAACTAAATCACACAAAAATTATCATTCAGTTTCTTTTCAGCTTAGTCCCTTTATTAATCTAGGGTCGCTACTGCGGAATGAACCGCCAACTTATCCAGCATATGTTTTATGCAGCGGATGCCCTCCCAGCTGCAACCCATCACTGGGAAACACCCATACACTACAGACAATTTAGCTTACCCAATTCACCTATACCACTTGGGTAAGGGAAACCGGAGCACCCGGAGGAAACCCATGCAAACACGTGGAGAACATGCAAACTCCACAAAAATTATCAATGGAATCAAATTTATTAACCCATGGAGGTCTGGATTTGGAGTCACACTCAAGTGGAAAAACACACTACAGGCTGATCCAACTTTGATGTAATGTCCTTAAAACAAGTAAAAATGAGGCTCGATAGTGTGTGTGTGTGTGTGGCCTCCACATGCCTGTATGACCTTTCTACAACGCCTGGGGATGCCCCTAATGACATGACGGATGGTCTCCTGAAGGATCTCCTCCCAGACCTGGACTAAAGCATCCTCCAACTCCTGGACAGTCTGTAGTGCAAAGGATGAATGGTGGATGGAGTGAGACATGATGTCCCAGATGTGCTCAGTTGGATTCGGATCTGGGGAATGGGCGGACCAGTCCATAGCATCTGTGCCTTCGTCTTGCAGGAACTACTGACACACTCCAGCCACATGAGGTCAAGCTTTGTCTTGCATTATGAGAAACCCAGGGCCAACCACATTAGCATATGGTCTCACAAGGGGTCTGAGGATCTCATCTCGGCACCTAATGGCAGTCAGGCTACCTCTGGCGAGCACATGGAGGGCTGTGCGGCCCTCTAAAAAAATGCCACCCCACACCATACTGACCCATTGCCAAACCAATCATGCTGGAAGATGGCTATGACATCTCTAGTCTGTCATATCTGTCTCATGTGCTCAGTGTAAACTTGCGTACTTGGCGAATTTGCTAACCTTGGTGTGCTTTGGCAAATGCCAAATGTCCTGCATGGTCTTGGGCTGTATTCACATCCCTCACCTGTGGACGTCAGGCCCTCATAGAGTCTGTTTCTGACCGTTTAAGCAGACACAGGCACATTTGTGGCCTGCTGGAGGTCATTTTGCAGGGCTATGGCAGTGCTTGCATAAAGGTGAAAGTAGCGGTCCTGCTGCTGGGTTGTTGCCCTCTTACAGCCTCCTCCACGTCTCCTGTTGTACTGGCCTGTCTCCTGGTAGAGCCTCCATGCTCTGGACACTACGCTGACAGACACAGCAAACCTTCTTGCCACAGCTTGCATTGATGTGCCGTCCTGGATGAGCTGCACTACCTGAGCTAATTGTGTGGGTTGTAGAATTCGTCTCATAATACCACTAGAGTGAAAGCACCACCAGCTTTCAAAAGTGACCAAAACACCAGCCAGAAAGCATAGAAACTGAGAAGTGGTCTGTGGTCACCACCTGCAGAACCTTTTTATTGGAGGTATCTTGCTAATTGCCTATAATTTCCACCTGTTGTCTATTCCATTTGCACAACATCATGTGAAATTTATTGTCAATCAATGATTACGTTTACATGGACATCAGTAATCGAATCATTTGTCTTAATCTGATTAAGACAATAATATGATTAAGGTGTTTACATGAGTTGCTTTTTTGAATGTTCTTTTCATGATCCCATTTTACTAGTTTTAGCACATAATTCAATTAACGTCATTGTGTCATCAGCCTATCCACGTTTCCTCCACAGTTTTATGTAATTTCGGGTGTTTCATTTTTAATTTGTCAACTTTAACTGCAGTTTGGCACTTTCACTTTCATTTGGGAACATTTCATGCATGCCCCCCGTGACAAACGAGATATTGGATGCAATAAATATAATTTATTTAATGCCTAAAAATGCATATGCATGGTTGTCATCATGGGACGGCGTGGAGGAGAACGAGAGTGGTGGGGAAAGATGGTAAGTCGCGCACCGAGTGACCTGGTCTCGAAAAACAACACAACTTCTGCAGTTTGGCAGTATTTTAGGTTTCGCCCGATGAGAAGGGAGAAGCGGTAAAAATGGATGAGGTAATTTGCAATTTGTGCAACAAAAAGGTGACTACGAGAGATGGAAATACCTCAAACCTAAGGTTGCATATGAAACTAGAATTCACTAACTGCTGCGAGGATGGACCCGAGTTCACTCAGTGCAACAGTTTCAACGCCTCAAAATGCAGAACCAACAACATCTAGGTCCACCGCCAGTAAGCAGCCGATGATAATGGGGGCCCTTGGTAAAACAACAAAGTACAAAAGGGACAGTGTCTGTTGGAAAACCTGTACTTATGCAGTGAAAAATACTTGGCGAAGGAAATGATCTCATTCCACACAGTGGAAAAAAGTCCTTTAAGGACATGGTAAAATTCAATTGATTTGTGCGCGTCTCTGCGCAAAAACTGTTCTGTTTATGTTAATTTAATTCTGTTTGACTGTTGTATTTGCACTAAAAACTGCTGGTTGTTGCTAATAAAAGTTGTTAATATTGTTGTGCATGCTATTTTGTTATTGTTTCAGTATTAGTGTTTGGTATTCAGTTTTTGAACGGTTTAGGCACAAGCCAACAGTTTGGGAAAGCTGTCTTTGCCTTAAATCATAATTTTTTTTATTATGCACGGTAATACCGCATACTGAGGTAAAATAGGGAAGAGGTTTGACGGTATCAAAATTTCGATACTGCCCAAGCCTAAGGCCTACTCCTAATGATCGCTAACAAAATTGACACTTTTAAAAGAAAAATACCTTTTTAATAAAAGCATTAAAAAAAAAGAAAAGCATGGCACAAATATCGGTAGCACTTTATAATAACTACACACTATGAACCATTTATTAAGCAGTAGCAAATCGTGAATTCATTATCTGTTAAGCATTAACTCTACATTAATAAACGTTAGTAAGCAGTTTATAACTGAAGCTACAAATGCTGTATTATTAACTTATAAGCACATTTATAATGTACTTAATAATTGTACTTTCATACTTTGTTAATGATTTATTTCTCATTACTAAATTAAGTATCGCATTATTTATAAACCAGTTATTTAAGCATAGTTGGTGATTTTTTAAAATCATTCAGAATGAGTTAGTAAATGATTAATAAACTATTAAAATTAGCATTTATAAATCTTATTATTCAGGCATTTATTAATAGTTAATTTGTATGTTAATAAAAGCTTTATTAACTCAACTTCATGCAGTTTTGTGACCTAATCTAAAGTGAGGACTATTTATGCTTTATAAATTCCTTATAAATGACAATCACAAGCTAAGTTATATTCTAAACAGGAAAAATGAACATAAACAACTTTATTCATTGCTATTTATTTGAAAATACACAAATGAAACTGAATCAAATGAAAAATAAATCTTTGCAACCTTATCGGAAATAAAATTATTGTACTGTTTAAACATTGCATCCTGTTATATTGTTAATTTATTATATTGTTGTTGATTTATCCAATTTTAAGTCGCATTTTGACACTCCTGTTATTCAGAAATGTTTAAACTGTACAGTAATTTAACTTTTTAGATAAGATTGCAAAGATTATTGTTCATTTAATACTGAGCCTTTAATTGTCATTTATAAGGGATTTATAAATCATAAATAATCCTCAATTTAGATTAGGTCACAAAACTGCATCAAGTTGAGTTAATAAAGCATTTATTAACATACATAGTAACCCTTAATATATGCTTGAATAAGAAGATATATAAACGTGAATTTCAATAGTTTATTATGATCTTAAAAATCTCCAACTACTCATAAATACAACTGGTTTGTAAATAATGCGATACTTAATTTAGTAATGAAAAATAAATGAGTCACAAATTATTAAAGTACAATTATTAAGCACATTATAAATGTGGTTATAAGTCAAGAATACAGCATTTGTAGCTGCAGTCATAAACTGCTTACTAACGTTTATTAATGTAGAGTTAATGCTTAACAAATAATTAATTCACTAGATGCTAATGCTTAATAAATGATTCATAGTGTGTAGTTATAATAAAGTGTTACCCAAATATCTTTTCTTATCCACTATACCTCTTGAAAATATTGGAGCTCACAATAGCAGATATGTGTTAAACAGTACGCTTTTCTCCAAACATTTGTTTGTCTGACCGGGACATTCTGATTCTGGCCTGCAACAACCGCAACCCCCCATCCCCCCGCTCTTCACTTTGGCCCGATCTTCAATACCTTTTCCTGAGTGAAAATGCTGTCCCAGTTTGCCCCTGATGTCAATTAAAATAAATTACACTTACTGTACTCTGCATTTTGCAAATTACTGATGATTTAATTGTTGTACAAAGAATACTTTTACTAATTGTATCTAAAAATTGTATAATACATTTAATAAAAATCACTAAAATAATAATAAAATGTAAATTTCATAGTCATTCAGAAAAGTGTTCTTGCATTTCGTAAGATTTGGAGTGAAAAAAATAATTCACAAGGATATTCATATTGTTTCTGTCAGCTCTACATTTAAAATGTCTTTAAAGATTAAACCATCTATAAGCTTTCAGCATGATTTAAAATAGGAGGAAATCTGAACATTGTATCTGGTTATGTCAGCTGTTCCACAGGTCTCATCTGAATGTCACCAATCTGGAGATGAAGACAGAAAAAAAAACAGTTATATAAAAGTGAAATAATTCAATTGTGTTGCTACATAGAAGTTACATTGCAGCTGATATTAAACCATGTCAACAAACACATCCCTCTATCAATTGATGCTTACTTGAACATGAGGAGGAGCACTTAGGACATACACCACTGCTCTTGCTAGATCATCTGGCTGCAGGCACTGGAAATATGAGTTTTCATCATTAAAAGAAGTGCACAATGAAGTACAACAAGTTGCATAAAGGAAATTTGTCCATACCTGTATACTTTTGTAGGTGGCAGATGCCTTTTCTTGGTTTTCACTAAAGAGTCGGTAGGCAAATTCTGTCTCCACTAAACCAGGAGATATACTCTGTCCAAAAAAGAGCGCTCTTAGTACCAAATAAATCATTGTATATAAAATAATCACATAGTGTTCTTCAATCTGCTCTTACTGTGGCACGTATGTGTGTTTTGGCCTCTCGTAACTCTTGTCGCAAACCTTCGGTGAGAGCGGTCACTGCGTATTTAGTAGCGGTGTAGAAGTGTGTATAGGCACTGTTTACAACCCGATGTCCAGACATACTAAAACATAACATAATGTTTAAGAATATCGAATGATACTGCTTCCTGGCACAGGCTGAAATTTGAATAAAGGCATAAAAACATGATCACTCCTGTACCTGTTTATATTAATGATATGGCCATCATCAATATTTCTTTCTTTCATGGACTGGTAAGCCTCACGGGTGCACACTGACAGGCCAATTACATTCACCTAAAAAAAAATAACTTATTAGTCTGAATGGTTCACAACATACACTACAAAATAGCTAAGTGATTAATGAGAATTCAGAGTAATTATTGTGAACAATTAACAAGTAAAGGGGTGTAACTCTTACCTTTGTTGTACATTCAAATTTAAATTTTACTACACACATTTGAACATCCCTTTTTCTAACAGAAACAAAGTTTCAAACTAAATGCAGAACCTACACTATTTAATCTCTGATGCTGTAAATAGTTCCCTAAAAAGGTCCCTAAAAAGAAAGATTTTTCTGGAAGCTCTACAAATGTTGTTGTTGTTGAAAAAAATGGATTGTTTTGATTAAATTGTTTCCATCTCACTTGACCAGATGTGCTTAGATACTTCCTGCTAGTGCGTTAAAGGTCACAATTGCATGTGACCAATAGTTACCTAAAAAAAAAAAATCAAAGAAGGTGTGCAGTTTGTGTGAATTTTCCTATTCAAATTTGAGATTAAATAGGTTAAAAATGGGGTTTTATCAATTTAATAAATGATCTGTTTTTTTAGTCTACATCACTGCAAATTTAAATCATCCATCTAAATTCTAAACATATTTGGGTTCTAACTTTTTATAAGCTAAATCACGGCAGCAAACATTGCGCTCTTTAATACAATTATAACAAATACCTAAAATCAAAACACAGCAACGTAATAAGCACATTGTTAGATCAGAAAGAATGTCCTGACGTCTTTTATATTATCTGTTATTTGTTCTTCAGTTATTTTTTTTCTTGTATGTGCTTATTTGATGCTTTACCTCTCTGTAAAACTGTAACAAATTTTTATGATGCTGTTTTTTTTTATTCCTGACATTATTAATAAAAAATGGACACAGCTATTGCTCTTTCTGACTAAATTTTACATGCATAAATGTCCATTTTCAAAGAAACACCCTTTGCTTATTTATTTTCAGAAAGGATTTTCATTTATACCCAAACTCCTTAAAATAATCTAATAATTATATTGCATGAAAACTTTTTCTTGGTGTAAATCTTGTATAATTTGCTGGGATTTATTTATGTTACACTTTTTGTCTCTTTGTTCATTTTGTGTCTTTGTAAATGTTCTTTCTATCATGAAAAAGATGGGATACACTGTGTATATGTTTGATACATGTAAGTTATTGTAAATTAGCAAGGCCTAGCATTATTTGTAATATTTTCATAAATTCATTAATTTTCTTATCAGCTTAGTCCCTTTATTAATCAGGGGTCACCACAGCGGAATGCACCGCCAACTTCTCCAGCATATGTTTTACGCAGCGGATGCCCTTGTAGCTTCAACCCATCTCTGGGAAACATCCTGACACACTCATTCACACCCATACACTATGGTCAATTTTAGCATACCCAATTCACCTGTACCACATGTTTTTGGACTTGTGGGGGAATCCGGAACACCCGGAGGAAACCCACGTTAAACACAGGGAGAACATGCAAACTCCACACAGAAACTGACCCAGTCGAGGCTCGAACCAGCTACCTTCTTGCTGTGAGGCGATCGTGCTACTCACTGCGCCATTTGATATTATAATTTGTTTTATTTATTGAGACAATGTACTTATATATAACTGTTATGCTCTTCATATCTTTTATGTACACCCCTGGCATTGTTCTGTATGTCCTTTATGCATTAAAAAAAAGATTGCATAAAGGACGTGCTGACGTAACTGAATCACTGACTCGGTTGAACCGGCTCACTCAAATGAACTATTCGAAACCGATTCGCGAAGAGAAACTGCTGGCTGTGTCGTTTCAATTCACTGAGCAATTAATACTTACGTCCATCATAGTCCTCCAGCCGCTGGCTTTGCCGTTTAACAGTGGCTCTGGCAGAGCTAAACCAGCATTATTAATGCACACATCAACACCCTTATGTTGAGTCTTAATCCAGGAGAACATGGTCAACACTTCTTCCTCTACAGAAAGATCACATTTATATGGAAACAGAGCGCCGCTGTATCCGCTACTGACACATTCAGCTGCCAGTTTCTGCAAAAGAACACGCGATTAATATGTATCCAGCAGCAAACCAGGCTAAAGCTGTTGTTCGCTTGTACTGTACCTCTATTTGCTCCACATTTCTGGCACATCCGACCACCTTCATGCCATGCTGTACAAGAGATTTTGCGATTGCAGCTCCTATTCCTACTGAAGCTCCAGTGACAAGAGCAACTCTGCCTTTCCAGCGATCCATGTTACAGACTATACTCTCTCTAGTCTAGGTCAAGCACTGGACCGCTAACAGTGGGCTGTGCAGTGATCAGGGTTGCCAGGTCCAAAGTTCTTCTACCACGAGGCTGTTACATAAACTTTTTCAGTCCTCTCAAACGCACAATATGATATACAGTTTTTGAGTGATATAAATGTAAGGACACAAACTTATAAAACCATTTAATCAGATGTAGGTACAGCTGGTATGTGTATGATTATTATTTCATTTCTAAACACGGGTGTACAGTACCGATCTCATCTGACGCCACAATACTCTTGAAGCCAAAACTGTGTTATTGATACTTTTATTAATATGCTAAATTATATAGCTTTAGGAATAGACTTCATAATTCATAGGCTACCCAGCTTGCACTTTGTCCCTGACTACATAAAAAATACTTTAAAATCACATTATATCTAATTTTGACATTTATTCATAATAATTTACATATAAGCTTAAAATGTGTACATTTTGATGCGCTATAACCACATTTAAATGCAAATTAAAGGAAATGTTATGGATTATTTTAATGTAGGCTATTGTTAAACCCTAATGAATTTACTTGTTTTTTTCTAGACTTTTGATATATATATATATATATATATATATATATATATATATATATATATATATATATATATATATATATATATATATATATATATATATATATATGTGTGTGTGTGTGTGTGTGTGTGTGTGTGTGTGTGTGTGTGTGTGTGTGTGTGTGTGTGTGTGTAAGCATGTACATTATACAGTTGAAGTCAGAATTATTAGCCCCCCTGTTTTTTTCCCCAATTTCTGTTTAACCAAGAGAACATTTATTCAACACATTTCTAAACATAATAGTTTTAATAAATCATTTCTAATAACTGATTTATTTTATCATTTGCAGGTTTTGGTAATTAGACAAGTTATTGTATAACGATGGTTTTTTTCTGTAGATTATAGGGGGAACAATTGCTTAAAAGGGCTAATAATTTTGACCTTAAAATAGTGTTAAAAAAAATTAAAAACTGCTTTTATTCTAGCCAAAATAAAACAAATAAGACTTTCTCCAGAAGAAAAAATATTTTCAGACATACTGTGAAAATTTCCTTGCTTTGTTAAACCTTTAGGAAAAATTTAAAAGAGAAAAAAAATTCAAAGGGGGGCTAATATTTCTGACTTCAACTGTAAACTACCGGTCAAAAGTTTAGGATCAGACAAGAGTAGGATTTTTAAATGTTTTAAAATAAGCTTATTCTGCTCACTAAGGCATTTATTTAATCAAAAAAACAGTAAAAATTGTAAAATTGTGAAATGTTATTACACTATAAAATAACTGTTCAAAAGTAGTTTATAATTTAATTTAATAATTTATTCCAGTGATTTTAAAGATAAATTTTCAGCTTCATTACTCCAGTCGTCAGTCACCTGATCCTTCAGAAATCACTCTAATATTAATTATTGTTGTTGTTATTATTATTAATATTATTATTATTAATGGTAATAGTAATAAAAGCAATAATGACTGGACTAATAATTTCATTTGAAAACATATATAATAAGTAACAAATAAATATTTAACAATTAATTTAATTTTTTTTTCATTTAATAAATTCTTGATGAACAGAATATTTTTCTTTAAAAAAAAAAAAACATGAAAAAAAACCCTGACCCCAAACTTTTGACAGGTAGTGTATATGAAGAGTTTAGATTCAAAAACCTCTAAGTGCCATCTGAAATTTTCATCTAAAATTAGCATTTTGTTCAGGCTGTTCTGTGTAGTTTCAGTAATTTTACCCTTAGTGCAAAGAATAGGTTACTTTCATTGCCTTAAAGTGAAATAACTGAAAATAAGCATAGAAAGATGAGAAAACGGAAAATTTTAGAGGTAATTCTTCATATATATATAGTTGAAGTCAGAATTATTAGCACCATTTTGATTTTTTTTTTTTTTTTATATATTTCCCAAATTATGTTTAACAGAGCAGGGAAATGTTCACAGTATCCCTGATAATGTTTTTTCTTCTGAAGAAAGTCTTATTTGTTTTATTTCGGCTAGAATAGAAGCAGTTTTTAATTTTTTTAAAAACATTTTAAGGTCAAAATTATTAGCCCCTTTAAGCTATATTTTTTTTCAATAGTCTACAGAACAAACCATCATTATAACTTGCCTAATTACCCTAACCTGCCTAGTTAACCTAATTAATGTAGTTACGCCTTTAATTGTCACTTTAAGCTGTATAGAAGTGTCTTGAAAAATATCTAGTAAAATATTATTTACTGTCATCATGGCAAAGATAAAATAAATCAGATATTAGAAATAAGTTATTAAAACTATTATGTTTAGAAATGTGTTGAGAAAATCGTCTCTTTGTTAAACAGAAATCAGGGAAAAAAATTCACAGGGGTGCTAATAATTCAGGGGGTCTAATATTTCTGACTTCAACTATATATATATATATATATATATATATATATATATATATATATATATATATATATATATATATATATATATATATATATATATATATATATATATATATATATATATATATATATATATATATATATATATATATATATATATATATATATATTTATATATATAAATAAATAAATTCCAATTTTCTTGTTTTCTCAGCTCTTCTTATGGTTGCTGCCGGTATTCAGTAGCACCCATATTCAGTCACTCAACTACCGCCTGTCAATGAATCATCTATTTTCTAAGAATCTGTCCAATGACAAAGCACTTCTGTTTTATGCCACATAACCATAACAGGTGCAATAAAATCTAAGTAGAAAGTGTTCAGACTGTTTTACAGGTTTAATTATTCATAATATAGTAAAAAAAACAACAAAAAAAAACAATTAGACCATTTATTTGTTCATTTTTTGCTTGTTCGTTGTTTTATTGTGTTACAGTTAAGACTGAACAGTTAGCTACACAGTACAGTAATTATAATCATTCATTACCCCAAACCACCACAGGTATTAAGCATTGTCTGTCACACTTTAAAATGTAACCATGCTCCTCTATGTGCTCTCTGTTTGCTAATGTGCTGTACAGTCTCACTTTCACCTGTTAATTTTTACCTTCCACAAAGAGAGTAAAAAGATAGTCTCTTTTTTGTCTTGTAATTGGGACAAATTTTGCAGAAACAATTGACATACAAAACTATGAATGAAAATAACTAGAATTATACTACATTATATACAGATGTTACAATAGTTATATGTAACGTTTACAACCCTAAACTTAAAAAAATTGTAAGCACACTCCTTACAAGAAATTATCTCTGCCTCAAAATACCGTGTTTATTTTGTTATTACTTGCTATATCATTGTAATTAATAGTGAAAAGTGTCTCAAAGTAAGTCCTAATAGTTTTTTTTTTAGTGTGTAGGTCTGTTGAAGGCACACATGGCTGAACGACATGCAATAAATAAACTCTGATTTGTCTTGAATTATTGATGAGCGATAAATAACTTTCTGAACAGATAAGCATAAATCAGACCGTGAGAACACAGAGGGATGTGAAAACAGAGCTGACCAATAAGATAGTGCTAAAATGAAAGATGTAACTCCTCGAATAATATACCGTACGATCGTAACGCAGCTGAATGGGTCGGAATGTGTTTACCATGGCAGCCCCATCTGAAAACGTCAAGTTCGAAAATGCAGAAAGCTGCAAGACAAAGATAAGATGGTATTCAAACCCATTCGCACCAAAGACAATAACCATAATGACAACTTAAAACGATAATGTAAACAAATAGTAATGTCCACATCACAACTATTATGATAACAGCACTTGAACAGGCTAAACCAGCTCAAGGATTTGAAGAAGCAGATGACAGAAATGCAGTGCATACTTTTCTGCACTTACTGCAAGTCATTTTGTATATGTAGTTTGTTGAGAGACATGAAATATTCTCTGAATCATAAACAAGCTGAATCTTGTCAGTTGACCTGATAAATCAGTTAAAATTTATACAGAGCAATTCAATTGTGAACTTGACAGACCTGACTGGATGTTCTCAAGTCACAAACTCACTGATTCATATGAACCATTCAAAGCGAGTCTGAAGTTAACAAATTGATTCAAATGATCTGTTCGAGTGAGTTTCAGTAAGTGATTCACTGAATTTGCAAACTGATTCAGAAACTGGAGATCCTCTCAGCTTGAGAGCTTGAAATGTAAAGTAGATTTTTTAAATTCATTAAATGAAAATTGTATTATTAAATATTGACAACTTTTGTCCTGTTTTTGCATTTCTTTATATTGTATATCTGACAGATAATGTTCATATATATATATATATATATATATATATATATATATATATATATATATATATATATATATATATATATACACACACACAGTATGTTTTTATTTGTTGTAATCACTTCTTTGCATCAATCTGATAATTATTGCTGATTCAAGTGCACAAAGTAGTGATGACAAAAAATACATACTGTATATACACACACTGGCCACTTTATTAAGTACACCTGTCCAACTGACTTTGTCCTAAGTGTCCTAAGTGACTTTGAACATAGCAGTTAAAATAGCCATATTACCCTGCAGCTCAAGACCTGTTACTCACTGAAGCTAAGCAGGGCTGATCCTGGTCAGTACCTGGATGGGAGACCACATGGGAAAACTAGGTTGCTGTTAGAAGTGGTGTTAGTGGGGCCAGCAGGGGGTGCTCAACCTGCAGTCTCTGTGAGTCCTAATGCCCTGGTAAAGTGAAGGGGACACTATACTTTCAGTGAGTGCCGCCTTTCAGATGAGACGTTAAACCAAGGTCCTGACTCTCTGAGGTCATTAAAAATCCCATGGCACTTCTCGTAAAGAGTAGGGGTGTTACCCCAGTTTCCTGGCCAAATTCCCTACATCTGCCCTTACATGGCCTCCCAATCATCATCCCCATCCAACGAATTGACTCCACCAATAACTGGTGTGTGGTGAGCGCACTGGTGCCGTTGTTCTGTGGAAAGTCTTGGAGAGACCCCCCTCATGATTGTGAAGCACTTTGGGTGTATGGCCATACATGATAAATGTGCTATATAAATACACATTACATGGTGGTTGGTGCCAGACGGGCTGGTCTGAGTATTTTAGAAACTGTTGATCTACTGGGATTTTCCCCGCACAACCATTTCTAGGGTTTACAGAGAATGGTCAGAAAAAGAGAAAATGTCCAGTATGTGGCAATTCTGTGGGCGCAAATGCCTTGTTAATGCCAGAGGTCAGAGGAGAATGGCCAGACTGGTTTAAGCTGATAGAAATGCAACAGTAACTTAAAATAACCACTCGTTACAACTGAGGTATGCAGAAGAGCATCTCTGAACACACAACACGAGAAGACCACACCGGGTGCCACTCCTGTCAGCTAAGAACAGGAAACTGAGGCTACAGTTCGCACAGGCTCACTAAAATTGGACAATAGAAGATTGGGAAAATGTTGCCTGGTCTGATGAGTCTCAATTTCTGCTGCGATATTCGGATGGTATGGTCAGAATTTGTCGTCAACAACATCCTGCCTTGTATCAATGGTTCAGGCTGGTGATGGTGGTGTAATGGTGTGGGGGATATTTTCTTTGCACACTTTGGGCCCATTAGTACCAATTGAGCATTGTGTCAACACCACAGCCTACCTGAGTATTGTTGCTGACCATGTCCATCCCTTTATGACCACAGTGTACCCATCTTCTGATGGCTACTTCCAGCAGAAAAACGCGCCAAATCATAAACAGCGAATCATCTCAGACTGGTTTCTTAAAGATGACAATGAGTTCACTGTAATAAAATGGCCTCCACAGTCACCAGAACTTGATCCAATAGAGCACCTTTTGGGATGTGATGGGACGGGAGATTCACATCATAGATGTGCAGCTGACAAATCTTCAGCAACTGCATGATGCTATCATGTCAATATGGACCAAAATCTCTGAGAAATATTTCCGGTACCTTGTTGAATCTATGCCAGAGGATTAAGGCAGATCTAAAGGCAAAAGGAGGTTCAACCCAGTACTAGTAAGGTGTACCTAATAAAGTGGCCGGTGAGTGTATATGTTTGTATGTAGGTACGTTATCTGTCAGATATACAATATAAAGAAATGCATCTATGACATGGTTTGGTGCTACATTAAACATTATATAAAAAATCTACGACATTTGTACTTGAGTAAAATTTTTAAAAGATGGCTTTATACTTTTACTGGGGTCATATTTTATTAGAGTATCTGTAGTTTTACTAAAGTGCATGGTTTAAAATAAACAGAACCTTATCTTGTGTTGATGTGGACGCTAATATAGTTGTCATAGTTATTGTACTTGAACTTTATGTTTGTTTAAACATATAATAAATCACCTGTTCCTTGCTGAGTGGTATAGTTTTCTCAAAAATGGTCCAGACCACCGCTTCAGCACATCCCGGTGTGGTGAGCGAGCCCTCGTAGCGAAAGTACTTCTCCAAGTCTTCATTAGGAATGAGCATGTCTAATGATATGGCTCCAAGTGTTGCATTGCTGTCTAAAATAGACATTTTTCAAAGTTATTGTATTCCTTTTCTTCTTTCTAAATATAGTCTGTTTGACTAATAACATCAAAATGGCATTATGGGAAAGTTTCCTCCCATATTAGAGATAGTGTGACCTTGAGTGACTTTAGCGCTGTTATACATCATACAAGACCTTAACAAGAAGCAATAAATAATAACAATAAAACGATAAAACGTTGAAGATAGATTTTAAAAGACGATGGAAATCTCACCAGGGTGTGTAATGTTTGTCAGAGAATTTATGATGGCATCATAATTTTTATTAGCATTTTCTGATTCCTGCAAGATAAGACAGATTCAAAAAAACACACACCATTGTATTAGCTATAAATAAACATATATAAATAAAACAAATGAGTCAGTTTACCTCGTAGAAAAACCCAAGAACAGCCACTCCAGAAGAGTCACCCACAGCCTGCTCTACAGAGTTGTATTGTTCTTTTATATGTACAACATGAAGCTGGAAAAGACAGAAAATGCATGAGTTCCTTATTGATACTTCAAAAAAGTAGCAAGAAAAACTGTACATCAACCTTATCCTGCAAAGCATCGGTAAATCTTCAGTGAATGTGCAAGACTTACTACTTGCTGTTTAAAGTAAATTGGTGCAATGAAGTGGTGCAATTATTTGGGCTACATACACTGTGTGTTTATGATTATGACGAGGAGTCAAAATCATATAAGAAAACCAGTTTGTCGTATCAAGCAGCATAAAAGTCTGTTTTGTACAACTAACTAGAAGTGAATGACTTCAGAAGTTTCACACACACACATTAAATGAACACACTCATTCTCACTCTAATAAGGGTGGTCTGCCTCTATCAACTTCTATGGCTATTGTTAGTGTGATTTAACTAACATATTCCTGGATTAACATCTATGTTGATTCTGGAACAACATTCCAATCAGCCAATCAGAATTAAGGGAAACATTTACAATTTATGTTAAGTTTAGGCTTACAGTTAGGAATATGTACTTCTACATAACTGTTATCCAACTATTATCCCTCTATGATTTTGTGAACAATTTACAGTTATGGTTTGGGCTAGAGGTAGGGATTACATTTTTTAATAAAAACTATGTTCCAGGAGATGTTAATTCAGGATCGCATTACTTTGTGTACTTGGCAAAATCACACCTATACCCTACAGTATTTGTATGTGTGAGGGTGTACTTTAAAGGGATAGCTGACCCAAAATTTAAGATTTACTCACCCTCAAGTGTTTTCAAACCTTTTATGCATTTCTTTTTTCAGTTAAACATAAAATAATTTTTTTGAAGCATGTTAGAAACCGGTAACCAATAAATTATTTTTAAATACATTGGAAACCACCATTAATGTTGGAAACCCTTGACCTCCATGGGATTTGTTTTTCAACATTTTTGTTGTGTTCAACTGATAAAATTAAATTCAAACAGGATTGTGACAAGTGAAGTAAATGATGACAGAATTTTCAGTTTTGGGTGAATTGTCCCTTTATGTCAATAGCTATTTTTCCATCCACCTATTTTTATGCACATTTTAGAGATGCGCATAAAAAAACAGTTGATAGAAAATGCAAGATGCGCAAAAATTTTGAAAATGCGCATAAAAAATATATGTGCATAACTGAGTAGGATAAACTTTTTATTTGATAAGATGAGCGTAAACTACGATGGAAACACTTTTACTAAACAAATTCCAGTATGCGCTTTAAAAAAAGTCATGTGATTTTGTTATGAGATCATGTGATGATAAAAATGAGTGTGAATGGACAAACCAGCAGGCTGAGCACACTGTAAAACATCTGAAATGTTGTTTTGGTCATTCTAAAAACACCGTAACCATCTCAGTATTAGTGTTATTATAATATTAATGACCTCCAGAATCAAGAGTGTTTGTGCTTCGCGTCTCACGCCCTCAAATGCCACCACGCATTCACTGCATGTCAGGATTGTCTTCTGAGGCGCAAGTTATTTATTAAATAAAGAAAAGATTCACACAGCTTCTCTTATTGCAGCAAATTCCGTTTTTATTGTTGATATTTGGCGCAAGATAATCAGGAAGTGATATTTTTGTTCGCTTTAACTCGTTGAATGGAAACGCAGCTTTATTCGCACGTTTTTTTATGTGATATTCCAGTTTTGCTCATAAAGTTAATTCGCATTTTTGGATGAAAACATAGCTAATGAGATCTTAGGGTCTCCCATTATGCCAAGATCACACTGGTTCTCCACAGACTTGAATAGGAAGGATTGGCATATCCAACGCAATCTCATGGCAATTCGTAACATTTTGATTAGTGGCTAATTGGGATGAATTCGTACGATCTAATTCGTACATATTAATACAATTTGCTCATCAGCCAATGACGGTTGGGTTTAGGGGCGGGGTTGGGTGCCACGCCTCCTTTTTAAAATCAAACATTTTCATATGACTGAACTCGTACGAATTAGCCACTAAACTGAAAAAACATAAAATACTTATGTTTTCTCGTGAGATCAGGCTAGCATATCATATGCATGCAAAAATGGATTGTGGCATATACATTGCATACAAAGCGAAAGTGTAAAGTCATGTTATTTGTATGCTGATTGATGAGATCAGGTTGGCATTACTATACTAAAAACAATCGCTGAATAACCAAATCGGAGATAATCTGTCATTTGTGGATCTTAATTCACCTCAAAATGTGCTGTGGGCAATATTAGCTACTGAAGTATATAAAGATCTGAATTTCCATTTTGTACCAGCAGCATTTTAGACCAGGTGTATTCATTTCAGAATACTATAATGTTTTACACTTACTTACTCCCAGGGCTGTTCATATCGAACTTGATATTTAGCTGCACCATGTTGGTGTTTCGTAACATCTAATTTTTACAAGGTGGGTCGTTAGCCCAACATTTAACCCCCAACCTGGAGGACCAGGACATACACTTATACACTACGGACAATTAAATTTACCTAATTCACCTATAGCGCATCTTTGGACTGTGGGGGAAACCGGAGCACCCGGAGGAAACCCACGCGAACACGGCGAGAACATGCAAACTCCACACAGAAATGCCAACTGGCCAAGCTGGGGCTCGAACCAGCGACCTGCGCCACCAATTTTAGGATGGACATTATATTTGAGCATTCAAACAAATTGTACTGTGCACTTATAATCAACAGAATGATATCATGCCTTGCGTGGAGTGACACTAATATTTTTTTCTTTACAATTATGTTTATAGTCATTGTTCTTGTTTTGAACAGGTCTTAATACCTCCATAGGGTATTTCTCTCCATCAATAGTATGTTCTGATCCAGGTCCTCCATTCTTGCCCCAGTGCAGGTGAAGCTGCTGAGCTTTGTAAGTGGATCCTAAATTGGCCCCATTAATTTTTGCTCTGTCCGGCAGGTTAATTTGCACTAAAATGACAAAACAGTGGTTATGAGATGCAATTAATAACGATAATTTAAGTTTTTTTCCTCATGAGATTTATTTTCCATGTTCTTAAGTAAAACGTACCTGTATGTCCATTGTTTACAATCACAGCATTGAGTTTCTCTTGATAGTCTGTAAACTGTACTGGGGTCAGTCGACTGTCTGCAGAAGCTTTATTTGTAACAATGTTAATTGGCGACTGTTTATTGTTTCCACATGCTCCGGCTACTATTGCCCAGTCATCTGGTCCTGTGTAAAAAAAGTATATTTGTGTCACAATCACACAATTATGATTCAAAAAATTATTAAAACAATTTTATTACTTCAAAAATAAAATAAAGTAAAATGCTGGAATATTACAATAAAAAAAGGTATTTTAATATTTTTTTAAATGTAAATTATCTCTGTGATGGTAAAGCTAGTACTCTAGCACTACTCCAGAATGACTTTAATGTCATAGAATTTATTTGTCTTCTTATTATTATTATTTTGAAAACTGTTGTGATGATTATTATTTTTGTTGAAGCTGTTTCAGAATGCTCAGATCAAAATTCAAAAGGTAATTTTTCTTAATGATGCCAAAGTAGAATGTTCTGTTTATCTTCACAACAAGAAAAATGATTGTATTATTCTCATTTTGTGCACACAATTAATTTCTTATTATTATCATCAACGTTTAAAACAGCTGTGCTGCATAATATATTTTGTAGAAATGTGATGATTCTTTTAGGATTCTTTAGTCATCAGTTTAATCATTAAACCAGTTTAATGCATGATATTTTAATATATGTAAATACCTGTAATTATTATTATTATTATTATTTACAACAACAATTATATTTTAAATAATAATTATTAATATAATAATAATGAAATTACAAATAGACTCCAAAGTTTTTTTATTCCAAAAAGCATTTATCCTAATAATTGAATACTAAACATTAAAACATGCAATGCTCACCTATACATGAGTGATTGGAGCAAGTTACTTGGGTCTGATAACACCACTCTGAAAGAAAAAAAAGTTTGGCCATTGTACAATAATTGTATTAAATGGTATAGATTTAATATATGATGCATATCAACATACAGAGTCATTCAGTTAAAAAGACAACAGGACAGCAACCTTCAAATACATTCAAGTCTATCATTTTTTTTTATCCTTTTCTATATTTTCACATTTAAATCAACAACTTATTTTCTAAGACTCTCATAAATATATAAACAGCCCATAAACCAATTATTAATAATATTTTGAACTCAGAAACATAATTCGACTAGGCCTTTACAGTAAAAATATTCATAAATAGCCTAAAACTAAAAACTAAAATTATACGAATAGATTCAAGGTGTCATTAAACTCTGCACAAATATGTTTAGCAGTAAATCTGATGAATTGACAAGTTATTTACCACACTTACCTGCACTTGAAGCAAACCTGCATAAAATAGCAAGTGTGGAAAGACAGAGAAAATTCATCCTTAATATTTGGACCTGGACGACAGCTAAAGAACAGGCCAGTGTCTTTCATGGTGGTATTTCGGTGGTGCTTTTTATAAGAGCTCTTTATCTCAGTGTCTCCTCCTTTCATGTTTTACAACACAAAACCAAGTGACCATAAAACTCATTTGTATTAGACGAATCATAAAGATTCCTGTTATATATATGAGTAATTCAGTCTGTCTAATCTAGTCTTGATGATAAAGATGCTCTCCACCCATAACAAACTTTCACTTGTTTTTAACTCCTACAAGAAAAGCGCTTATCAGTTATGACCGATTAATGGATAATGTTGTTGCATATTTTTGGAGCAGCAAACAAACATGACAACAGTCAAATTAAATGAGTGAAAACATGTTATTAAAATTAGTCATACAGGGATATACAGAATAATGTAACAACCAAAAACTGTAATTTTGAATTGAATGCAACAGGGTTCTCAGTCTCTGGTTGGCTCATATTTAGATAAATACTTACCCCATCTAGTGGTGTCCATGAGAATTAACATCTGGCTGATGTTCAGCATTTAGGCCTACATTATTTTCCACAGACTTGTAGACATACCTGCTAACATCCGTGTTTTTCCCGAGAGTCTCCAGTATTTCCCACCCATCTCCCGCCATCTTCCAGTTTTGTTTTTGCTCCTGGAATACTCCCGTAACTCCGTAATCCTATTAATCCTATTAATTCAATCCTGTTAATTCAATTAATCATATTAATAATGATGTATTAATATGTAAACTAAACATTTAACACTTATGTAAACTAAACTTTATTATAAATTAATGATGAGCAGCCAGACGGAATCTGCAGAGGTTTTTTGCAATTTCTGAGGAGAATTTTGGTAAAAATCTGCGGATTTCTGCGGAATTATTTTTGGAAGTCTCATAACTAAAACCTTAATTTGTGAAAAAAAAAAAAAAACCTTTTTATCTTTTATTTAATGCTTAAAATGCAAATCCAGTTAGATTCACTTTCTTTGGTAAACAAAAGCAAGTCTCTCATATAATATATCTATAAGAGACAGAAAGTATGACTTTACAAACTGCATTGTACATAAATCAGATAAACATTTTCATATGTCAATAATATTACTGTAGTTAATTTAAAAACTGAATAAATTTAGATTTACACACATTTACTCAAGTAAATAAACAGAATTAATGATAAGCTAAAAATCTGCGGAAATCAGCCGGAATTCTGCGGAAAATCTGCAGAATTCTGCGTGCGCAGATTCCGTGTGGGCCTAATGATGAGTTAAGGCATGCTAATCATGAACTAACTTTTAAGCTTAAGCTAAATGTAACCAACATGAACTCATGAGCTGCTCATGTATAATTATGGCATGACTTTACTCGGAGGGGCACATCACCATTAACTCATCCTTAACTACTCATGAACTCCTGCGTTTAAACTGTTCATGTTGATTTCGATAGAACCCTTTTCTATTGTTATTCAGTGTAAACGCACTTTGACTGGCGTACATTAGGAGTTCATGAGTAGTTAGGAATGGGTTAATGATGATGTGCCCCTCCAAGTAAAATCATGATATAATTATACATGAACATGTTGTGAGTTCATGATGGTTAAATTAAGCATAAACTAATGTGGCAATTAATACATTAACTAGCAAACATGAACTAACCAGTAATTAAGGTAGCTGTTATTCACACATGAACTCATGTTATAGTTAAAGTTAGTTCATGATTAGCGAATACATTAACTCATCAGTAGTCCATAATAATGTGAACTGAACTGACAATTCACTATAATCTTCCATGTGAAGCTGCTTTGACACAATCTACATTGTATAAGCGCTATACAAATAAAGATGAATTGAATTGAATTAATGTTTAGTTTACATATTAATACATCATTATTCATGTACTGTTATTGTAAAGTGTTAAAGAAATAAAACTTATTAAAAATAATACTTATATTTTCATGTCTGATATTATTATTGAATCTTTATAAATTAAAGGGTTTTAAACTTTTACAAACTATTTTTAACACATCACATGGCAATGGACAAAAACAGCACCATATCTCAGGAGTAGTAAACCTTAAAGACTAAAAAAAAGACAACAGTAAACAATACTCATACAGTACACTTGTAAACAGTAATTTAGAAACATATTAGTTAAAATTGACTTTTTAACTGTCTGTTAAATGTGTTGAAACCAAAACGAGGTCATTTAGCTTGTCTAACATGTGAAGACAAAGAAGTTAATTGAATTAACCCTTGTCTAAACCTGTCTGGGTAATACCAATCTTTTCATGCAGTTAGTTAAAAGACACTATCTGTACAGTAGTGTGTATTTCAGGAGTTAATCCAGTGTTGTACAGAAATAGGTGTTTAATGCACATCCAGACTCAAGCCCTCCTGCTGGAACAGTGAGAAGATATTTCACAGGTCAAGCACCGCAGTTGTTGTAAAACACTTTAAAGTTCATGGTGGAGTTGATAAGGGGTTAACTGGTACCAGAGAACTGTTAAATGAGTGATTTGTGTGAGTGATAAAAAAAGAGGCAAACAATGTCCCAGATTTGACCTTTAGATTCAACCTTCAACTTTCAGAAATACAACACTAAACACTGTGCACATGCAAACTGCTGCTGAATTTTAAAGTGGGCGGTCGCTTTTCTTTTTCTTTTTCATCCTTCGGCACTATCATGCCTTAGGTATTGTTTTTTATTACAACTAACAAATCTTCATAATCCAGTCTTTCTTCTCTTAGATATTGAAAGCTTACCTATTAAAGAGTAACTACTTTGTAACTTTTATTCATGTATTCGTCATTTATTTTTACTACAACTGAATACCTTTCATCTTTAGATTTCAATGTTTTACCATTGTCCAAGACACAAATGTATAATAAAACATAATAATAAAAGCTTTGTGAATACTGTGAATTATTATATTTGAAAACAGTCCAAATCTATTTGACGTCATCATAGCAGCAGTAAAAGGGGCATTTCTAAGTATATTTCTTGAGCTACTTATATTCTGGCAGTCCAGCTTTCTGGTGAGTGTCTGAAACCCTCTTTTACAAGGTGATGACAAGAATATTGCATCTTTACAATGACTTTAACTCATTCATGTCCACAAAAGACAAATGTACAAGAACACAGAATAATGTGGAGAATCTTAATGGACAATAGGTTCGTTTACTGCAGCTGGAAATGACCACCAGTTCAGCGCTGAACAGGATAAGGATCTGTCTCAGCATACAGTGCCTTGATGTAACTTTTGGTAATGAAAATAAATTATGTATATTAAGCAATCGAAAGGTAGAGTTGAAGTCTCGTGGTTGCGTGGTGTTCTCTACAACACATTGAGCTTGGGGTTGGTCTCTTATTAAGCTACATTACAAAGTAAATGTACATTTTGCAAGTTTATCAGAAACATGCAGGTCTTTCCCTGCAATCATCACTCAATCAGACAGCAATGTGTATGCATGCAGGACAATAATCATCTCCACACAGCAAAACAAGTAAAGCAGTTAATTCAAGCTGAAAACACTGAAATAATGAAACGGCAGCCCATCGTCCTGATCTAAACCTGATTGAAAATCCTTGGCAACAAATGATAGATCAAGGCCCGATCGCCTTCAAATTCAGTTTTTTTTTTTTTTCGATTTTTGTCTGAGGGGGAAAAAACCCGTAATGCAGTAGGCAGGGCTGAAATGTGTCATACAAACATGGTGGCTGAGAGAAAAGAACAGTTTTATAAACACCCGGAAAACAGCCTTCTTCAGCCTGTTGCACCCCAGATGAGAAGTGCCACATCTTCGCATTGTTTTCTATTTTTTCGAACAGACACTGAATGGCACCACCGGTGTGTGTACACTCATATAAACCAATTAACCAAAGGAAGCTCAAAGGTGTTTAGAAGTCAAAACTAACTACCCAAAAAAAGTTTGTTTTGGTAAGCTGTTTCAAACAGCCGAAATGAACTCTAAACAAACTTTGTCATGGCAAAATGACAATTTTTTTTCATTCCTTAATTAATCGTAGGGCTGCGCAATATATCGTTTCAGCATTGATATCACTTTTTGCGAGTCTGCAATAGTCAAATCACAGGGATCTACAATGTAGTTGTGATTATAGTTGACCAGACATTACAGTTAACATCATAGTGGAGTAATTTCATATTTTTAAATTAAAGTTTATTATTTACATGTGTTTTTAAGACCTGACTGTAAAAATGTGAAGCAAATTTAAGCCATTTGGGCACAATAAATGAAATGTTTGTAGCTTAAAGATGAATTGTACAATGTGGTTGGGCGATGTCGACCAATTTGACATTGTAATTGTACATCAATCGTCTAATGTGAAACATTGCGATGGACGATGGCATCATTTTCATAGACGGTGGTGAATTAATTAATTCATAACGAATTAATTATTTGTAGCCTACCATTTCAACTACCTGACCCGCATGGTCTTTGTTTTACCCATAATAAAATCATAAATAAATAAAGTTACACACAAATTACCACCTGTCAATCACTTTTTCCGCTGGACTCTGGCATGAATAGGCAATTGTGATCTGTGTCGTCATAATGGTGTCAACAAACTTGGTTGGTAAGTACAAGCATGAAAGCGAAAGACTGAAGCAGTGTACTAGGACTTAGGATTGCCTTCTGAGGCGCAAGTCATTTATTAAATGAAGAAAAGATTCACGCAGCTTCTCTTATTGCAGCAAATTCCGTTTTTACTGTTGCTATTTGGTACCAGATAATCAGGAAGTGACGATTTTGTTCGTTTTGACTCGTTGAATGGAAACACTGCTTTATTCGAACATCTTTTATGCGATAATCCAACGCTATCTCACGGCCAATTCGTAACTTTTTGATTAGTGGCTAATTCGTATGAATTCGTACGATCTAATTCGTACAAATTAGTACGATTTGCCCATCACCCAATGACGGTTGGGGTTAGGGGTGGGGTTAGGTGCCACGCCTCCTTTTTAAAATCGTACATTTTCGTACGACTGAACTTGCACGAATTCGTACGAATTAGCCACTAAACTGACAAAACGTAAAATACTTACGTTTCCTCGTGAGATCAGGCTGCATAATCCAGTGTTTTTGGATGGAAACATAGCTAATGATTAATTTGAATTATTCAGCTTGACATGTTTACTGCTCCAAAATATTTTAAAAGTTTCTCAAGATAAAATAAATTGTGTTCAAAGCGGGAAAAAGGTTTTTATTTTTTACCCAAACATTTAAAAAGAACTTATTTTAGAGCAGTTATCACAATACTATAAATCCGTAATATTTTTATCCAAGGTTATCATACTGTCAGAATCTTATACCGGCCAATGCCTACAGTCAACATCACTATCTATTGTGTATTTCATTTTATATCAATAAACTAGCACACATTTGAAAAGTATGTTTAAATGCATTCACTTTCCAAAATCCACAGAGAAAACTGTCCACATTGACATTTAACTGAATGTCTGTTACTCATGTATGACCGTTTTCTTTGTCTTTACAGCACTAGGTACGTTATGACAGTACATCACAGAGAAGTGTATGCACATCCCCCACTTCCTTCTGTGCGTGTCAAACGAGATTTTGAGGTTTGGGTTGTCTAGACAACAAGTCCGTCTCATAAACATCACATTCAGGGAAATGAGAGAACGGCTTGCTCTTTATCAAAGTATAAAAACTCAGGGGAGCCTGGGACAATATGTGTTTAAATCCAAGCACCAAAGAGACAGGAGTGAGGGAGAAAGAGAAAGAGAGTCTGATATTACTTTTAATTAGATGTTGTCATATCTGTGAAGGTAATATTTCAAACCAGCTGGCTTTTATCATCTTTACTGTAATGCATTGTAAAATTAGCAACCCTGATTTTAAATTATAATCTGACATTTATATGACACATCATCCTCACCACACCCTCATATTTGACTCAAAGTATATATTAATGTGCTGATGAAACGGTGTGGTTTTGTACAACATACTAACAACCCTCCCCCTCAGGAAACAGCTCTACAAGTGCAGCGAACTACATTATGCTATTTATCTGAATCTCTAATAAACGAACACAAAAAAAGCACACACAAACATCTTCCTCTGATGATATTTCCTCATAAACTAACATCTGCTATTAAACTAATGTAATAATGTGTGTTTAAAGACACAATGAGGAAGCCTGATGCAATCTGATCACATGTTTGCTAGACTTCCTCTTTATTTCTTTGTGTGATGTTGAGGTATGCTCCAGACCAAGGCTTTATTCTGTCATTTCAGATCGGTCTTTTATCGGTTAAAATGCCCTTAAAAGGAATTGATTTGAGTCTGTCTTCAAACGAAACTTGCTGTAGTCCAATAGGCGTGCATTTGTGCTTCTTCAAGACAGAGACGGCAGGGCCTCTTCCTGTGGTTTGCACCATGTGGCCTAAAAAGTGTTAAAAGGCGACAACTTCTTTCTCTTTTCTCTGTTGTTTCCGGGACCAAGTAGGCAGAGAGCTGGTAAGTCACTGCTCTTCGGTTTAATCTAAATTTTTAGATATATATAAACATTCATATCACTATGTTTGCTAGTTTTATAAACTTGTTACACTGTATAGAAAGGCGAACTGCCTGATTTTATCTGCGAATAGGAGGTGAATTTTGTAAAACTTAAATTAATTATGACAAAATACAATTAACACTTGTTTTTTATTATTATAAATGCTAAAACATATTTGTTTATTTTACTAATAGCTGTAAATAGCATTACAATAAATAAACATTTGATACAAACGGAAACCTTTTCACCTTAAACACATTTTGTACATAGAAAGTAGCAGCAGTACTGGAAGATTTACGCATTATGCACCTTTAAAATAATTCATTACACATAGCATATTTAATTTTCATCTATAACAGTAAAAAACACACCTCACGATCTGCGGTGGCTACTATAATCAAAAGAAGCCTTAGCAGCTCAACTTATATCCATATTTAAACAGTATTTGACATGTTTAACCACACCAGTTTGTTCTGCTTTCTTACAGGTTTAATAATCGGTGTAAAACAAGCACATGGAGTTAAGAGGAAGCGTGTAAAAGTGTCGACTGGAGAGTGAAGACGAGAAGAGGCGGGAAGGTCAGAGGTACAGTGCAGTCACTCATAAAGTAGACAGCACTACTAAACTTCTCTACACAGTGTAGTGTTTCCTACTTTATGGATGAGTGTACTGTTGGCGGCGATGGACAGTCTTGGATGCTGAATATGAACGTGTAATTTATGAAGTATTAATTATGATTTTGATTCTCGAACATTTTTATAAGTGTTTACTTGTAACGTTACGTATGTTAACTTGTACATGAATTAACGTTGGTTATGGAACAGGAACTGAAGTAATAAATGAACCATAAAGAAGACCTGTGAGTGCATTTGCTGCTGTTATTTTAATTTTATGTTTTGATTTTGGATAAACTTGTGTTTACTCACCCTCATGGCGTCCGTAAGATGTTTTTACGTCAGGTTCACAGTGGTTTAATCATTTTTTAAAAGACATTTTCTCGTTATATTATTCCATTTAGGCTTTTTCACACACAATCTGAAAGCTCAACTGCGCCTGCTTGACACGAGAACAAATCTCATTGGTCATTGTAGGAGCTCAAACGTAGGCGTTATATGCAAAAGACTAATCTCATCTGGTTCTCCCGTTTGACCTAATTTAAATGCCGTGTTGAGGCCTACTAAATGACAGACTTTTCACGCGATACATTTTTTAGTATGTAAATTTATACTTCTTTTAGTTAGATTAAGCTTGTCATTTTTTAATGAGTTAAAATAAATGTAGGCTACATGATAAATATTTTTGGTTACTTTTTGAAGCATATTTATTTTAAGTTACAAGAATAATATATATATATATATATATATATATATATATATATATATATATATATATATATATATATATATATATATATATATATATATATATATAGTAATATACAGTTGCAATCAGAATTATTAAACCCCCTGAATTATTAGCCCCCCTGTTTATTTTTTTTCCCAATTTCTGTTTAACGGAGAGAAGATTTTTTGCAACTCATTTCTAAACATAATAGTTTTAATAACTCATTTCTAATAACTGATTTATTTTATCTTTGCCATGATGACAGTAAATAATATTTGACTAGATATTTTTCAAGACACTTCTATACAGCTTAAAGTGACATTTAAAGGCTTAACTAGGTTAATTAGGTTAACTAGGCAGGTTAGGGTAATTAGGCAAGTTATTGTATAATGATGGTTTGTTCTGTAGACTATCGAAAAAATATATAGCTTAAAGGGGCTATTAATATTGACCTTAAAATGGTTTTTAAAAAATGTAAAACTGCTTTTATTCTAACCAAAATGAAACAAATAAGACTTTCTCAAGAAGAAGAAAATATTATCAGACATACTGTGAAAATTTCCTTGCTCTGTTAAACATAATTTGGGAAATATTTAAAAAAGAAAAACAAATTAAAGGGGGTTTAATAATTCTGATTGCAATTCTGATTCCGATTTTTTTTTTGTGTTTGTATGTAGTTTTATATTGAAACTAATTTAATGACATTACAAAAATAGACTAAATCATATAAAGCCATCAATATTCAGGCCCGTAGCCAGGGGGAGTTCTGGTGGTTCGAAAGACCCAGCCCCCGAAGTCCAGAATTTGGCCCCTATATGAACTAATTAGTCCCGTTTTTGACAGTATTTCATCATAAATTGTGAAAATAACTGATGGAAGAAGGCTTTAGGACAAATTAAATTTTTAATTATTCAAATTTACAAATTCTGGCTGAGGTTTGTTATTTACCTACCGGCTACAGTTTTAAATGTTTTTTAGTTGTTTTTTTTTAATAAGTTTTAACATATTCTTAATTGTTTTTGTTAATGTATAGAGCTAATAATGTATGGTGCTAATAACACGCCAAAACAATCTGAATTTGAATTGTGTAAATTTGAATTACTAACAATTGTAATTTATTAAAACGGAATATTATATGCCATTAAAAAATGCTTTGAATTTGAATTTGTTAACTTGAATTTGAATTTCATAACTTGAATATTGAACATCTGAAATTTAAGACAACTGAAGTCAGTTTTTTAAAGACGTATTTTCTAATTCAGATTGTTTTGGCATATTGTTCTCTCCATATTAATGATGCATGATGACAAATTTGTATTATAAGAATAAGTATTTTTTCATACTTCTTTATTCAAAATGTTTAATTAAAAATTCTAATCTCATAACATTATTTATAAAACTGTAATAAATTAGTTTAAACGCCATTTCTAAATAAACACTTTGTGTTAAATCAGTTTGGTAAGCACTTTGACAAAATTGTAGGAAATGTATTTGTTGCATCAAAATATGTGGTTATGATCACCATCCGACAAGCTAATACAGTAAATAATGCTTAAAATGTCACTAAAATGCAGTAGTGAACCACATGACTTTATAAAAATTTGGGAGAATAACTGCAAAAAGATCGACTTTTTGAGAAACCACTCTTTTAGGCTGGCTACGGGCCTGATATATATATAAAAAAGACAAAAAAAGTATAAAACAACAGTTATTAAATGAACAGTGTTTTAAGGCTATATGCAAGCTGCTTCTGAAAATCTTTTGTATTAATCAGAAATTAATTCCTTTAATGTACTTAACCGATGCTAAGGTTAGTGCGCACACTATACTGTCATGTACATTGTAGGAAACAAGACACATTATATTGTTAAAAAAATGAAAAGAAAATGAAAAAGCAAGACTGCAGCTTGTCACGCTCTCAATCTGAGTTCAATCTCCTGTTCCTAATTTCTGACTGTTCATTTCCTTTAATCCCAAGGCAGAGGTTGCAAAAAGTTTGATGGCACCAGACCTCGATAACCATGAAGATCCCCCTGGATCAATATAAAACAGAGTTTCTTATTTAATGATCTGGAAAAAACAAACATGCATATATGTAGACTACAGATGGAGTCATAGTACTCACATAATAAAATCCATCACAGTCCATTTCCCCAAAAACATATATGATGTCTCCTGCACGAAAGGGAAGCTCGTCCTAAATTAGACAACAACCAAAAACACAACTATATATAAATATTATATGTACAGTTGAAGTCAGAATTATTAGCCCCCCCCTTTGATTTTTTTTCTTTTTTAATTTTTTCCCAAATGATGTTTAACAGAGGAAAATTTTCACGGTATGTCTGATAATATTTTTTCTTCTGGAGAATGTCTTATTTGTTTTATTTTGGCTAGAATAAAAGCAGTTTTAAATTTTTTAAACCATTTTATTTATACAATAACATATTGTACAGTATAATGTATTTATACATTTATACAATAACTTGCCTAATTACCCTAACCTGCCTGTTTAACTTAATTAACCTAGTTAAGCCTTTAAATGTCACTTTAAGCTGTATAGAAGTGTCTTGAAAAATATCTAGTCAAATATTATTTACTGTCATCATGGCAAAGATAAAATAATTCAGTTATTAGAAATAAGTTATTAAAACTATTATGTTTAGAAATGTGTTGAAAAAACTTCTTTCCATTAAATGGGGGGGGGGGGGGGGGTAAGCAAGGGAGCTAATAATTCAGGGGGTTTAATAATTCTGACTTCAACTTTATGTCAGTTTATTCTTTTTATTTTGAGACTTTAAAAAAATTAATGTTGTACCTCTATTTAACATAAATAGACCTATTCCAATCAACCTGATGTAGCTGGATAACCAGTTTATGTGTTGCTAAATAAATAAATAAATAAATAAATAAAATAGTAGTTTTTCTTTAATTAATATTAACAATGATTTACAAATGCATAACTTATTGTAAGCTACTTACCATGCTTATCATATTTCTAAAATAGTAAAAAAAAACAAAAAATTATCAAATATTAACAATGTATATTTATTAAATATTAATAAAATTATGCATTTATTGCAGAAAAAGTATAAGTAATTTATGTAAACATTTAAAGCATACAATAAATATGTAATATAAAAAGCAATATATAACATGTTAATAATTTAAATATACAAAATACATTTAAAAAAATAATATATTATTAAATAATTATTAAAAATAAAATTAATTAATTTTAATTAGTAATTTTAGAATACCAAATGTTATTGTATATTTTTATATTAAATGTAATGTCAGATGGAATCAATAAAAACAATACAAAATGTAGGTAAAATATGGTAAAGAAAAAACATTTTAGAGTGAATATATTCAAGATATATTGTATAATTGTATATAGTATTGTATAATAATATAAATATAAGAGAGAGTGAGAGAGAAAGAGAGAGAGAGAGAGTACACTTTATTCTGATTTAGTATTATTATTATTAATAGTAGTAGTAGTAGTAGTAGTAGTAGTAGTAGTATTTTAATGTGTATTTTTATTTAATTATTAATATTTATTTTATTAAAAAAAATTATTTATTTAATTTAATTTTTTTTACTAGAGAGAGAGAGAGAGAGAGAGAGAGAGAGAGAGAGAGAGAGAGAGAGAGAGAGAGAGAGAGAGATATACACTAACCTCAATATCTATGTTTGGAGAACTTTCCCAAGGATCATAATCAAAGATGGCCACCATCCTGTGGACCTTCTCACCATCTGGCCCACTGGAAGTCTCACTGGGTGCTAATAATAATCACACAAACAAAAGCCATAAATCAAACATTTAATCCATTCAAATGTACTATAATTAATAAAATGAATGATTTATTACATGCTTACCTATTGAAGGTGTCTCCTCAGGTAAAAACCCTTGCTGGATCAGACGAAGTTTAATCTCTCCATCATCCACAGGAATCTCAGACACCATGTTGCTTGGCACAAAACCACAGCGAGCACCCGTCTCTCCATTATAGAAGCCGTCCGCATCTTTATCTCCATAAACCTACAACACCAAACATCCTGCTGTTTCTGAGGCATCCCGACACAGCACGGGTAACAAAAAGTACTTATCAAATGAAGAGAAAAATTAATGATCTGTCCTTTTTTAAAAAAAAGCAGTTTCTCATCTACAACCCCAAATCATAAAAAGTTGGGATGGTACGGAAAACGCAAGTGAAGAAAGTAGTGAAATTTACTTTGACTTGTATTTCATACAGACAATATAACAAACATTATTTAATGTGTTCCTCATGATTTGTTTTTCTAAATAAAAAAAGGAATTCCAGTTTTGGGTCTTGCAACACATTTAAAAAAAAATTGGGACAATAACAATTTAGGGTTAATAATCAGTTAAACTGGTTTAAAATAATGAAGTAATTTAAAACAGGTGTTGCAATTATGATTAGGTACAAAAGCAGCATCCAAGAAAGATCTAGTCCTTTAGGAGCAAAATGGGCCGAGGATTACAAGTTTGCCAACAAGTGCATAAAGGACAAGGGCATAAAAATCAAGAATCGTCATTTATCTATAAGCGATATCAGCACATGGGCTCAGGACTTCTTTGGCAAACCTTTGTCAAGTACAACAATATGTGCATTACATCCATAAATGCCAGTAAAAAAACTGTATTGTGTCAAAAGGAAGCCCTATGTTAACAGTGTCCAGAAGCGCCGTCGATGGATCATCACACAGTGGAAACGTGTACTGTGGTCAGATGAGTCTGTATTTCAGGTATTTTTTTGGGGGAAATGGACGCTGTGTGTTCCAGACCGAAAAAGAAAAGGATCTTCCAGACTGTTACCAGCAAGTCTAAAAAGTACATAGAGATTTTGGAGCACAATATGCTGCCTTCTTTTGCAGGGACGCCCATGCATATTTCAACAAGACAATGCAAAATCACATTCTGCACACATTACAAAGTCCTGGCTGTAGAGAAAGAGAATAGAGATAATTGACTGGACTGCCTACAGTCCAGACCTGTCTCCAACAGAGAATGTGTGGCACATTTTGGTACGCAAAATGCGACAATGAAGACCCTATACTGTTGCCCACTTTAAGACTTGTTTGCAGGAAGAATGAGACAAAATTATACCTGAAACATTTCATCACTGGGTGTCTTCAGTCCCATAAACATATTTTAAGTGTTGTGAAAAGGAATGGCAACATTACAAAGTGGTAAATGCTTTAATGTTCCAATGTTTTTGAAATGTGTTGCAAGAACTAAAATTGGAATACATGTTTTTTTTTTAAATCATGAGTGACACATTAACTAATGTCTGCTGTATTGTCTGCAATGAAATATCAAGTCAAAGTAAATTTTAAAATCACTACTTTCTTTTTTTATTTGCGTTTTCCATAGTGTCCCAACTTTTTCTGATTTGGGGTTTAATAACAATTACTATAATAATTATATAATTATAATTATTAATAACTCTGTTATATTCTGTTTTATCTGCTCTGTTTTGAATTGTTTTATTTGTACACTAAAAAAATACTGGGTTGCTTTAACCCAATGTTGGCGAAACATTGGGTTACAAAGCGTTGTTCCATATTTCATCCATCTTTGGGTTTAAACAATCCAACATTATTTAGAGTGCAATTACCACATTCCATTCTATTCTAGTTTATTCTACAGTGTCCCATGTGCAATTAGCAAATTCCTCATACATAATGTAAACAATTCTATTCTATTCTATGCTGTTCTATTCAACCTGACACTTGCATATTCTATTCTGTTGTGCTCTGTTAATTCCCATTTGCAATTAGCATATTTAGAACATATACATATTTAGACACTATTCTATTAAATTGATCTATACTCTTCTAATAAATTAATGCACACTGTAAAACCTAATAAGTTAAGGTAACTCCATTTGAGGAAACCGATTGCAACAAACCATTTAAGTTCAAAAACTAAACCTAATGAGTACTGTGAACTTAATCCATTTGAGTAAATGAAGCAATTTGAGCACAGTAAAACCCAATAAGTAAAGAGAACTCAAACCAACTTACTCCAGTTAAGTTGAAGTAATGAGGTATTGAAATAACCCATTACCTTCAACACTGAGTTCAAAACTCTTTTCCAATGAGTAGAATTAACTTTTAGCCAATTTTGAGTTAACTACACTTATTTCATTTGATAAAGTTGACTGTTGGGTTTTACAGTGCTCTTGAATTTCTTTCATTTGAATAGATAAATATATTTCATAAATAATATATCATATTTTAATTTTATTCTATTCTAATATTGGTTCATTTTCCATTTGGAATAAAAGCATGAAATGATAAGGAAAATGTTTCCACAATGTTAAATAATCTTAGTTAATGTTCATTTCAACATTTATTAATAAATCAATTATTAATTTTAACATCCAAAGATTGGATTGAATCTAACAAGAAATTTGAAGTTAAAAAATCATTGACTTAAAATTGCAAGGCAAGTTGCTGCACAGCTTTTTTAAATTTACTCAACTTAAATCAACTTAAGTTGAGTCGACTTTTCATTTTTTACAGAGCTTGAATGAACGTCTGTATTTTATCTTCAATAACATCAATGAAGATTAGTTACACTGTAATAAATGCATTGCTTATTAATAGATGTCTGTATACCTATCACAAAACATCCAAGATGATAGTTTGACCCAAATGTACTCGTGCTTTATTACACTATAATAAGAATAAAAAGCTCTTTACTTTGATGATCTGTCCTTGTTCGAAAGGCAGTTCCTCCTCCATAGTTTCTGGGTTTGGTGACATCAGTGCAGGGTTGTATGAGAACAGAGCCACAAAGAGGCGCACGTTCGGATCATACATATCCCTCTCTGATTCCCACTGCTCTATATCCTCCGGCGTAGCGACCCGAAGACCATCCGGATCCAGATAAACATCCAGCCCGATCATTCCAGTTTGCTTACTCTGCGCTTGCTTCTGCTCCACTGATGTCCCCTCAGCAGGCAGACAGGTGGTTAGCAAACACCCATATGCTCACTTTAGCTTTAGCATTAAGAGAAGTAGCCGGGCTAATCTCCCTGAGTCTAATCCTCTTGGTGGGAAATGGATCAATTTGGCATGGGACGTCCTCCAACTGCTATTTTAACACGTCAGAGTCTAGTTTTTTTGTACAATTCTTAAGTGAATGAACAAGTTTTGAGTTATATTGAGAATTGCTGGATGATTTGAAGCATGGGGAACAGGAATAAGAGTCTTCCAGTGAATTTGGCCCAATCCTGCTGTGCACAGCCCTGTCGTTTAGCTGAGCCATCCGTTCAGGATTCTGCCAAGTAGAGCTCGCTGTTAACTGCATTATCCTCCAGGAAGTGACCCAGCACATCATCTTCACCTCGTTGGGACAGTGCTTTGTGAACCGCAAAAGGTTTGCATGGGTCAACCTACAGTATAAGGAGAACAAAAAACACTGTGGAGATATTGTATTAAAGTAGAAATCACGGTAATGCGAGAGAACGGGTTCTGCCGTTAACTGGTAAATTAACCACCATCTTTTCTCTTTTGTTCTGTTTAATTCTACTGTATTCTATAGAAATTTGTTTTGTTTATACTTGCCATATTCCTAATACTTCTACATTATATACATTTCTATTCTGTTCTGTTCTATTCTATGTTAAAATCTAATAGTTGTGATTATTATAATTCACACACTGCCATGTTCTATTCTATTCTAGTTTATTTTAGAATTTCCAATTTGTAATGGTCATATTCCTTCTATTACATTTCATATTCTATTCTATTGTGTTGTATTCAGTTATGTAGTGTACTGTTTGAAATGATTATTTTCATTCTTTCTGTATTCAACACACATCCGTGTTCTATTCTATTCTATTCTATTCTATTCTATTCTATTCTATTGTGTTGTATTCAGCTAAATGATATCCTGTTTGTAATTACCATATACTTTTACTTCCATATTTCACACACTCCCATATTCTATTGTATTGTATTCTATTTGTGTTGTATTCAATTATATAATGTCCTCTTTTTTAAATTACCATATTTCTTACATCTATACATCCTTACATCTATTCATTCATTAGTCCCTTAATTTATCAGGGGTCACCACAGCGGAATGAACCGCCAACTATTCCGGAATATGTTTTACGCAGCGGTAACCCAGCACTGGGAAACACTCATACACTCTTGCATTCACACACGCACTCGTACACTATGGCCAATTTAGTTTATTCAATTCATCTATGGAGCATGTCTTTGGACTGTGGGGGAAACCGGAGCACCCGGAGGAAACCAATACCAACACGGGGAGAACATGCAAACTCCACATAGAAATGCCAACTGGCCCAGCCTAGACTCGAACCAGCGACCTTCTTGCTGTGAGGTGAAGGTGCTAACCACTATGCCACTGTCCCACCTCTTACATCTATTCTACAACTCCAAATAAAAATAAAAAGAGGGACAGTATGGAAAATGCAAATAAAAAATGTATTCTTGTATTTCATTGCAGACGATACAATAGCACATTATTCATGATTTGTATTCAGAGATCACGATTGTTCAGCTTAGGCTTGTGCCCTTGTCCTTTAAACATTGAAATTCCTCCAGATTCCTTCTTTTAATTATGTTATGCACTGTTGAAGGTGAAATATCCAAATGTCTTATTATCTTTCTTAGATGAACTTTGTTCTTTGTTTTTAAACATTTTCAATAAATTTCTCACATATTTCGTCACCTTAGAATAATAAGGTTCTATCTGACATTTTTTTCAAAATTGAGTTATTCACATATTCTTATTAAATGACAACTTATTTACATTATGGGATTTTTTTTTTATAAGTTGTTTACATTTTAAGATGTTATATTTCAGGGGTGTCCAAACTCGGTCCTGGAGGGCCGGTGTCCTGCATAGATTAGCTCCAACTTCCTTCAACACACCTGTCTGGAAGCTTCTAGTATACCTAGAAAGAGCTTGATTAGCTGGTTCAGGTGTGTTTAATGGAGGTTGGAACTAAAATATGCAGGACACCGGCCCTCCAGGACCGAGTTTGGACACCCCTGTTTTATTTAAAAAACAAAAAAGGTTTTATCTACAAAGTCGAACTCTAGGTGGCTCCATAAGGTTCTTTCTGTGAGCCAATCAGCATTTCAAATGCACGCACAAGGACCAATCAGGATCAGCTTTCTTTGTCCTTTTGTCGGATTGCTTTGTTGACAGTGGGAAAGACCAGAAAGAAACACAAAAGTCAGAGTCAACTAAATAATGCAGCACCAAACAAAATTGGGAAGAAACCTGAAACTGAAAAGATGTGTGTCAATGTGACGATTTAGAAGCGTTTTGACAGTTAGATGAAATGTTAAATTTTACATTGTTGAAAAAGAAAAAGTTATTAAAAATGTAATAGGCATCACAATGGCGCAGTGGGTGGCATGATTGCCTCACAGCAAGAAGGTCGCTGGTTCGAGCCTCAGCTGAGTCAGTCGGCATTTTTGTGTGGAGTTTACATGTTCTCCCCGTGTTCGCGTGGATTTCCTCCAGGTGCTCCGGTTTCCCCCACAGTCCAAAGACATGCGGTATACTGTAGGTGAATTGGGTAAGTTAAATTGTCCGTATATGACTGACATATGCTGGATAAGTTGCCGGTTCATTCCGCTGTCGTGACCCCAGATTAATAAAGAGACTAAGCCGAAAAGAAAATGAATGAATGAATGAAAAATGTAATATAATAAATGTGAAATATTTTTGTTTGTGTATATATAGTCAGTAAAACATTTTTCAGTGTTTATTAAACTCATTTGCTCATTGTCTTGGGTGATGTTTTCTTTTAAAGTCTTTAAATTTGATATTAAGCCTTGCAGCGCAAATACTTCATGGGGCATATAATTCAATAAATATAATTCAATGATTCATATCACGCACGTAATTCAATAAAAATTACCATATTAATTACATAAATTTAACATCTGCACTGGACAAAATATTTAGCACCGCCTACACAAAATATTCATTCTAAAACATTAAATAAATTTTATAGAAAGCAAAAATTTTACTTTCTCAAACACCAATTTTTATTTTTTATTAAATTCATAAGCAGGCTGATTGTATTTTTTGAGAAGTAATGCTTCAATGAATGATCTGCCAGATAGAACCTGATAATTCCAAGCCGAGGCGGACAGGCATAGGGAGCACCGGGACATTTCCCGGGACATTCTCTCTCATTATTCAGCTATTAAGCATAACAGAAACAAATTCGATGATCCTAACTTACCTAAAAAAGAAAATGTTTAGTCACATTAACATCTGACTTTTTTTTAATGGTTATGTGCCTTTTTATACAGTGTATGTAAACATCTGGTTTCAACTGTATTCCTGACAGATCTATCAACAATAATCTGTTCTATTGCTTTTTTGTTGTGAAGTTTCCTGTTTCTAATTGGTATTTTCCTTACATGCACCATATTCTGATACTGTTCTATTGTATTTAGCAATTTCTCATGTGTAATTACAATATTTTATTCTATTATGTTGCATTATGTGCTATTCTGTAATTTTTTTATTTTAAATATATACATTTTAATATTTACTACAGTGGCATATATTCCATCTTTATAAGGTTTATCTGTGAAAATGTTCAATTTAATATGTATAGAGGTCAACAACAGTGTAAAGAGAGTTTTAGAGGTAAATTAAACATTTTCCCAACCTCATGTGACAACTAATCTCAGTCTCTATTGGACAGGTTTTGCAAATGACCCTTATGAAAATGTTGTTTGTCTGCTGAACTGCTCTATAACCTTCCTGTGCATGGGCAAAATATGGGACACGTTATCCAAAATGTTCAGTAAATGTGTCATCCCCCAAATCCTCTGCTCCATACAGGAGAGGTGCTAGATATGGTAATAAGGGGTGACTCATTCCCCCATATTGCATTCGTTCTTAGAAGACCTCTGATGGGCCATCATCATCACTGCTGATATGTGGCCTATTGACTCCCATATAAGGACTATTACATCATGAGTGAGGCACCTATATGGCAAGCCGTTTTAACATTAATTCTTTAGAACTACCATTTACGTTACTTAGTATCTAGGTAGTTTATTCAGAATAAAACGGATATATTTGTTGTTACTAGTACCATTTTTTCAATTTTACATAAGTCAACATTTTTATTATTAATAGTTTATCTTTATCAAGAAGTACTTAGAAGTGCGTTTGTGGAAGGCAGCAATAAATTAAGAAATGCAGACCAGAGACAGCAGCGCTAGAGGAGTACCAGCACTGTTGACACTTTTTTTTGCAAAGTTAGTGCAAAATCAGGGATTCCCCTTAAATCATTTTTAAGATTATTATTACAAACATCATTACATGTTAAAATGTGTTGTTAGGTTGCGTAAAATAATGAGCTTGTTTTCGTTAAGTATACAATTTTTGTGCTTCGTAAGTTGCGGTGCAGTAGAACAGTGTTTCTCAATCCTGATCCTCACTAATTCATTTCGATGTGATTCAAATGGTCCAGGACATGCGCTTGTTAAGTGGGATGTCACACGAAGCGGCTTCCCGGTCTATGCGCTATATTAAACTGTATGAGGAGGCACAACAAATGCTAATAATAAACGTCTACAAAGCCATGTAATACTATATATATATATATACAGTTGAAGTCAGAATTATTAGCCCCCCTTTTTTAAAGATTTCCCAAATGATGTTTAACAGAGCAAGGAAATTGTCACAGTATGTCTGACAATATTCTTTCTTTTGGAGAAAGTCTTATTTGTTTTATTTCGGCTAGAATAAAATAAGTTTTTAATTTTTTAAAAACTATTTTAAGGTAAAAATTATCAGCCCCTTTAAGCTATATATTTTTTCGATAGTCTACAGAACAAACCATCATTATACAATAACTTGCCTAATTACCCTAACCTGCCTAGTTAACCTAATTAACCTATTTAAGCCTTTAAATGTTACTTTAAGCTGTATAGAAGTGTCTTGAAAAATATCTAGTCAAATATTATTTACTGTCATCATGGCAAAGATCAAATAAATCAGGTATTAGAAATAAGTTATTAAAACTATTATGTTTAGAAATGTGTTGAAAAAATCTTCTCTCTGTTAAACAGAAATTGGGGGAAAAAAATAAACAGGGGGGCTAATAATCCTGACTTCAACTGTATGTATATATATATATATATATCCAACAGTGTAGTTTTGATTTGATATTAGTGGGGACCAGGGGCGTAGCTGACATTTTAAAAGTGGGGGGGGGACAGCTGAATGAGTTGGTGGGGACCTAATTTAACTTTTTACATTTTATTTTCGAGGCAATTAAATTATTGGTGGGGACATTTCAATAATCTGTGGATATTGGTGGGGTCCATACTAAAAAGTGGTCATAAACAAATATTTTCTCAATTCAAATGAGTAGCGACTTGGACCCGGAAACAGTATTCCATACATCACCATTTAATAAGCGGATAGTGCATAGGCTTATGCAACTTTGCCATGCTTATGCCTTTAAAATAAAATTGGTCTCTGTGTGCACAAATGGCATTGCAGTCAGCATTGTAGTTGCATAGTTATCATATTATTTCAAAAGGTGACAGCCGATGTTTCTCTCTTGCACACAAATCATTGAGAACCACACTAAATCAGATGATATATGCAAATTGCATATTTAAAATACAAGTTCATTGTTATATTGTAAAGATAAAAAAGTATATGTACATATGCAACATAGATTTCAAAATATTCCAAAAAACTGCGTTTATATAAATATGACTACTAGAATCCCTGTGTTATGAACTGTTATGAACAGTGTGAGGAACGACCCTGCAACATTGACTACGTTTACATGGACATCAGTAATCTAATTATTTGCCTTAATCTGAATAAGACAATAATATGATTAAGGTACTTACATGAGTTGCTTTTTGAATGTTCCTTTCATGTTCTCATTTTACATGTTATGGTGCATAGTTCGATTAACGTTATTACGTCAGCAGTCAGCGATAGTTTCCTCTGGCGTTTCACGCAACAACAGTTCCGGTTTGTCATGCACCATATGTGATTTTGTGCATTTAATTTTTAATTCTATGACAAGTTCAAATGCAGTTTCTCACATTGTACGTGCAAACAGACAACGGGGGATAGAAATTCTCAGGCAACAGGCCATCTCTGTCATTTCATTCACTAACTTTTCATTCATGCCTCTGCGACAAACTCTGAGGTATTGGATGAGAGTACACAGTATGGACTGGTGGGAAAATTCTCAGCATAGGTTGAGTTATCATTTCCTGCTCACACCAAAATGTGCTCTCTTAATTGAAGCGATTCTTGTTTGTTTGTCGTCAACTTCTTAATTCAACTTCTGTTTAGTTCGATTATAATTTTAGTCGGATTAAGGTAATCAAAAATCGCTGTTTACATTATATTACATACAATCATATAAACTCAGAGTATAAGTGTCCATGTAAACATACTCATTGAGAACGAGACCAAAACGTATCCATATAGCACCATGAAGTTCTTTGGTTGAAGCCGTCAAACTGACATCAACAGTGAAGGAAACGCAGAACGAAATGGACAGATTTTGATTGAAGATTACCAATACATACATTTTACTTCAGCGGATTAACTTGCCCAGATTAATTGTTCACCCAAAGAATAACAATGTGCGGTAGCAAAATAAGCATTGCAAATTTTGATTTGACACGGACTTAAGTCTTACTGACCGTAGCGGCTTGCCACAGTACCCACGTTTATAGAACCCTGACGTAGCGCTCCAGCGGGTGAGGAGGGGCGAGGGTGGCCCGTCGGCACGAGCGCAGACAGCGAGGAACAGCTGCAGAGAAGCTCTCGTTCATTGAATTACACCGCATAGCTCATACAATATTACTATTCCTCCCCAAAATACAAATAATATCGCCCAAACCATAACCATCCAACATGGTTGACCGCGAGCAGCTGGTTCAAAAAGCCAGGCTGGCAGAGCAGGCAGAGAGATATGATGATATGGCAGCAGCCATGAAGTCGGTAAGTCATTCTTTCAATTACCCTTGGAGTTTTATTTGTTTGATGGTTCAGTTTGACCAGCGAATGCTAAATCAAACAGTCCTCTATCTATCTATCTATCTATCTATCTATCTATCTATCTATCTATCTATCTATCTATCTATCTATCTATCTATCTATCTATCTATCTATCTATCTATCTATCTATCTATCTATCTGTAATATAACACAAATAATAGGCTATATTGTGATATAATTGTCGTATCATGCAAACTGTCAGCTCGATGCATTTGTAAGAAAAACGGTGATGGTGAATGGTCATATGGGTGACGCTAGGGTAAAATATCACTGGGCTTCACAATACTGTGGTGTAATTATTTTTGGGGTGTTGATCTATGATTAATCAGTGCTTTATTAATGAGAGTGCAGTGGATCGGGTGTAGACTGTCTGGATCTTGGGCGGTGCCTCCTGTCTTACCCGAGCCCACACTCAAATGAATGAGACGACACATGACAAATGCATAAAGGTCTGTTTCAACAGCTTTCATCATTAATGAAACAAACAAACAAATGATTAAAAAAAAAACATTTTCCTTTTTTATCTTTGTCAAAAGTGTTGCTTTGCGTAACATCCTGCATATCAATGCTAATAAAACGGGATGTTAATTAATTTTACACTATATAAATAGGCGTTTGTTATAGCTGCTCGTTAGTGTATTGCCATAAATGCGTTACATAATTGTCTGTAATCATCCTATCTAAGTTGCCATAACCTTTGCTTTTCTCACGCATCCTCATAATTTAGCCATGCCATCCCATATTCCACATATGGGGTTTATTAAGATATTTCCTCTAAACCAACGTTAGAGGCAGCAGCATTCCTTCCAGAATCTTCCATCCTTGTCATATTGCAGCAAGGTCCATGATTCAGATTGGGTATCCCTTCTCCTTCTCGAAAGTCATGGATTTCTATGTTATTAAAGCAAATTTGTCTCTTCTGTATTGATTATTCATGTCATTTCTGTTAAATATTTTAACAATATTTGCTTAGGGCACCATAATAAATTCATTTAAGGCCTCGGGGCTTCTCTATGTCGGGGGAGAAAAGGGGAACATCTGCATCTTAAGCTCTTTAGCTTCTTCACCGTCAGCATCCTCACATTATTTCCATCTAACTGAGGGCATTTAGGAGACTGTAGTCTCACACAGGCTTATGGAAATTAAGGAGGACCCCTCCGTTTCTGCTTTGTCAAGTGTTGACATCATGCTTTTTTCAGGATGGGTGTCATCTAGCATCTCTTGTTTCTTGAGTGATTGAATGGTTGTTTGCCACGGCAATACTCTGCTAATTTAATTACAATGTGTCTACATCAGTAGTCTTTATTTAGGATGTGTTCACACCTGGCAGATTTGGTTCAGTTAAAACAAACTGTATTGTGCTTACTCTTGTTAGTGAGGTTCATTTGATTAAAGGGAACGTTCACCCAAAAAATTAAATTCTGTCATCATTTACTCACTCTTTACTTGTTTCAAACCTTCATGAGTTTCTTTCCTCTGTTAAACATAAAAGAAGACCTAATGAATAATATATATATATATATATATATATATATATATATATATATATATATATATATATATATATATATATATATATATATATATATATATACACTTGAAGTCAGAATTATTAGCCCCCCTGTTTATTTTTTTCCCCAATTTCTGTTTAACAGGGAGAATATTTTTTTTTTAGCATATTTCTAAACATAATAGTTTTAATAACTCATTTCTAATAACTGATTTATTTTATCTTTGCCATGATGACAGTAAATAATATTTTACTGGATATTTTTCAAGACACTTCTATACAGCTTAAAGTGACATTTAAAGGCTTAATTAGGTTAACTGGGCAGGTTAGGGTAATTAGGCAAGTTATTGTATAATGATGGTTTGTAGACAAAATATATAGCTTAAAGGGGCTAATAATTTTGACCTTAAAATTGTTTTTAAAAAATTAAAAACTGCTTTTATTCTAGCCGAAATAAAACAAATAAGACTTTCTTCAGAAGAAAAAATATTATCAGACATACTGTGAAAATTTCATTGCTCTGTTAAACATAATTTGGGAAATATTTAATAAAGAAAAAAAAAAGATCAAAGGGCGGCTAATAATTATGACTTCAACTGTGTGTGTGTGTGTGTGTATATATAGACGGAAACCTTTTACCATTGACTTCCATAATATTTATTTTTCCTACTATGGAAGTCAATGGTTACAGGTTTACAGCTTTCTTCAAAATATCTTCTTTTGTGTTTAACAGAAGGTTTGGAACCACTTGATGGTGAGTAAGTAGTGAATAATTGTTCATTTTTGGGTAAATGATCCCTTTTTAGGTGTGAATGCTGCTATTCAAACTTTAATGTACACTAAACAACTGAGGTCACAAAAAAGTTGCATCTTAGTCTGATTCTAAACCAAATTTTGTGTGGCTTTGACTGAAATATGAACACGACATGGACTAACATGAACTGAACCAAACACTTGGTTTAAATTCCTTAGATGCAACCACTAAAAAAAATAATCAAACATGATTTAACAAACCTGTTTTTTTTTTCTTGTCGCAGATGTCAGAAAAGCCAGATCTTCCTTTTTGTTGTAGATTTACACTCATGTACATATTTATAAGCTCTTTAATGAGTTCTCGTCTAATAAAAATAATACCATTTTATACTTAAGACTGATAGGATTGCATAGGTTTATGTTATGTTTGGTAAGCTCTGTTGCCAAACATGTCATAAAAAACACAGTTTTTCATCTTTAGGTCTTATAAATGCCAGGATAAACATAAGTTCATTCAGCGTGAACATCAAAAGAATAAATCACACATTAAAAACAATCCATGCACCTACACTACTGTGCAAAATCTGTCTGTTTATTATCCAGACCAGATGTGTTACAATTCATTAGCAGTGATTTGCATAAAATAAAGTCTTAATTGAACACCAAAATGTGCAATAGTGTATTGATTGGAAAACAGACATCTCTGCCAGATCAATTTTGCTAAAATGGTTGTATTACCTTACTCGCCACATTACCTTGGTCCAAATCCCACATGGCCATTAAAAGGGTAGGTCATCCTTTCGAGGATTGTTTCGCATGCCGGACATGCAATTTTAGCTTCATGGATCTGTGGGGGAGATTTAAAAGCAGTTTGACTCTAAAGTTACTTCGGTCCCATAGATAAAAGCCCATTTAGCCATGGACCTGATGGGAAAGTGCCCACAGGCTTCCATTATCTCGATGTGTTCAGCTAGAGAGACAAGCAGCGATAGGCCATGCTTAATTCACACTGGGGGAAGATCATCCAGCTTTTTACTTTAGATTCGTGAAGGGCTTCCTTATGTGTAAATATTTGCATCCGATTGCAACAGGGCTAACAAGGTTACCTGTCACCCACCACAGCTATCTGTCAAGTCATTGCAGTGTGGAACCAACAAACCCAGACGCAAATAGCAATAGGTTTTCTTTCATTTTTAAATAAAACCCTTTCGTATCCTCCTTCCTGTTTTTTTATGAGCCCTGTCTTCCTCTTCTGCCAATGTTCCTGTTTTCTACTCTGATATATTGATCTAAGGTGTCTCTGAAATCAACTCTCTTTGTATTCTGAGGGAATAAATTTAGCTTTTGTAGCACAAATCTAAAATCGGAAACCTTGATCTGAATCTTGTTTAGTTGTCGTTGATAGAAAACAAATTACAGTGAGGTTCTGATGACGTGAATAGATCTGAGATCTGAAATGTGCAATCAAACTCGTTTTACCTATGTACTATGGCCGTCCCAGTTTGGCAAGGGAAAAGGTCAGGGAGTAGGCCACTGTAACACATGAACTGCCGCTCAGCGATCGTGTTAACTTACACTGCAGCTGCCCTGGGGGGTATGTGGGAACATTTCGCCTCCCGCCCCTGCACCCTATGCTCACCCTGCCCCCACTCTCGGCTGAAGTGATTTCACCTCTAGTGTATTGTGTAGCGCTAGCGCTCCGTCATCTTGCTAGATAGCGTTGGACTACTGTACAAAATGAGATGATTGCCATGGAAACTGCGCTTGGCATATAGCTGGAGCTCATGGCTGCAGAGTGCGTTCAGCCAGCTGATGAAGCTCTGTGTGGATATTAGGCAACTAAAATCTCGAGTGTTGTATGTTCATTTTATTGTTAAAATTGCTGTAAATGTAGTGGTTGACTGATACAGATCACAGAATGATCACAGAATGGTTGATGCTGTTATCTTAGTTAACACAGTGATAGATTTATTGTTTGAATAACATCACTAGGGATGCACAAATTTGAAGTCTTTAATTTGGAAGCCAGTGACCCATATGCAGGGCAAAGATGAAAATCTTGCTATTATTATTATATAACGAAAAATTCTTTACAAATTGCAACTTTTATGAAAAACTTTCCACATTTTTCTTCCCCCTTGCATACCCTCATAACCTTCATGTCCAGCAGCATGCATCTGAAGTGGATTAACCAGTGAAAATGATCAATTATTTATTATTAGATAATATATTATCCTATTGGCCAATACATACATACATATATAATACATAAGGATATAACAGCCAATATACTGTACATCACTACTGCTCATAAATACAGACATTTTTAAAATGAATAAAATGGAAGTGCACTGTTACGGCGTTCTTCCACTGTTTCTGGTTTGGTCTAGGAATGTTTTATTCTGATGAAGTATACAGTAAATAGGATGAAGCAGCCAATTGGATATAGCAATTCATAGTTTGAAATAAAGGATTTAAAGTCTTTTAAGTCACATTTGAGCTGTTCTTTTTCAACCAGTTTGCACCAACCAACTATAAAGAATAACTAGAACTAGGGAAGATAAATGCAACACTAACCAAAGACATCTAAATGAACCAAACAGAGATGACATGAATACAAGAACAGGATGCTCAAGACAAGCATACCTATTGTTTTAATCATGTTTGTCATTTTATTCAATATAGGGTTCTGAAAAATGTCTCCTTTCAGTAGATCATGGTTTGTGTGATGGAGGAATTCCCAAAGCTGTTATGACTCATTTACACATTTTAAAGGCTCTTTTTTTTTTCATGGGCTTTGGATGTTCAGAAAGTTCTTTCACAAAATATACATCGTAAAAGCTACTTTTGTTTTTATATAGGTTCTGACTTAAAAAAAAATGGCAGCATGAATGCTATCGAAAAGTATCATTTCCTTTTTTGATATGGACCAACTGAATCAGGAGAACTGATCTACAAGAATGAACACACTTAAAAGTGTCAAATACTAGCTGATGAAAAGGTCTCCTACTAAAACCCCCTTGAAAAAATTAGTCCCTCCAGGATTTTTTGAGTCCAGTGGTTCTTGGGATAAAAACAAATCAAACATTTTGCTGTATTTTCACAGAAAAACCAAGACTTAAAACAAATAACACCACATGTTTTGAGAAACCAAATAATGTCCTGGAGGTAGGGTTGGGATGATAGATGATGCCATCGTCCATCGCTGATAGCCGATAGACATCACGATGCTGAGCCGGCATCACGATCCTCCACTTCGCCCCCGTAGCAGCAGCAACCCGCTCGTGAAAAATACACACTAATACGTCTTAGTTTTAAAATGCCATTTTAGAACGAAAACGATCCACGTCCACCCTGGCGTTTCATCTATCATTTCTGAAAAGATCTCTATTCACACTAAACCGCTGAAAACGCACATCACGTGACTACACACAAACACACACACACTCTGTCATGCACTGCAGCGTACACGCGCGTCTGAGCTCCAGCAGTCAGCGAGTGCTTTGAGCACAAAACCCCAAAGAGCAGTGCAGGTCAGACAGTTTATCAAGGATCTACCACTGGATCGCGTCTCACAATAGTTGTTAAACGGGATATTTAATTAATCTTGTCTCTATCTAGTGATTCTTCTGTCTTTTGAATCTATCAGGTATAGGGATGCAACGATTATAGATTTTGGTTGTACGATTATAGTCTGAAAAATAATCACGGTTTCACGGTTATCACGATTATTATGCATTCATTAATTTCAAACACCACTTGTTTAGAAAATAAGATGAAAACTCCTTATATTTTTAAGTGTTATTTTTTTGCTGCTCAGTAACCAATTAATACAGCACATAATAATATTAGAAACAAACAATAGTCCATTTCTTTCTTTGTGCTTAAAAATAAGTGAATGTTTTTGACATTTAAACAAATAATTTTACACTGTACATAAATGACAGAACAATGAATAAATAAATTTAAATAAATTAAAAAACAGTATTTGTCTAATGCAGAGCTTGAAATGAACTTTTTTTACCTGGTAGCACCGGTGCTTACAACTTAAAAAAAATGTAGGAGCACCAGAAAAAATGTAGGAGCACCCACCAAAAATTTATGAGCACCACTGCAAATGTGACAGTGTTAGATTTTCTCGACGCAACGCATCGAGATTCAGGCCATTAAACAGCTAATCCACTCCGAGTCTTACAGCACTCTCTCCGAAATCAATCGATTGATCTCGGCTGGCGGATCAACATTCACCACATCTTATCTTCAGCCGTTTGCAGTTCCCGCGGCCACAAAAGCCCCCTGTCATCACAACGAGGTGCGTCTGAAAAGCGTGAGCGCGTTGCGTCGCATGCGTGTCCCTCCATTGGTAATAACGAACGTGCACAGGCTTGCCTTAGTTAGCCTCAGTCATAGTTAATCTAGTGTGCGTGGTTATTAGTCTCATTGTACAAACTAGCGCACAGTTTGCATAACTGTTTAGTTGCTGCAGTTTTGTTTCGTGCAGAAACGCGGTGTTGAGAAGCCTTTACGATTAATTAACCGTGAAGAATTAAAGCGCGGTTAATAGTGAAACCGGTTAGTCGTTGCATCCCTAATCAGGTAACGTGTCACAGTGTCAGTACACGGCTTCAATCTTTCGCTTTTACGCTTGTAGTTTGTCGACGTTATTATAATGACACAGATCATTCTGCCTATTCATGCCAGAGTCCTGCGGAATAAGTGATTGACAGGTAATAATTTGTGTGTAACTTCATTCATTCATTTTCTTTTCGGCTTAGTCTCTTTATTAATCAGGGGTCACCACAGCGGAATGAACCACCAACTTATCCAGCACATGTTTTATGCAGCGGATGCCCTTCCAGCTGCAACCCATCACTGGGAAACATCCATACATTCTCATTCACACACATACACTATGGACAATTTAGCCTACCCAATTCACCTGTACCGCATGTCTTTGGACTTGTGGGGGAAACCGGAGCACCCGGAGCAAACCCACGCGAACACAGGGAGAACATGCAAACTCTACACAGAAATGCCAACTGACCCAGCCGAGGCTCGAACCAGCGACCTTCTTGCTGTGAGGCGAGAGCGTTACCCACTGTGCCACCGCGTCGCCCCTGTGTGTAACTTCTATAAATAAATCTTTACTTATTTATGATTTGGTTATGGGTCAAACAAAGACCATGCGGGTCAGGTAGTTAAAACAGTAGGCTACAAATAATTAATTTGTTATGAATTAATTAATTATTCATAAATAATTAATTCACAGATGCTATCGTCCATCATGATGTTTCACATTAGACATCGTACGATGTCAAATTGGTCGACATCGACCAACTCTACCCAGAGACGGATAAATTGTAACTCTCATTACCTTGCTAGATGTTGTGTGTGTCTTTCCTCAACCAGCGTTCTGTCTTCCTCCTTCGCAGGTAACCGAGCTGAACGAGGCCTTGTCCAACGAAGAGAGGAACCTCTTGTCAGTGGCCTACAAGAACGTCGTAGGTGCTCGCCGCTCGTCCTGGAGGGTGATCTCCAGCATCGAGCAGAAGACCTCGGCAGATGGCAACGAGAAGAAGATCGAGATGGTGAGGGCCTACCGGGAGAAGATCGAGAAGGAGCTGGAGGCCGTGTGCCAGGACGTCCTCAACCTGTTGGATAACTTCCTGATCAAGAACTGCAGCGAGACCCAGCACGAGAGCAAGGTCTTCTACCTGAAGATGAAGGGAGATTATTACCGCTACCTGGCCGAGGTGGCCACGGGCGAGAAGCGCTCCACTGTGGTCGAGTCCTCCGAGAAGTCCTACAACGAGGCTCACGAGATCAGCAAGGAGCACATGCAGCCCACTCACCCCATCCGACTTGGGTTGGCCCTCAACTACTCGGTCTTCTACTACGAGATCCAGAACGCGCCGGAGCAGGCCTGCCATCTGGCCAAGACGGCCTTCGACGACGCCATCGCAGAGCTGGACACCCTCAACGAGGACTCCTACAAAGACTCAACCCTCATCATGCAGCTCCTCCGAGACAACTTAACACTGTGGACGAGTGACCAGCAAGACGACGAAGGCGGAGAGGGCAACAATTAAGCGCCAGATGACCTCTCTATCTAGAAACATACAAAACGGCTGGTGGACTTTGGCAGCAGCTTTTGCCATGGTTTCCTCTGCAGCAGCAGTTCTTTATTTTTCCACGAGTTAAAAGAAAAAAATATCAAGGGTGGTAAAAAGGGGGGCTGAAGTCCTAGTTTGAATATATACAGAAATATATATATAGTTGAATGGGCCTCCCTCTTCTTGGTTCTCTTTGACATTTGCCAAAACCACTGAAATGTCAGTCAATCAGCCGGAAGCGGTCGTTTTTGTTGTTGGTTGGGAATGGCAGCCTCACACTGGCATATGGACTGATGTATTTCTTAAAGGGATGCTGCTTATTTACGTTTTGGGTTGAAAAGCAATTCAAAAGAAGCGTTTAGGTGGCGTTCGATGGGTAAAATAGTATTAATGGTTCCATAGTATAAGCTCGATTTATTTGGTTATTAAATGGAAGCATTTGTATTCATTGAATGCCTCGAAATGGATTTCAAGTTCATTACAATCATCACAGCCTGATACTATCGGAACCATTCAGTTATATTGAAGGACCGGTTGGGGGAAAGGCAGAGAATGATCTGGTTATTAAAAAAAAAAAAGAATAAAGATAAGAAAATAGGAAAAAATATTGCAGCTTCAAAGTTTGTGGTTTACTTCTGTGTTTAATTTATTTTTGCACTTGCCAAGTATACTGTTTTGTCAGTGTAAGATAATTACAACAATACTATCAATTCAATATTGTGCATGCTGGTGATGTATTTATACAATAGCTTGACTTTATTAACTTATATCTTGGATGTTATGTATTCCTATAATTGAAAAGTAAACTGGCTTCATATTGTTTATTTATAATTGATCAAGATTTCGTTTTGATTTGCTATTCCAAAATTGTGATTGTTAACAATAAATCGATCTGTTATGGGCGTTGTGACATGGAATGTTTTTTCTTTAGCTAGGCTGACTTTCGGAAAACACTACTGATCACTTAAATGTACCGGTGTTTTTCTTGGTAAATTGTAACCATGATGACATTGTTAAGCAACGTTTTGCTCTCTGAACCATATACGAGTGCTCTTTTTGTCCTATTATGCACATTGAAGGTGTGGTTTAAACAACAGTGACGTTACCGAATCAGTGTTTCAGAACATGGACCATAAAATTGTCTTTGGCAGTATTTTTAAATTCATTTATTTGTCTTTTTTTCCATTTACTTCCTTTTTTTTTACTTTTAGCTGTATCCTGAGTGACAGTATCTTGAATGTGAATAACTATGTAGCAGTTGCACAAGAGCCAAAATAATTATAACAATAAAAAGACAGAAAAAAAGAACCCAAGTAGTCATAGATGCATTATGTCAGTGCTGGTGGTGTGAATTGTTCTTCTATCGCATACTCGGTGTCATAATTACTTTAAATTTAGAGTTACACCAAAGTTAGCTCAATATTTGCAATATTTAATCAATTATTGATATTTGTTGCAATCATCATGCCTTGCCAACCAATCTTTAAGACAGTTTATTCAAAAATTTGCTCACATTTACTAACTCTCAAGTGGTTATGAGTTTCTTCCCTGCAGGCACAGGACATCAACATGACGTCATATTGACGTTGTACCTCAACGAACCCCAACGTCGTGGAGATGTTGGATTTTTATTGGAAATGAAAGTTGGTTTGACGTCAGAACCCAACGTCAGGTCGACGTCAATATCCAACCTATAATCAACCAAATATCAACATCTAATCAAGTTACACCTTGACGTTGTGTGGACGTTACCACTATGATATCTATCAGACATTGGATTTTGGTCACCTTCCAACACAACCTAAAATCAACCAAATATCAAAGTAATTTGACATCTTTATTAAACGTCAAAATAACGTTGTCCATAGACGCTGCCTAGACATTGAATTTTTGGTCACCTGACGTCATGATCTAAATCTAACCTAATATTAACGTCTTATGATGTTGTGTGCCTACTGGGTTCATTCTGAAATGAAAAATCTGTTACTCTTCAGTTTTTCCAAAACTGTTGGTTTCTTTGTTCTGTTAAACACAAAAGATATTTTGAAGAAAGCTGAAAAACTTGCAACCATTTACATCCATAGTAGGAAAACAAATACTATGGAAGTCCATGTTACAGGTTTCCAGCTTTCTTCAAAATATCTTGTGTTCAACAGAACAAAGAACCCAACAGTTTTGGAAAAACTGAAGAGTGAGTAACAGATTTTTCATTTCAACTAACACCCTTTAAAGGATTTGCTCACCTCAGACTTTCATCATTTATCCACCCTCATGTCATCCCAAGGAACAAGAATCATATAAAAAAATAAAAAAAAATCTTATAGAATTCTGTCCCGCCATTTAAAAAACTAAACTACAAAACATCAATATATTTCATATAAAAAGTTTTTTGATAATAACGTAGGCTCATGTCCATCGAACATAAATGCTTGACGTGCAAGAATGAACACTATTGGTTCTTGCGGATCAAGCAAGCATATTTGAGCTTCTGTAACCAAATTCGAATGCTAAATAATAGTCAAAAATAAATATGTTATTTATCGTCTCTCTTAAGATTTGGATTCTTGCTTGATTTGTTTGGAATTTTTAATGCAACAAAGAAAAAACGTTCAATGGAAGGACAGAAATCGCTCAGATTTTAAGTAAGAAAAATCATGAATGAACCTGAAGTTTTCAACAGCAAGAAGGTGAATGAATGCTATTCACCTTATTCTTCGGGTATGAGCGGGCACAGCCATTTGAATCTTTTTGGCTCGAGACTTCCAGTCTTATTCACTTCCATTCATTTTTAGATGTTAAAAACAGCTTGTTCTGCTGCTTGATGTTGCAAACTGACATTTCCTTATTATACGATTCTGCTTGGTCTGTGTAATCATGCAAACACTTGTTTGTAGAGCAAGTAGTTTGACCGTTTCTTTGCGGTTTATTATTCCTAGTCATTTCTCCCATAAGCAACTGAATCAGAAGTTCTAAAACAATCGCAAAAAGGAGCACACTTGAAGAATAAGGTCAATAGTCTTTGCATTTTGTTTAGTTTTTTTATGTGTGTGTGTGTGTGTGTGTAGAAGCACACAATGCCAATAGTTTCACTATTATGAATCCACAGCTGAATCTAACACCAGATTTCTTTTCCTGCATTGCACCTATATCTATGATTAGTGCTCAGTGCTGCATTGGAGAGCTTACAACTCCACAATATAATAATATGCTTGACATATAAATATGCCTTGAAAACAAAAAAAGCAAAACAATTGATTCGGTTAGAACTGCATGCATTAATATGATTTGCTGTTTTGCAAAGAAATGACTGACTCCAATTTTTTTTCAGGTCACATGACAAACCTTCATGCCTTTCGTTTGATTTCATTATCGGCATGACTAATTATTCGAATAATTCCCTCACTGTTGCTAAACCGGGATCTCCAATAAAACATAACACGTGAATGCCACACAGAAATCACTGCATGTCTGTTGGATTTCTGTCACGTAATGCAGGTAAAACAAACTTGCAGGGTGAATTGCCAGCTTTTTCAGCATTCTGCTGCAGCCTCCTACAGCAACCCACACCCAGTAGAGCAGGAGATGAATTTCTCTGCTCAAAATGCTCCACAATAACAGCCAATCGCAGGCACGGTGAGCTGTCATATCCACCAATCCCGAGCATGTTGCTAGGGCTGGAGGAAAAAGAAGAAGAAAAAAAAAGAAAAAAGCATGCTCTTCCCCACTGGCACTGTTCAGACATCTAGAACAACCTGCAAAGAGATAAACATCAGAACATCAGAGACACCATTAAAATTCAAAGGGAAACCTGTCTCTAGTTCACATTGAGACTCTGTCATGTAGAAACTACCATTTTCTGCTACATTATGATCGGATGCAAGATAGAGATATGACTGAAATGTTTGAATGAGATTCAATTGCTCCCCTGCTGACCATTTATCAGCACTATTTATTTCTATTCTATTGACGCCCGACCGCTTCTGTGTTTGATTGACTGATAAACAGGGATGTGGAGCAGGATGCCGTACATCTGCTTCAGCTCCTCAAGGGCATTCACACTTTTTAGTTTAATTTGGAGAACCAAAGGAGAAGAACATTCATTTACACATCGCGCCATCTGCGTAAAACTGAATGCCAAGTATTTGTTGTTTAAGATTCCATCGGCCTATTGTAGAAATGACTTACAAAGCAATAATTGAGACATCTTTGTTGTTATGATTGTTCTAGTGAATGTTCTAGATGAAATTGAAGTCAACAACTCACAGATGCATATTTAAAAAGGATGGTTCAGTCGAAAATGAATCAATGAATCACCGAATCAATCAATCAACCAACCAACCAACCAACAATCCAACCAAGCAACCAATCAACCAAACAATCAATCGAACGAATAAATCAATCAACCAACCAATCAATCGAATAAACCATTCATTCATTCATTCATTCATTCATTCATTCATTCATTCATTCATTCATTCATTCATTCATTCATTTAACCAACCAACAAACGAATCAACCAACCAATCAATCAAACGAATAAATCAACCAACCAACAATCCAACCAACCAATCAATCGAATTAACCATTCATTTACTCATTCATTCATTCATTCATTCATTCATTTAATCGATCAATCATTCAACCAACAAACGAATCAACCAACCAACCAACCAACCAACCAACCAACAATCCAACCAACCAACCAATTAACCAACCAATCAACCAAATGAATAAATCAATCAACCAACCAAACAACCAACAATCCAACCAACCAACCAACCAACCAACCAACCAACCAAACGAATAAGTCAACCAACTAACCAACAATCCAACTAACCAACCAACCAACCAACCAACCAACCAACCAACCAACCAACCAACCAATCAATCAATCAATCAATCAATCAATCAATCAATCAATCAATCAATCAATCAAATGAATAAATAAATCAATCAACCAACCAACTAAACGAATAAATAAATCAACCAACAATCCAACCAACCAACCACCCAACCAATCAATCGAGTTAACCATTCATTCATTCATTCATTCATTCAATCGATCAACCAACCAACGAATCAATCAAACGAATAAATCAACCAACCAACCAACCAATAAATCAATCAGCCAACCAATCAACCAACCAACCAACAATCCAACCAACCAACCAATTAACCAACCAATTAACCAAATGAATAAATCAATCAACCAACCAAACAACCAACAATCCAACCAACCAACCAATCAACCAAACTAATAAGTCAACCAACAATCCAACCAACAATCCAACCAACCAACCAACCAACCAACCAACCAACCAATAAATAAATCAATCAACCAACCAACCAACTAATAAATAAATCAAATCAATCAACCAACCAACCAACCAACCAACCAACCCACCAACCAACTAACCCACAAACCAACCCACCCACCCACCAACCAACCAACCAATCAACCAACCAACCAACCAACCAACCAACCAACCAACCAACCAACCAACCAACCCACCCACCAACCAACCAATCAACCAACCAACTTACCAATAAATAAATCAACCAACAAACCAACCAACCAATCAACCAATCGAATTAACCAACCAACCAACCAACCAACCATTCCTTCATTTATTTATTCATTCAACCAAACAACCTTAAAATAAATGAATGAATGAATCAATCAATCAATCCATTAATCAATTAATCAAACAAATCAATCAATTAATCCATTAATGTCCCAAAAAAGCATATTATATGACTTTAAAATTGAATAAAGTAACTTTTACTGTTTAAATTGATTTGATTTCTAATACGACATACTTAAACTACTAAAATTTAACTACTTAAAATAGTAATATAATTTACTTTATTAAACTGTGGAGTTACACTTTTAATATCAAGAGTTGTAGTAGCAGAATTAGGTGCGATAATGAAATTTAAAAGCATAAATAAATCTGAAACGCCATTTGAATATATCTGCGTGTCTTTTCCACCTGTTTAAACAGTCACTGTAACACATCAGTTTCACTGTAGACCACGATTAGTGCTTGAATATTTCACACTTCAGATGAGATAATAATCTTAATTTGTTACTAATGAAGCAAATGTGATCAGATACGAGAGATTACAGTAGCAGTGCTACAGCTATCAAGTTTCTGAATGTGCAGAGACTGAAAAAGAGCAAGAAGTGCATGTAAACTCTCTGCACATAAACTTCCTAAAACTTCCTAAACTTCATTCACAGATAACCTGTAGCATCTTTATGGACAGTTTTGTCTTTTTCATTTTATTCTTTGGCTGTATTTAACTGTAATATTTTTCCTTCACTTGCTTTCATAACACAAAAAAATTCCCCAATAAAACCCTTAAAGACTGCAACATTATACTTCAGGCAAAAAGAATTTAAATTGTGTAATTATACAAATATTAGTTGTTTAATTAAGTTTGTGTGTGTATTGGTATGGATATCAGAGTTTGCTTTGTATGTATATACTGAGAAATTTGAGCATGAAGGTGTAGACCTAGTTCTTTTTTATGTGCAAAAACAAAAACATCTAAATTACTCTTGCTCCTGATCACTGATTTATCCAAAACAGACATTTTCATGTAACTTTTTTAAATTGATGCAAGATTGCAAACATTTAGAGTCTATATATTGAATTACTGAAATATGTAAAGCGATGAGTTATATTTATAAAAGTCACACACAAAATTATGTTTATGATAAATCATTATATTGCTTCAATATGTAACAAGTGTATAAATTATGGTGGCCGAGAGAGCTTAAATGCTCTGCAAGTTAAGAAAGCACATGCATATAAAAAACACTAACAAACTGAAATAACATCTTCATCAGTTTGACAACATATGCACACAAAAATTCTCACAACACATGCACATGTACAGAACAGCGCTGCAAATGGCGCAGAACACAATGGAAATTTACTTTCGTGAGCTTCAAACATTTAACATCTCATTTTTAGATTAAAATTAGCCAGGTATACTAAAATATCATTGTTTATTATATTAATTCGTCATGTTACTTGGGGTAATAATATACCAAAGCCTCAGCAATCATATGATCATGTTTTAGAAATAACACCAAACAAATAAAACATCACCTAAGATAATTAATCAGTTAAAAATAAGAAGTATTTTTATTACTCGAGTCAATAAAACAGCCTGCTTGTTCCATAACTTAAAGTTGCTCTTGAGTAACTCCTGCTTCCATGGCATTGAATAACAGTTAACGTCAATTGTATGTACGTCAGGTTATTGTGGCTAAATATACAAACAACAAAGAACCGTAGGGGGTAAAAAAACTCACCTCTGATCACTGACAAAACCGCTACTCGGTTTCTGGCTACTAAGTAGCCCAGCCTGATCTCAAGAGGAAATGTAAGTATTTTACGCTTTGTCAGTTTAGTGGCTAATTCAGTCAGAGTTCAGTCGTACGAAAATGTACGATTTTAAAAAGGAGGCGTGGCACCTAACCCCACCTCTAACCCCAACCGTCATTGGGTGATGAGCAAATCGTGATGAGCAAAACTAATATGTACGAATTAGATCATACGAATTCATACGAATTAGCCACTAAATCAAAAAGTTACGAATTGCTGTGAGATTGCATTGAGTAGCCTGGTTCTTTATTATTTTAGAATCCCTGACTGCTTGTATTTGCATGTTTTGAGAGAATTAGCCTGTGTGTGTTGTCAAATTGGAGATTTTTTCCCCCTCAGTTTGTTAGTGTTTTTTTTCTATTTGCATGTGTTTTCTTAATGTTTTTCAATTCTCTGCCACTGTAATAAAGAGCTCAATGATTTTTGACCTCTCCGTCACAGTGTTCACAAAAGGCTGGCCTGGAAAAAATCTTAATATTAAACATCTAGTTTAGTATGGAGCTAATAATATGCCAAAATAATCTGAATTTGAATTGTGTTAATTAGAATTATTAACAATTGTAACTTAATAAATTTGAATGTGTATATGCCGTTAAAAATTGTTTTGAATTTGAATTTCATAACTTGAATATTGAACATCTGAAATGTACGACAACTGAATTTTTAAAGGCTGAATTTTTTATAGACGTATTTTCAAACTTCTGATTTTTTTTGTGTTCCTAGACTGCAAATATTGGGTTTGTGAAAATAAAGTTTTAAGTTTTTAAGATATAGACATTCAGAACATCAAATTCAGTATTCTAAAATTCAAAACCAGAAATTCAGATCATGAAATTCAGATTCAGCAGAAAGTTGGTCAGGGGTCATCAACAGGGAAGAGTAGATGATCAGCGAAAAGTCAAACTTAGAATCACTCACCTCTGCTTGATTCATGGTTATTCATGGTTTATTAAATTACAATTGTCAATAATGAAAACAATTCAAATTCAGATTGTTTTGGCATATTATTAGCTCCATAGTTTTGCTAAAGAAAATATAGCCTACAATATTCTATAAGCAACATCAATGTTTTCTAACTGGGAAATGACATTGTTTCTAGTTGAGCACTCAAAGTAAATTTGTGATCTGTGAACATTAGCCTTTCATTTTGCTGTGCTAAATTGTTTAAAATTATAAAATACATATTTCACACACCCATGAAAACATCACAGCAGGTGAGCAGATGAACGCTTACCATATGTTATGTTTATAAACTTGAGCAATCTGAATATTGACAAAGCAAGGCCATCAACTGCTGTCAGTGTCTCCACCTCATCCATCAACACATCTGTAGGTTTTAACTGCAGGCCGATCAGTGTTCTAGATGGCAAGCAGAAAAGCACAGTGTACCACTTTTAATTTATTATTAGTTTAATTTATTATTTATTATCATTTATTCTTTTTTTTTTTCAAAAGATTTACTCTAAAAGTTTTAGATAAACTGTACAGTTGAAGAAAGAATTTTTATCTCTTGGGTGAAATTGTCATTCTTTTTCAAATATTTCTTAAGTATTGTTTAAAAGGGAGTTATTTTAATACTCTTAAAACTGCAGTTGTTAAACCCCTCTTGAAAAAGAGCAATCTGGATAACACACTATTGAGCAGTTACAGGCCAATCTCAAATCTCCGTTTCATTGGAAAAATCATTGAAAAAGTTGTTTTCAACCAGGTTAACACGTTCTTAAACTCCAAGGGGTGTTTAGACAATTTTCAATCTGGTTTCAGAACACATCTTAGTACAGAGAGTGCTCTTATAAAGATAATCAATGATATCCGCCTAAATACAGATTCAGGCAAACTAACAGTGCTGGTATTGCTCGATCTTAGTGCTGCATTTGACACTGTCGATCACAGCATACTTCTGGATAGGCTGGAAAATTGGGTTGGGCTGTCTGGGACGGTCCTCAAATGGTTCAGATCTTATCTTGAAGGGAGAGGTTACTATGTCAGTATAGGTGACCATAGGTCAAGGTGGACACCCATGACATGTGGAGTCCCACAAGGCTCGATTCTTGCACCTCTCCTGTTCAACCTTTATATGCTCCCTCTGAGCCAAATAATGAGAAAGAACCAAATCTCCTACCACAGCTATGCTGATGACACTCAGATCTACTTTGCCTTACTGCCTAATGACTACAGCCTATTGACACCCTCTGCCAATGCATTGATGAAATGAACAGTTGGATGTGCCAAAACTTTCTTCAGTTAAACAAAGAGAAAACTGAAGTCATTGCGTTTGGGAACAGAGATGAGGTTCTCAAGGTGAATGCGTACCTTGGCACTAAGGGTCAAACAACAAAAAAATAAGGTTCAGAATCTTGGCGTGACTCTGGAGTCAGATCTGAGTTTCAATAGTCATGTGAAAGGAGTTAGTAAATCAGCATACTATCATCTCAAAAACATTGCAAGAATCAGATGCTTTGTTTCCAGTGAAGACTTAGAGAAACTTGTTCATGCTTTTATCAGCAGCAGGGTGGATTACTGTAACGGCCTCCTCACGGGCCTTCCCAAAAAGACAGTCAGACAGTTGCAGCTCATCCAGAACGTTGCGGCCAGGATTCTGACCAGAAGCAGAAAATCAGAGCACATCACACCTGTCCTCAGGACTTTACACTGGCTCCCAGTTACATTCAGAATAGATTTTAAAGTATTATTACTTGTCTATATATCACTAAATGGCCTAGGACCTCAATACATTACAGATATGCTCACTGAATACAAACCTAGAAGAACACTCAGATCTCTAGGATCATATAAATAAGAAATTCCAAGAGTTTAGTCAAAGCAGGGTGAATCAGCTTTCAGCTACTACGCTCCTCGCTGCTGGAATCAACTCCCAGAAATGATCAGATGTGCTCCAACATTAGGCACATTTAAATCCAGACTGAAAACACATCTGTTTAGCTGTGCCTTTCCTAAATTAGCACTGTGCTACGTCCGACAAATCGTCCTATTATGTTTTTCTCTTCTTTTTCATTCTTTTACAACCTGTTTTAACATATTTTTATCTGTTTTTATCTGTTTTTCATTATCTGTTTTTACTTTTTTTTCTTTTTAATTCCTGTTTATGTAAAGCACTTTGAATTGCCACTGTGTATGAAATGTGCTATATAAATAAACTTGCCTTGCCTAATAACTAATTTCTAACAAGAATTTTTTGAAGTTTTTGCCATGATGACATCATTTACTTATTATTTTGCAATATTAGTATTGCTCTTAAGTGGCCTAATAATACTGAACTTAGCAGTTTTATACAATGTATAAATATAATTTTACAAATGCAAAGTGTTATTAATAGACTAATTGCACAAACACAGTACAATAGCAAACAAATTGTATTTTGTACAGCAATAAAATGCTGTTTCATATGATACAGTGCTCAGCATATATGAGCACCCCATTTTGAAAATTAATATTTTTATCCATTTCTCAGTTAATATAGGCAATGTTTTTTTGTGCATTTGAACAAAACAGATTTATTAAACAGATATATTCATTAAAATAATATTTTAGTCACAGAACATCTTTAGAAATGGAAAGATAGTACAATTAAACTCAAGCAAAATATTGCAAAAAATTACAAACAAAATTTCAACAAAATTGTATATATTTTTGTTTCTCTTGATTTTTGCAAATGTTATTTAATATTTACCCCTAACATATAAATTTTGGTTACTAACTTTTGAACTGTTATCGTAAGTTATTTTGTTAGAAAAGCTGCAGATTTGGCTTCAGTACTGACTAAACTAATGTATATGTACAAATATATTATTGTAAAGCTTCCTATAGAAAATATTAGGTCACACTTTATTTTGACGGTCCGTTTGTTGAATTTAAGCTACATTGCAACTAATTATAATTAGATTATAAGTAGACTGTTAGGTTGGGGTTAGGGTTGGGGTTGGGGTTAGGGTTAGTGTAAGTTGACATGTAATTGCAAAGTTTCTTATAGTCAGTTAAATGTCTGTTGAAGGACTGTTAAATGTCAGTGTCAACAGATATTAAGCAGACAGTCTACTAATACTCAAATGGACCATCAAAATAAAGTGTTACCAAATATTAATTTAAATGAGAGATTTGTGGGGGGTGAACTCATATACGCTGAGCACTGTATTACTATAGGTTATATTATTTGTACACTAAAAACAATTTACTGTAGAGACAATTTTCAAATCACCTAATGCGTTTTACAAATAAACAGCAAGTAACACAATGAGTTTGAATATTTTGTAATCCAAACAAATAAAATTCCAAAGCATTGATTTTTATTATGTTTATTTTTTCCCCCAATTTCTGTTTGTTGGAGAGAAGTTTTTTCAACACATTTCTAAACATACTGTGAAAATTTGAAAGACCTGGTGAAGTACAATCTGAGCTGCATCCAATGCTTTTTAATGCGCTCACCTAACCCCACCCCTAACTCTACCATCACAGTGACATCACTCACTCTATTGAGTGCATTGTGTCTGACATTGCATCGCTGAGTGATGCAGTCTCAGCTTGCATTATAAAGGCTGCATCCAGATACTATTGGAAAATTTCCTTGCTCTGTTAAACATCATTTGGGAAATATTTAAAAAAGAAAAAAAGTAAAAAGGGGGGGCTAATAATTATAATATATATATATACAGTTGAAGTCAGAATTATTAGCCCCCCTGTTTATTTTTTTCCCATTTTCTGTTTAACAGAGAGAAGATTTTTTCAACACATTTCTAAACATAATAGTTTTAATAACTTATTTCTAATAACTGATTTATTTGATCTTTACCATGATGACAGTAAATAATATTTTACTAGATATTTTTCAAGACACTTCTATATAGCTTAAAGTGGCATTTAAAGACTTAAATAGGTTAATTAGGTTAACTAGGCAGGTTGGGGTAATTATATATACAGTATGTGTATATATATATATATATATATATATATATATATATATATATATATATATATATATATATATATATATATATATATATATATATATATATACTTCGCCAGGGGCGGAGTGGACATTTTAAAAGTGGGGGGGACAGCTGTATGAAATCCAAACATTTAAATTCTTAATCATCTGTTTCTAAATGGTCTGTCTCTAAAAGTGAGGGGGACATATCCCCCCCGTCCGACCCGGTTGCTAGGCCCCTGTACTTCGCCCACATACAGCACCAAGAGGACACTTTACAGCTATACATATTACAGCTATTGGACAACATAATGTACTTTTGAGGCTGTTTTAGTCAAGATTGTATAGTTGTTTAGATTGCAACTAGGCAGTTTATTTATAAGGTGGTGCTTCAAAATATTTATAATTTCTGAGAGACAGAGCGTCGGCGTCTATTAGCCAAATACAGTTGATGTTGTCTTTCCACAAGATGGCGCCAGGACCGCACAATAAGCCCTTGCTTAGAAGATTAAAACAGCGTGATTTCTAACTACAGCTGATCAAATCATTATTAAACTGTTAAGTGATATTCTAAGTCGATCTCTCTCTTTTGCAACTATGCAGTTTATTTATAAGGACAGTGCCTATTTTACAGTTTTTCTCTTTCGCTTTGGTGCATTCCTCACAACACTATTTACATTTGCACAACAGTTACTGCATTTCTCAAAACAATTAGTACAAACTGCAAAACCTAGTGGATAACCTGCAAAAGTGTGTCACTTGCTCAAAATGGAAAGCTCATTCCTCAAAAGCAAGTATTCATGTCAATGAAAGTGTCAATGTCATCAAGATGAAAAGTCCTGCCACCATTGTTTATAAACAAGATAGTCAAATGGCTGTCATGTTTTCATTATGACACTTTACTCTGTTCATTTTTTCCAATGATTTTGGTGACACTTCCTGAAAATGCTCAAGACAGCACTATATACTATTTGCACAGCCATTTGAAAACTAAGTAAATTTAGACATCTTTAGGTATCTGAGTACAAGACACTGAATATGTATGTTTCACATTTTCACATTGCTCTTTGCAATTCTAATTTATTCCCAGCATTGTGCAAAATAATAAATACACCCTTATTTACAACAAACATAAACTTCCTTCGAGTAGAGCTGAGCACAACTGTAAACAATATTACAGTACATATTGGAACTGAACCTACAACATACACAGGTCTGTAAATCATTTATGAAATTGTTCAATTTAGAAGACATTTTTAGGAAAAAAAAAGATTTACATTTTTGTATAAAATTTGCTTGACAGATTTTGATAACTAGTTCAACATTTTTGTATGTAATGACTTAAGTAGGCCTAATGAAATGAGGACTATTAGTTTTATATGGAACGTTCAGCATCCACAAGTTTAGTTAATTTTGACGGACATGACATAAGCAAATGATAATGTTTCAAACAGCAGAGAGTTGTATGAAAGCAATTGATGCATGTCCAAAAGCATTTGCAATTTGTTGAAAGGAATGAGAAATTATGTGATGCTACTATGTGCCCAAATGACTAATTGTTTTGAGAAATGCATTAACTGTTGTGCAAATGTAAAAAGTGTTATGAGAAATGCACCAAAGCGACTGAGAAAAACTGTAATACAGTTACTTTCCTATCCCGGTTCTTAACACTGGTATTCAGAGACCTCACCTCCGAACACCCTCTCTCTGCCTGAAGGCATTTCATGTCAAGTTCAGCCTCATAATCTTAGAATGTGAGGCTGTTTACATTTTACACTGTCTTAAAAAAAACACCTGTTTTGTCATCACTTTATACTTACGCTAATAATCATTCAAACACTAGCTCTAAAGTGACGTTTGTGAAGTAGCAACGGCTTCTTCTGTTTTGACGTCAGCTGCAGAAGTGAATGAATGGCGGAAGAAAGTAGTTCCTAATACAAAAGGGTTTAGACTCTCCGTGTTAGATTTTCTTTTTTATATACACGATTGTGCCTTCGAACTGTTGTATAAACGCAATATCACACTCGTAGTGCTGCGATATGGCTGTATATTAGCACTGGTGGGACGATAATACTATGAGGAACGAGAGGAAGGGGATTGCTTATATATATTCACATATAAGCACATATACACCAGCTCTGAGTGTCAACTGTCAAGACAAGGTAATGTGGTCATCACAGTTCTTTGTTTTCTGTCAATTGATACTGAACAAACAGTAAAGATAAGAGTTGTGTGTTGGTATTTGAGGATTAAACTGATAAAAAATAAACACCCAATAACATCAGTAACACATAAATCATCAACCTATTGTATAGCCATAAAATCCCATAGCCTATCAGTATGTTCAGCTAATCTGTTTTATTATAGCAATGGGTCATAATATCCATAGACACAGACTTCCATCAGAGTTGGACTGGGACAAAAAATTGGGCCAGATATTTTCTGGTCCATGGCATTACCAAATTTGATCTATTTAAAGCATCTTTGCTAAATAAAAGTATTGTTTTTCTATACCAACAACCCCGTACACACCACCAACTTTGAAAGAAATTAATAAATAAAAAATAATGCTTTTGAATGGAACACAAAATATATAATCTTACAAAAGCTTTTTTTTTCAGTTAATCTTCGGGTCTTTCTATTTATCTAATTATCCTGAAAAAATCCACTTATTTAAATTATGATAATTATTTAATAATAATAATAATAATCACACTTTATATGATAACAAACCATCAACTGTGACTTTTTATCTCAATAAAGTACATATTTTCTGCTTATTAACAGTAAGAAATGTAGTAGTTGTGTTTACAACATATAGTTTCAAATGTAAAGCAATCAGAATCAAGTACCGGAACTATCCATTTCATTTATTTTTCTTTGTTTGCCCTTTTCACTTGCAGTGTCTTGCCTCAAAAGAAAGTCTCATAGTAACCGCCGACACCCTAGCAACACCAAAAGCACCCTGGCAACTGTAAAGCACACTAAAGACCATTAGACTTAGTAAAAGTGAAAGCTTTTTCACAGTAAAACCCTTATGCTTGATTTCAATAAATACAGTCTGAAAGTACATTAGTAATCAAATAAAGGTTATCGTTGGTGAACTGTTGAAATTATTCTGATTATTATTACTTTTTACACACATTATTTTCATTTCTGCTCTATTGCTGTTTATGTGTTTTTTAATCGTCGTATGTTGTACTCCTAATTAAAAAAGAAAAAGACGGAGAAGAAAAAAAAACAAAAACACCTTGAGTATGTTCATGGCGCTCTCCTGCTGACATGTTGTCTCTTTTACAGTTTTCCCCCCTCATTTTTCAGAAGAGTGCCATTAGAGAGTCCCTGGAGTTTGTGTTGCTAATCAGAGAACGTCCTCACTGGGGCACTGCAGTATGTGTGTATGAGCACTAATACTGCACATTTAAAACAGCAGAGACTTGGCTGTGTTTTTGTAGTACACTCTCAGAAATAAAGGTTAAAAAATGTAATTGAGGTGCTACCTCTTTTAAAGAGGTGCACTGTTGTAATTTTAGGGTTTTTGTACGCTTCTTAGTGTTTTGTATTTTTAAGATATCAAAATGGACACTTTAGATACAAACTGTATACCATCCCAATGGCTTTTGCACACTGTAAAAAAAATCCCGTAAAATTGATGGTAAAAAACTGTCAGCTGTGTTGCCAGAAATCTACTGTTAAAATACAGTAGAAATGTTTTTCAGTTTACGGTATAATTAAGAGAAATGTCAAATTCACAGTAAAAAAACTGTCAGCTGTGGGTGTCAGAAATGTACCGTTAAAAATACAGTAGAGATATCTTTCAGTTTAAGGTATAACCAAGAGAACTGTAAAATTAACAATAAAAAATCTGTCAGCTGTGGTTGCCAGAAATATACTGTAAAAAATACAGTAGAAATGTTTTTCAGTTTATGGTATAATTAAGAGAACTGTAAAATTCACAGTAAAAAACTGTCAGCTGTGGGTGTCAGAAATGTACTGTTAAAAAGTACAGTAGAGATGTCTGTCAGTTTACGGTATAATTAAGAGAACTGTAAAATCAACAGTAAAAAACTGTCAGCTGTGGTTGCCAGAAATTTACTGTTAAAAATACAGTAGAAATGTTCTTGATTTGAATGTGCATTTTCTTGATTTAAATGTTAAATGTATTTGAAAACACTTCCAGTTCTACTAAATCTCCTTAAAATCTAAATTAATCATGCAATTAAATTTCTGGGAAAGACTAGTGCATGCTTCTATATAAATACACATATTCTTGCAGACCATGTCATTATCCCGTCTTTAGGATGAGACGTTAAACCGAGGTCCTGACTCTCTGTGGTCATTAAAAATCCCATGGCACTTCTCGTAAAGAGTAGGGGTGTACCCCGGTGTCCTGGCCAAAGTCCCTCAATCGGCCCTTACCCATCATGGCCTCCTAATCATCCCCATCCAATGAACTGGCTCTATCACTGTCTCTTCACTCCACCAATAGCTGGTGTGTGGTGAGCGCACTGGCGCCGTTGTCCTGTGGCTGCCGTCGCATCATCCAAGTAGATGCTGCACACTGGTGGTGGTGTGGAGACCCCTCCCCTCATGATTGTGAAGCGCTTTGGGTGTATGGCCAATACACACAATATACACAATAAATGCGCTATATAAAATACACACATTACATTACATTGTGATTTACTGTTAAAACAACTGGGAAAACATGGTTTCAACAGTATGCATCTGTAAAAAACACAGTGACTTACTTTTTAGTATTTTAGTATTATACTTTACCATTGTTTTAAGGATTTTTAAGGTAAAATAATGTCATCTTAGCAAAACAATAATGTAATAAGTACGACGTTTTTCTCTATTTGCATTAACAGTATTTAACTTTTAATTCAACTGAAATATCATGTTTTATAATTTACAGTTTTTTACCTTCGCTCTTTTACATTCTCTTACTGTGAAAACTACGGGCATTTTTTTACAGTGTATCATTATTTCTGAGACTAGTAGTATTAATAGGATATTAAAGTTATTACTTTAGTGATGAAGCCAAGTTTAATTTATTTGGATCTGATGGGAAACATTATATTCGAGCCAGTGAAGCCGGAGGTGATGTGTCATGATTTGGTGGTGTTTTATAAAGCTATGTCACAAAATTCATGCAAATATTTCAGTAAGCTCATTTAAAAACATTCAGTTCCTCCCCTGCCTTCAATACCTCATCAGCCAGCAAATTGTCAAGCAGGACAATGAGCCCCATCACACAGGAAAACAGGTAAAGCTTTTTGCAACTCAGGCTCATTCCGATTACTTACCCATATATACATTTCTGGAGAGAGCAAAATATGTCTCTAAACCCAACCTATAATGTTTTAAAAAAGCAACGATTGACCCACCCACCCCCTTCCCTAAACCCAACCGCAGTGTTTTGAAAAGCAATCCAGAAAAAGAAAAGCCCCCTGATTTTTACAACGTTTTTAGTTTTTACCACAATCTCACCCTGTTATTTTTTCAGTTTTGTTTTTGTCGTACCCGCTTTCTGGAATCGTTCTTTACTGAACTCAAACCCCGTCATCGTGATCAACTCTGCTCTGCATCTCAAGTCTGCCGTCAGACGTTTCAAGCTACTGAACAAACAGGTTACAACGGAAAAGCCGTCCACATGCAGGTAAGTGGTCAGCTGGTAAGCAAGAAAACAAACGGAGTCATACCGCACTGTAGCATTCATTTTAAAGACCAAATGCAGCCATACGTAGCTCTGGCTACATAATTTGCGATCTCCAGAAACGTATATAGGGCTACGTTTTCAGAATAAGCCTGTGTTAGCTTTTTGAAGCTGAAAACACTAGAATAATAAAATGGCAGCCCAGAGTCCTGAACTAAACCTGATTGAAAATCTATGGAAAATCCTTAGTGACAAAGTTATGTCAAAGATTGCAACGGTTGCAGTCAGTGAAATGTGACAAAAAACATTTTTTGACAAAAAATAAATGACAAACTTACAATTTGTGCAAAACATTTTTCATTGACTGAACAAAAATACAGCACAACAACAAAACTCAACAGCTTATTAACATCTCAAGCAAAAGCCAATTGATTACCGCTAATGCTGCTCACATGCTACCCTGTCATACACATACAATCTTTTTATATAAATTCTGATTAAAGTTAAAATTACATTACATTAAATGTAACCCTTTTGCTGTTAAATGCATTCAAATGTTAACGATTTCTTATTTGTTACATGAATGTGAAGTATTGTTAACCAGATTCAGCTTTATATTTTAACGTATACCTAAAATATAAGTCTGTCCTTACATCACTCTGTGATGTACAGTAAAAACAAAGCATGTTGATTATCAAAATAATCAAATGAAGATGTGAAAAATGGTCACATCGCACAACTGGGTCAATCTGCAAAATGATTTGAGCTGATTCATGGAAAAATTTCATCCTCGATAAGGTTTTCCAGCTCTCCTTCTCTGCTCCCGTTACTGTTAGTGTTACTCCCTCTGCTGTTGAAGACACACACCAGCAAAATATGAAAATTCACACACAGACACAATGTTGCTGGTTTATGAGGACTCTCCATAGGCGTAATGTATTTTATACTGTAAAACCTGCTTATTATATGGCCTTAACCTACCCCTAGCCATAAACCCAACCCTCAAAGGAAACATTTTCATGTCAAAAAAGATCATTTTTAAGCATTTTGAATTGAGGACACATGACATGTCCTCAAAACCCCAATCAACATTATACACATATCATTATACAAATGTGTCCTCACAAACCACTTAAACCAGTATACACACACACACAGGAGGATTGCTAAAGTCATAATGATTTTTATACTGTACAGATTGTATTTTCTACTCCTAATCTGCACTTTTAGATTTTTAAAATACTAAATTCCAGATGATTTATGAGTCGTTTTCCTCATGTGACTAAAAATATGTCCCCACAAGTATAACAATACCTGTAAATCCTTATCTTGTGGGGACATTATTTTGGTCACCATGAGGAAAAAGACTCATAAATCATCCAGAATTTGATCAACACGTGATGGATACACGCGTATATACACACACGCGTGCGCACACACACTAGTATATTATGAGGACACACACACTATGACTAGCAGTTTTCAATTAAATATATACTAGTAAAAATAGTAGCTATTTTAATCCAATTGCATTTTTTAAAATTACATCATGATATTAGTCATTAGAACTATTACTTATTTCATTACCGACTGGTTACTAGTCTGGGCGGCATGGTGGCTCAGTGGTTAGCACTGTCGCCTCACAGCAAGAAAGTTGCTGGTTCGAGCCCCAGCTGGGTCAGTTGGCATTTCTGTGTGGAGTTTTCATGTTCTCCGAGTGTTTGTGTGGGTTTCCCCCAGGTACTCCGGTACTAGTATGTATTCCTTTTGTAACAAGAAATATTTGCTATACTAATAGTTCTTAACGAGGTATTAGTTTTTATTTACAGTATATACTAGTACTTATGTATTAGCTACTTGTACCTACAGTGCATCTGGAAAGTATTCATAGAGCTTCACTCTTTCCACATTTTTTTTTATGTTACAGCCTTATTCCAAAAGGGATTCAATTAATTTATTTCCTCAAAATTCTACACACAACACCCCATAGTGACAATGTGAAAAAAAGAGTTTTTGAAATTGTTTCAAATCTATTAACAATAAAAAACCTGAAAAATCACATGTACATAAATATTCACAGCCTTTACTCAATTTTTGCCCGTTCCTCTTTGCAGTACCTCTCAAGCTCTATCAGGTTGGATGGGAAGGGACAGTGTACAGCCATTTTCAGATCTCTCCAGAGATGTTCAATAGGATTTAGCTCTGGGATCTGGCTGGGCCACTCAAGGACATTTACCGAGTTGTTGTGAAGCCACATTGATATTTTGGCGGTGTGCTTTGGGTCATTGTCCTGCTGAAAGATGAACCATCGCCCCAGTCTGAGGTCAAGAGCACTCTGAAGCAGGTTTTCATTCAGGATGTCTCTGTACATTGCTGCATTCATCTTTCCCTCTATCCTGACTAGTCTTCCAGTTCCTGCTGCTGAAAAACATCTCCACAGCATGATGCTGCCACCACCATGCTTCACTGTAGGGATGGTATTAGCGTGGTGATGAGCAGTGCCTGTTTTCTCCAAATGTAACGCCTGGCATTCATTCCAAAGAGTTCAATTTTAGTCTCCTCAGACCAAAGAATTTTGTTTCTTATGGTCTGAGAGTCCTTCAGATGCCTTTTGGCAAATTCCATGTGGGGCCAAATTCTGGCCACTCTACCATACAGGCCTGATTGGTGGATTGCTGCACAGATGGTTGTCCTTTTGTAAGGTTCCCCTCTCTCCACAAAAGAACGCTGGAGCTCAGACAGAGTGGCCATCTTGTGATTGATCACCTCCCTGACTAGGGCCCTTCTCCCTCGATCCCTCTCCTCAAGATCACAGATGGCCGGCCAGCTCTAGGAAGAGTCCTAGTGGTTCCAAACATCTTCCACTTACGGATGATGGAGGCCACTGTGCTCACTGGAACTTTCAGAGCAGCAGAAATGCTTCTGTAACCTTCCCCAACCTTGTGCCTTTAGACAATCCTGTCTCGGAGGTCTACAGACAATTCCTTTGTCTTCATGCTTGGTTTGTGCTTTGACATGCACTGTCAACCCTGGGACCTTATATAGACAGGTGTATGCCTTTTCAAATCATGTCCAATCAACTGAATTTACCACAGGTGAACTTCAGTTAAGCTGCTGAAACATCTCAAGAATGATCAGTGGAAACAGAATGTACCTGAGCTCAATTCAGAGCTTCACGGCAAATGCTCTGAATACTTCTGTACATGTGATTTTTCAGGTTTTTTATTTTTAATAAATTTGCAACAATTTCAATAAATCTTTTTTCACATTGTCATTATGGGGTGTTGTGTGTAGAATGTTGAGGAAATAAATGAATTTAATCCACTTTGGAATAAAGCTGTTACATAAAAAATGTGGAAAAAGTGAAGAGCTATGAATACTTTCTGGATGCACTGTATTTAACACATTCTAGTAGTTATTTATTAGATTCTACGGTAGTTCTTATTATTAGACACTGGTATATTTTGTATGTAAACTAGTATCCATTTAACACACAAAAAATTTCTAGTACTGGTGCTAAATATCATGGTTTTGCAGGAAAGTACGAGGAGATATTGACAGGAATAAAGTGACAAATGTTTAATCAGATAGAAACATATACAGTATACACACATCCAGGGAACAGGGACACAAGTACAATGAATACAGGATAATGAATGGAGGAAACACTGGAGCCTAAATAACACAGACTGATAATGAACTAAATCAGAATTTCAGTGATGGGGAAAATAAAAAAAAACTGCGGGAAAAGGAACAAAGAAATCACATGACCAAAACAAACACATACTCCAGAGTCTATAACAATCCTGACACTAATAATAGGTACTAGTATCTACAACATAAGTACTAGTACCTAATTAATAATTAGTTTATAAAATGGGTACTGTTCACAAATGTAATACAGACTAATCTCAAAGACAGATAACGATCGAAGTTGATAACAAAAATGTAAAAATTGTTACTAGCATCAATACTAGTACTAGCAGAATGAAAATAGATACTAGTATATAGTATCTATTATAGATTAAATGTTAAACTGGCTTGCCATACACATACACCTACACAAACACACAGTCTGAAAAACTACAACAGGTTATCATGGCTGTATCATGTGATACCTTAAAGGGCGAAACAGTGACATATCCCTGCAGGAGTGATTGAGAGAAATAAGAGCAGTCTTAGACAGGTACTGTATATTAAGTGTATAATACAGTAGATACCGTGATGTTTGTGTGTGTGTGTTGTGTGCTTACACAGTCAGGCCTCCAGGAGCAGACATGGATCTGCCCTGCCGGCCACTCGGACACTCGAAGGGGTTACTGAAAGAGCGCTTACGCAGCATCGATTTCACCAGAATCTGAAAATAAGAGGAGTAAAATAAGTGAAATGCACAGTTAAATGGGACATTAGTTTAGTTTAGTTTAAATTTTATTGTCTTATTTGCTTGGCACAGATAGAACATTTGTCTTTAACACTGGATTTAAGACAACAACTGCATACATTCAACCATACAACAATCACACAATAGCAACACTCATCAAGCCAACAACATAAGTTAAAAACTTAAAAAGCAAATTAGCCCCATACATATTACTGTAGATCATGGGTGACCAACCCTGTTCCTGGCGATCGACCTTCCTGCAGATTTCAGCTCCTACCCTGATCAAACACACCTGAACCAATTAATTAGAACCTGAGGAGCACTTGATAATTACAGGCAGGTGTGTTTGATATGGGCTGCAACTGAAAACTGCAGGAAGGTCGATCTCCAGGAATAGGGTTGAGCTTCCCTGCTGTAGATCATTCTTGACAACCACCCCATTCACTTCAAACAGTGATCTAATTTAAGAGAACAACTGCCATTGGGATAAATGACTTTTTATGAGCATTTCTTCAGGATTTAGGAATTCTAAACCTGTGTCCTGACGGTAACACCTCAAAAGCTGAGTGAATGGGATGTGTATTATCTTTTAAAATGACAATTGTTGTTTCTTCCATAAAGGTGTCAAATAGAATCTGCAGTGAATGTTGTTTGTGAACAGTTATCTTGCCTGATTGATAATTTGCGATAATTTCTTCTTTTGTTTAAGTGTTGTGTTACCAAACCATGAAACAATATTATATGTGAGAACACTCTTTATTAATGATCTATATGCCATGTTTAAAGTCTGTGTACAATATTTCTTAACTTGCAAAGGAGACTGAGGCACTGACTTGGCTTCTTATAAACAGCCTCTACATTACTATCAAAATTCAGTTTATTGTCTATAATTGTGCCTAAATACTTTAAATTTGAGACCTGCTCTAATATTTTTTCCATTTATGATGACTGGTTTATAAAGTATCTACTGTTCTTGTTTGACTTTCTAGACATAGCTCTTTTGTTTTTCCAATATTAAGATGTAATGAACTTTTAAGATTTAATGAACAGGATACCAATGCTAGATCATCGGCGTATTTTATAAAATATCATCATTATTATTGCTCTGCAGTTCAATAATATATATATATATATCAAATAAAATAGGGGATAATACACATCCCTTAGGTAACCCTATATTTAATAACAGAGCTGTCAGACACAACATGATTAACACAGACAAGTTGTGGTCTGTTTTTTTTTTTTTTTTTAATTCTCTGTTCCACACAACCAAACATTAGTGGAAGTACTTTTTTATTTTATTTTAACATTTTAACAGTACAAAAATATACATGCCATGGGGTAAGCATAAATCAAATACAAATATACAAAATGTACATATGTAATAATCAAATAAATACATTGTAGAGTTCACAAAGTTTTAAAGTGCGTAGGGCTTTCTTATTTAGAGTCTCTGATACTACTAATAAATAAGCATAATTCAATCATCAATACCTTAAATTTCGCTTTCTTATTGGTAAATTTACGAGTGTATTGGTAAGTTTATGAATGTAAAATTTTGTTAGCAAAATAAAGTAATTAAATAAAAACAAATTTCCTCTTGACTAGAATACATAGTAAAGCCCAAAAGTTAATTTTCCACAACAATAAAAGGGGTTTAGAACACTGTAATTTGTTATTAATAAATTTTTGCACCGCACTCCATAAGTTATTAGTGGAAGTTCATGTAACTAACCATATTGTGATTCTTCATTTTGACTCACAACATGGGACTTTTTTGGTTAGACATCCCAGCGGGCTCCTTAATTTCAAAACGACACTTAAAATCAAAAACACGTTAAAAACGCTAATTGATTTGATGTGTAAACCTTGACGTCTATTTGACATCCACACATTGATGTCATTTTGACCACCAAAAGAACGCCACAAAAAGTATTATAACAAAGGAAAAGTTTTAATCATCTGAAAGATTCAATTACAAATTTCAAATTATAGGATTGTGTCCTGTAGTCCATTTTTGGTGTGTTTTTTTTATGCCAATGATAGATGTAAATCTGATGTTGTTTTGATATCAAGGTAGTTTACATGTGTTGTAGGGATACAAAATATGAATCCAATATAAATACGGAACCAAAGCTTTCAGGTGATTAAAACCTTTTGGTGGTCAAAATGGCATCAATGTATGGATGACAAATAGACGTCAAGGTTTTGAAATCAAATGGATTTGAACTTTTGACATTTTTTTTTAACATGCTTTTTTATGTCATTTTGACATCCACTTGCCTGCTGGGATAATAAGGAATGTGCAACATACATGCAATCATTGACAAAACCTTAGCAAACTGCCCAAACTGGCAGTGAATCTGTTAGACCAACAAAATAAAAGTGCAAATTAGTCCCTGTACTAATGTATTATTAATAAAAAGTAATCAATAAAGTCTATTGAGAAAGTTTTCTCAATTCAAAAGAGTAAAGGCATGGATCTTGAAACATTGATCTATACATCACTATCTAAAGGACCAGCTCACCAAAAAATTCAAATATATTTACTCACCTTCAAGTGATATCATTCTTTTGTTGAAGACAAAAGAAGATATTTTGAAGAATGTTGAAAACCAGTAGCCATAGACCTTCATAATACACTCAAAAGATTGTTTTGCTGTTTGTTCAAACTACTTAATTAAAATGAGTTGAATCAACAAAAATGTTGAGTTTATTTTTGGGACAACCTAATTGCTTTATGTTCAATCCACTTAAATTTGTAAAAACAATTAAGTTAACTTACTCAGTTTGTGTTGAGAGAACATGCAGATCTTTTTTTATAGTGTAAATGAAAAACTATGATAAAAAGTGATTACCAGTTTCCAACATTCTTCAAAATATCTTCTGTTGTGTTCGACAAAAGTAAGAAACTCATACAAATTTGGAATCACAAGTTAAAAAATCAAATTTTTCATTTTCATTTCAGAGTGAACTTTTCATTTAAGAAGCAGAAATATCTGCTTTAACATGAATCCAGCATTGCTATAATAGAGTGTGTTGAGTACTCACCACAGCAGACAGGCTGGGCACTAGTTTGACAGAGTTCTGCACCTCCTCCTCGGTGACCTCCACCACAGTGCAGTGATCCTCCTCCAGTGGCAGCAGATCAGTCCCATCCACCGTGACCCATGGGTGAAGCTGAAACACACACACAAACATTACACAGTGTCTGAGGGACATAAACTGATACATTCACAGTACTGCTGAGTGATCTTATTGGTTGATTTGTGTGTGTATGTGTGTGTGTGTGTGTGTGTTTTATTATGACAGGACAGTGTGTAGATAGGAATTGATTTTGGGGAGTTCACGAGTCTTGAACTTGGGACATCCTCTGTTCACGAGGCTATCGGCCCTTTTATGATGGTCTCACCTTTATCTCTGCTAACGTGATTCTAGTTTCAGGGACTTTATCCAGCATTCTGGTGATGAGGTCCTTCAGCTGCTCACTGATCTCAGGCCTGTGCAAACAACACAAACACAATTACATGAGCTAGATTGACTGTGTGTGGTTAATGTGGAGCAAAACGGTGAAAAAAAACGAAAAAAGGGAGATGTGTGTGTGCTTTTTATGCATATTCATTAAGTGACATTACTTGACTATGATAATATTCAAACTTAAATCAAACTTTGTGTTGACTAAAAGGTATCCAGATCTGCAAAGATAATACCAATTTTAAAATAAAGTAATAGAAAAAAATCTATAATTTTGGTTGAGGCAATCTCTATTAGATTTGAATAATTTATAGGTAATTTAATTTTCAATTAATTTTGTAATATCATGGGTTTGACTTATGAGAAATGCATGTATTGAAAAAAGTGTAGTTTGAATGCAGTGTAAGTTGCATCGATCTAAAGCATCTGTCAAATGCATAGATGTAACAATGAAATAGTTAATCGGCGTCTGTCACTCACTTGTCTGGAAACTCCACTGACATACTCCTGATCTTCTCATGCAGGCCTAGGATGTAGTCATCATGAAAAGGACACTGTAAAAGGGAATATTATTTACAAATTAAGATTAGATGTATACGCCGATGCTCTTAAGACCACATTCATAATTGAAGTCAATGACTTACCTTTCCAAAGACAAAACAGAACAGAGTCACTCCCATTGCCCAAATATCCAGAGCCTGAAGATAATAAGAGTTATTTCAAAATGACAAGAATCAAACGTTGAATGGCCTTTTATAAATTCCCTATTATAACGTGTGTGAAAAGCATGTAAAAGCCTGTATGACGTTTGGATATGAAGATATCCATCTTTAGATTGCTAGGGTAGTCTAAAATGGTTGCTAGGGCATGGCTAGATTGTTGACAGTATGATATTTAAAGGTGCTGTATGCAAGTTTCTGACTTTTCTCAATCATAAAAATACCATAATGTTTGCAGATATTTAAGAAACATGCTAATGTAACATGTTTTTTTATCTGAAAAACAATGCTAAAGTCAGTTATTCTCCTCTGAAAATGTGCATTCCATGTCGGTCTTCGCATTGATCTATAACCCACCCACTGCTAGTTTATCTAATTATATTTCAGTAACCTGGGTTGCCTTGGTGGAAAATGCAGAGTATTTCATTTAAGTCTTGAAGGTTGCATCAATATATGCAGGCGTAGCTAAAAATGTCACCCCATGGAAAACCGTATAGCCTCCAAAATCAGGCATGGATTCATAAGGTGTTTTTTAAAATTTGCAAACATTACAAGTATCGCAAACATAAAAATTAACTTATCAGCTTAAATTGCTAGGCACACTCGTTCCTGTTGTTTTCCTCAATCTGGCAACCTGCATGTATGTCAATTGCAGGAGGAGGTCTCAGGTGAAAAAAAATCATCTTCAATGTTTTGAAGTTGGACTGCAATACCTAGTTCAACCACTAGGATATGTCAATCCTACATATACTGCACATTTAACGAGTTAGTCCAAACAGCTCATCTTCATGTCACCACAATGCTCTGATCCAGAGATGATCCTATAGCACTCTTTTACAATAGAAGTCTATTGGGGCAGTTGCTAGAGTGCTGTAACTGGTCGCTAAGGTGAAAATTCTGCATTTGTTTTGGCTGTTCTCTGAGCGAAATGAGTCCAGCCCCAAATATAGGTGATCATTAACATCCATAGTATGGAAAAAAATACTATGGAAGTGGCTACAGTTTCCAACATTCTACTATATATATATATATATATATATATATATATATATATATAATATATATATATATATATATATATATATATATATATATATATATATATATATATATATATAAATTACATAGAATTATTAGCCCCGCTGTTTATTTTTTTCCCCAATTTCTGTTAACACATTCTGTTAACTTATTTTCAACACATTTCTAAACATAATAGTTTTAATAACTCATTTCTAATAATGGATTTATTTTATTTTTACTATGATGACAGTAAATACTATTTTATTAGATATATTTCAAGACACTTCTATACAGCTTAAAGTGACATTTAAAGGTTTAACTAGGTTAATTAGGTTAACTAGGCAGGTTAGGGTAATTAGGCAAGTTATTGTATAATGATGGTTTGTTCTGTAGACAAGTGAAAAAATTAACTTAAAGGGGCTAATAATTTTGACCTTAAAATGGTTCTTAAAGTAAAAACTGCTTTTATTCTAGCCGAAATAAAACAAAATAATAGATTAAAAAAAAACAAGTGGAGGACGAGTAAATTGTTGGGTGAACTATCCCTTTAAGAAGCAGAGCATATATGTCCCCCTACAACAGTAAGATGTGGAGTGTGAGCTCAAAAATCTGGTCCAGTGTCAAGTGAATGGGACTTTTTCAAGAAAGTGTGAATAAAATCAGTTAGAAAATACCCCGTTGGCATCTATTCATCTAAAAGCTTCGACTACACATCACAAATTTAAACTGGACTTTTTTCTTTTGACATCTAACATTATGTTTAAAAAAAAACACGTAAAAAATTATTACAGGACTGCATCTAATGAAAAAAACAACATCAAATTGACATCTAACACTGGCGTCAAAAAACATGCAAAGGAATTGATTACAGGACTGTTAAATGTCAATTTGATGTCGTCATAACATCAAGGTACTTAACTGACATACATTTTTTTGTGTGTTTTTGATGCTTGAAAACCAACATAATAACTCTTCTCACCTTTCCACTGAACCTCTGGTCCTGATCCGTCAGAGTTTCAGGTGCCATGAAAGCTGGTGTTCCTGCACTATTCGACAGGAGTGCGTCGCTCCCCTCAAACTCATTGCTGACCCCAAAATCTGCAATTTTTACATGCCCGTCCTCTCCCAGCAAGAGGTTTGATGGTTTGATATCTCGATGTATGATTTTCTGATAGTGCACTACAAATAAAACATGAAAAAAACATTAACAATCTCATGAAGTTTATTAATGAGAATGAAAACACACAAAAATTCCTAGACAGGACCAACATACAGTATTCGATTCCTAGGATGACATCTCTGAAGTAAAAATGGGCCATTTCTTCTGTTAGAGGGCTGTCTGTTGGGACCTCCATCACCGGGCTAGAGCCAAGCAAGAGAAGAAGTAAAAACTAACTACAGAAAATCTAAACTGAAAAATGTGTGACTGTGATCTATAGGTACAAATACTTACCCTTTAGGTACCAACTCAAAGACTATGAAAAGAATACAGAATTAACAGAATTAAATAAATCATTAGATAAAAAGCAAAGTGTTTGATATTATAGACTGATATCTAAATATGGCAAGCTGTTTTCACATTAAACAACTTGGACATAAAACATACTGGTAACCATTTTCATGCTACTAGTACTTTTTAAAACATTTTAGTATTGTTATATATATATATATATATATATATATATATATATATATATATATATATATATATATATATATATATATATACACATACATACATATATATATATATATATATATATATATATATATATATATATATATATATATATATATATATATATATATATATTTAATAGCTATTATCACTAATTCTTTAGGTTCTAGTACCTTTTCTAGTACTTATTCATTAGATATTGGTCCTTACTTTTAGATAGTAGGGGCTACTCTGACTAGTCGACTAATGGAGTAGTTGACTTTAGTGCTCTGCCGTGATGCTTTATGATTGACGTCGACTATTTGCACAGATCACGTGTTTTTTGACACAAACTACATAGCAGCATCACACATTAGGTGGTTCACTGAATGAAACTGCACTCAGATTATTTAAAGGAATTTTTAAAATGTTCATTTTCTTGTCAGCGTCAGTTTCACCTGAACTTTGAGTGAACTTTAAATCGTCAAACAAATGCCAGTTAGGGCGCTCCATGCAAATACCCTAGAGCATATGCTAGCCAATCACGTTTACGCAACCCTGGAAAAGTAATGTGATTGGCCGTTGTCCTCTGCGTAGCATAGACATATTTTGTGAATGAACCGTGAAGCGAGGAGAAACCGTAAAGTGTGCAGCCACGGAGGTGTAACAAACTCAGCGTGTGTAAACATCATCCCCGGTGAATGTAGCAAAGATGTGCAGCAAGGAGATGTCTGATAACCAAGATGAGCCATAACTGCGAAAAACGCCCGACTTGAGCAGGATATTGAGCAGCTTTCTAGCGCGCACTATCATAGCGATAAAATCTGTATCTGAGCAAGTCTCGGACAGTGTAATATGACTTAACGTTATAGCCTAGCCTTTGTCTTTCATGCGTTATATTATTTATGAATGACTTCACATGAATCTGTGCTGAGGACGTATGCATTATTTCTGCAATAAAATTTATTGTTACATTCTTACTAGAACGTAATCAATGTGATCAATGTGTTGATTGCATTCATTTAGCAGTAAAATTATCCAGAGTGCTAATGTTGTATTATTAACAAAATGAAAGTGTTGACAATGCATTTGTTTTGCACTAAAATTAGTCATTGGTAATGTTTCATTGTTTTTGCAACATGTTATGAGCTGCCAAACAGCATGTGTATATATTTCCTGCAAATAAATCGTAAATTGTGGCATGTTGCAAAACATTTGCATCTTAGTGACTAGTCGACGTCGACTCGACTTTGATAACATAAAAGTCGACTTCCAAAAATCTAAAGTCGTTCAACCCCTATTGGATAGAAGTACTTTTTATTAGATACAAGAATTAGATAGTATTTCTTAGTTGTTAGATAGTATTGTTACTAATTACAAATTTTAGTCATTGACTTCTATGGAAATCTATCCTTGAGATATCAACTATTCAATTGTATTACGATTACGACAAGTACATAGTTTTATATACTAGAAGTTCTTATAGCCAGTTCTTTCTATACTTATTATTAATACTAGTACTTGATCATTATATACTAACACTTAGATACCAACACCATCTCACAACAATTTGACACGTTTTGATTTAGTGGCTAATTCGTATGACTTTTGTACGATCTCATTCGTACGTTTTAGAGAGATTTGCTCATCCCCCAATGACGGTTGGGTTTAGTGGTGGGGTTTGGTGCATTGCCTCCTTTTAGAAATCGTACATTTTTTGTACGGCTGAGTTCATATGAATTTGTACGAATTAGCCACTAAACTGGCAATACATAAAATAGTTACGTTTCATTGTGAGATCAGGCTGTAGATACTCAAATCAATAACAATGCTAGTTATAATCTCATACAAGTACTTGTACATTAGCTACTCATCCTTAAAAAACAGACACTAGTATTTTTGTTATAACTAGTCAGAACTACGGTGGCCAATAAAGCTCAAATTGGCCAATAAAGCTCAAATGTGCTGCAAGTTAAGAAATCACACGCAAACTGATTATCTGGTGAGCATTTGCAGTAAGTTTCCCTGTTTGTATCTGTTGTTGCATGCATGTTGTCAAACTGATAAAGATGTTTTCTCAATTTGTTAGCAGTTTTCTATTTGTATATGTTTTCTTAACTTGCAGTGTGTTTGAGCTCTCTCTCAGCCACCGTACATAATGACCATAGTAGAGTTCAATTAAAAATCATACTAAAATCTTACTAAAATAAAAAAAGTTATAGAATATGTCTAATAATTTAGAGTATTTAATATAAGAACCAGTGCCTAAATAATAAAAACTAAATAGCAGTATATAATGTATAAGTACTAGCATAACTAAGAGAATAAGCACTAGTAGCTATCAAATAAGTGCTAGTACCTGGAAAAAGATACTTGTAGTAACAAGTAACATAAATACAGATACTAGTATGGTTTATAGATTTAATGCTAAAACTGCTTGCCATAGTCTCATCAAATGACTCACCCATATGCAAGTTATCCTCAACTGGGTCATCGAGAACCTTTGGTTAAATATCAAATGGCAAGTTAGTCTACAACTTATTTGACATGAATTATGAAACAATTCTTGAAGAAACGAATGTGATGTGACTAACCTCAACTAATTTAACAACATTCAGATGGTCAAGTTTCTTTAAAATAGCAATTTCTTGATATACTCGGTCCAGCAGGCCAGACGGCTTTAATAGATTCTCCTGTGATCCTGCTGATCCGTTGGATTCTCGGGAAGGACGTCGTCCTGTAATCATCATAGCATTAATATTCAGCAATATCCATTACAAAAAGTCACATGCTTGAAATGAACTAATTTAATGCTTACGTGGGAATCCAAACTGCTTTATTAACCTCTTTTTGGATACCAATTTCATAGCCTGCAATAAATAATTATAAAAAAAGCATTTTGTTTTCTTTCAATGTACATAATATTTTTATTATATTACAGAATAAACCATTGTTTAACATGATTATGGTTATAATAAGGAACTAAACGCTGACAGATAAATCGAGATGTTTTAATATAAATATGCTTACATAATACTGGTCATCATCTTCATTATAGGCTAACTTGACCACTCCATATGAACCCTGCACAAGAAGAGAGTTTACATTATGGTCACATTATGTTAATATTTATGCATGTGTGATTTTTGTGATGTAGGAGTTTTAATGTAAACTCACAAACCTTTCCTATTTCATTCTTTAACTTGTACTGGTTTAGCTGGACACAGTCCTGTGGGTAGAAAATACTTTATTGTATTTATTAGCAGAATCACAATATAGCAATATTGAAGAGCATTTAACTATTTATACAAAAGTCATACAAAAATTCTATGCACTGTAAAATATATTTTACAGTACATTTTACAAAAAAAATTCAAATAACAATTCAAAGCTCTACTAAATTTCTTTGTAGCTGTTGGTGAAATGTACTAGCAATTTATGACTAAACGTTGTGTCTATTTTCTTCTGTTTTCAGTGTAGTAAAAATGTAATATTGTGACAGCATCTATATAATGAATACACTACCCGACAAATGTCTTGTCGCCTATGCAAGTTTTAGGAACAACATATAATAACTTGACTTCTAGTGGCTTATATGAAAGGCAAAGACCTCTTAATTACGCTTACTTTACCAAAATAAAATATGATCATGCCTTGATTTTTAATTATTTAATTAGGACAGTAAGGTCTGACTTTACTTAGACAAAAGTATTGTCACTTAACATAAATAATGTACAGTTTAGAATATAAAAGTCATGGTGCAGTGGAAACAGAATGAATATTGTGTATGACTTCCATGAGCTTGGATGACTGCATCCATACATCTCTGCAATGACTCAAATAACTTCTCAATAAAGTCATCTGGAATGGCAAAGAGAGCGTTCTTGCAGGACTCCCAGATTTCATCAGGATTCTTTGGATTAATCTTCAATGCCTCCTCCTCCATCTTACCTCAGACATGCTCAATAATGTTCATGTCTGGTGACTGGGCTGGCCAATCCAGGAGCATCCTTGACCTTCTTGCTTTCAGGAACTTTGCTGTGGAGGCTGAAGTATGAGAAGGAGCGCTATCCTGCTGAAGAATTTGCCCTCTCCTGTAGTTTGTAATGTAATGGGCAGCACAAATGTCTTGATACCTCAGGCTGTTGATGTTGCCATGCACTCTGCAGATCTCTCACACGCCCCCATACTGAACGTCACCCCAAACCATGATTTTTCTTTCACCAAACTTGACTGATTTCTGTATGAATCTCTGGTCCATGTGGGTTCCATTTGGTCTTCTGCAGTATTTGTGGTGATTGTGATGCAGTTCAACAGATTATTCATCTGAAAAATCTGCCACTTTTCCAAATGATCAACTAGAAGTCAAATTAAATTATTATTTGTTGCTCTTACAACTGAGATCGACAACAACACTTTTGTCAGGTAGTGTATATTTCATTACGAGTATCAAAATTTGCCATTAAATTGCTCATTCTTAGGCCATTGACAATGTAGATGGCTTTTTTATTCTACAGTAGAGCATTAAATATTTTTTTATGATTTATAAAATGCAAGTCAATGGTTACTAGCACCTTGAGACTAAAAAAACAAAACAACATACACAGACAAAACTAAATTAAAACCTGTAGCTCTTGACGATACACTGAGGTCTTATTACGTAAAACAATTCCCTCATTTTGATTCAGTCATTGTCTGGTGTTAACTGTGTATTAGTTAAAGCTGTTCCACCATAGATTTAACTGTTTGTTTCATTTAATAGATTTTAGTTTTTATCTTTTTGGATTAATAGTAACAGCATCATAAAAACAATGTCAACCCAGGCTCGTTGGAAATAAGTGCCTCAGCCTACATTTTTGCAAAACGCAAACATTTTCTTCCATGATTCAGATGAGAAATCCTCTAGAGGGCGCTGTCTACATTTTTGCGAATCTGAAGTACGTTACTTGGTGTACGTTTTGTTGTATGTTTCAGATACATGTTCTTCTTGTACATGTCTATGTGGAAAAAGTGTGGCTTGTTGTGCAGATCATGTGCCTAAACCCAACTAATAGTGTTTTCAAAAGCAAACGTAAAAGAAAGTGCACTGCGACCACGTAGCTTTACCTTGATTTTACATTGCTTTTGTTTTTGTTTTGTAGAACGGTGCTTCACTGGAGCACATCACAAGTATAACACTGTACAAATTAAACTGACCATGCTGGAAAAGTTGTCCATTTAGAGGTAGTTAAACATTTTCAGTTACAAAAAAATCCTTGACCTGTTAATCTTTTTCTTTTCTTTTTTTGATGTCATGCAAAAAACTGCACAATAACAATCCTTTGTTTGTGGATAATATGCCTCTGAAAATATCATTAGTGTGAAAAGAAACAAAAGTTGTTGTCATACTGACACAAAGCAGTCATTTTACCAAGAAACTCCAGTCAAAGGTATGTTTATGTATGTTTTTGCACTTTCACAATAATGTAGGCTGAAGCATGTATTTCCATTGAGCCTGTGTACAATGTTCAATTTCTAAATTTCACTACCATCAGCATCTACATGTATTAATTCAATTGTACCTGTAAATTTGTTTTGTATGAGTCACCAAGGACCACGGTTTCAGGCAAATTTCTACTTAACAAAAAAATGTCACATACCTCTTGGGTGAGTAATTACTAGAGGTGGGCCGTTATCGGCGTTAACGTGCTGCGTTAACACGAGACTCTTATCGCGCGATAAAAAAAATATTGCCGTTATTCTATTCTCAGAGTTGGGTTGGGAGCTGGGTCTATTTTACGCAAGCTATGATGACTTTCACCTTGATATATTAGCGCGGATGTATACCTGACCAGTGAGCTGTCTGACAAAAGAGTGCCCTTCTGAATCAAATCAGCATCAGCAGGATGCCTGACTCTAACTGCAGTTCGGCAGTTTCACTTTAACTCACGAACATTTCATTCATACCCTCGTGACAAACTGAGGTATTAGACGCAAATAAGGAGTAAGGACTGGTGAGAGTGTTATGGAATTTAATAACGCACGCCAAATGGAAAGAAAAAACTTCTGCATTTCGCGATGTGTGTTTGTGTGTGTGTGTGTTTGTGCGGGCCTTTACTGACAGCCGCGTGTGGATCTTGTCGGAAAATATGGCGAAAAGTCCTAAAGACCGCTATGTTTACTTCAATAATGTCACTAATATATGCATACTCCACATGTCTTAATTCCATTTCTGATTAGTTCAGTTATGACTTTAGTCGGATTAGGGTCATCAAAAATCGCTGTTTGGAGCTTACGTAGGCCTACAGTTCAAAATTCATGTTTAACTGAATAAACAGTTAGTAAACACAAGTATATCTTATTGAACCTAATTAATTTTCATCACCAATTATCATAGAAGAACAGTTTCTCAAGCAGTTTGTGATGCATTTTGGAAACCGCAGATGAGCCCCTGGCCTAATGCGCCACCTGGCTTGAGAAACCCGTTCTCAAAGACTTATTATTTGGGTAGCATACATATACTGAATGCCTTCAGCAGAATTCAAATGAGCCATTTTAATCTAGATTAATTCCAAGATTAATCTAGATTAATCTAGATTAAAACAAATTAATCTATGCCCACCTATAGTAAATACAGCAATTAACATTTTTGGATGAACCATTGCTTTAAGAATGGTACAGTACTTTCTTAGATAGTCAACAAAAATCTAAAATCTCCCGCCAAACTCACGTCTCCATCAGAAATAGACACGCGCTTGGACTCAATAGTAGGTCTTCTGGCAACTCGAGGGCCTCCGTTCTGGCAGATGGATCTCTCCTGCAGGGAAAGCTTCCGGTCGGAGAGGTTGAGGCGGTGTGGTGTGGTCCTGTACCCGTTTGGTGGGGTCAGTCTGGTGGCAGCCACACTCATGGCTGCCACCATGTCTGCCAGTTCAGTATGATAATCAGAGTCCAGATCCAGTCTGCTGGCTGTGTCGACACTCATGGCTGTCCTTCCTCTTGTCTGTCTTCGCTAATTATAAGAAACTACACATCTCAGTGGACATCAATGAGTCCAGTGTCTTCAGAAGGGCCACAGTCAAGTCAGGCTGGAAAAGCAGAGCAGGAAAGTACAGTAGAGTTTAACAAGCACATTTCTCAAGCACACACACATCCATCTCGTTATACAACAGAAGTTAGGGCCACGGTATAATTTTTGCGCTGCAGAAAAGCCAGTTGAGCGTTTTTTTTTCTGTTGATGTCAATGGAAGCACCACAATTTTAAACGCTGATTGTTTACAAAGTGCTGAGCGCTCTGCATTTTTTTAATTCTTTGACAGTTGGAGAAGCACTCACAGATGACGAAAAAAAAAATGATTCAGTGGTCACGTATCATTTAAACCTAAATATTTTCAGCTACAGCTCATGTTTAAAAGCTCATTGAATCAGATTAGACCATTAGCATCTCACTCAAAAAAATTCTACAAACAATTTAGATAATTTTTCTATTTAATGCTTGACTCTTCTGTAGTTACATTGCATAAGACAGTCAGGAAAAAGCTATTTTCTAAGTCAATATGCTACTATACTCTCATTCTGGCATAATAATCAAGGAACTTTGCTGCCGTACTATGGCTGCAGCAGGTTCAATGATATTACACAGCGTTATTATCTAGTTACCTAGCTGGGGTTAATTTTTAGGCACTGAGAGTATTAGAAAAATTATTAAAACTTTTTAAAAATATATTTGAGCAAGATGCTAATGCTTTAAAACGCAGAGATTGGCTGAATAGATTAAAAAAATTGTTTAACTGTAGGGACTTGTAAAGTGAGCCTATTTCCAAAAAAAAGTGGAGTGTTCCTTTACATGTAGTATTCTGCATTGCTGAACAGCTTAAACTGCCATGAACATGCATGAGCAGAGATTTTAAAATACTTTAAATAGTGGTTTTATTAATGCAACAACAACAAAAATAAATAAATCACAAAATTAATAATTAAATTTGTGGTCTTGTCTGACTGAGGTGCTTGTTTCCAAGACAATATTTATAATATTCTTTATTACTGTCATTTAGTTTAAGTTCGAAGTATTAAGAAAATAAAACTAAATAAGTTACAACTTCATTCATTCACTCATTTTCTTTTCGGCTTAGTCCCTTTATTAATCAGGGGTCGCCACAGCTGAATGAACCGCCAACTTATCCAGCACATGTTTTATGCAACGGATGGAAAACATCCCATACACTCATGCATTCACAAACTATGGCCAATTTAGCTTATTCAATTCACCTATACCACATTTCTTTGTACTTGTGAGGGAAACCGGAGCACCCGGAGGAAACCCACGCGAACACGAGGAGAACATGCAAACTCCACACAGAAATGCCAACTGACCCAGCCAGAGCTCGAACCAGCAACCTCCTAATTTCAATTACTTGAAATTAAATTAATTAAAACAATTTATAAAGGTAATAAATAGTTTTGAGAGAAATTCTAACAATATTAGCTAACTTTAACAACAACTTTGACCTCAATAAGTCAGTAAGGTAGCTGTTGTGTATGTGGTAGACATAAAGGATCTTAATACAAGCATGTCGAATAAGTTTATTAGTATATATGCAGCCTCTGCTGGGTCAGTTAGCGATTCTGTGTGGAGTTTGCATGTTCTCCCTGCATTCGCGTGGGTTTTCTCCCGGTGCTCCGGTTTCCCCCAGAGTCCAAAGACATGCGGTACAGGTGAATTGAGTAGGCTAAATTGTCTGTAGTGTATGAGTGTGAATGAGTGTGTATTGGTGTTTCCCAGAGATAAGTTGCAGCTAGAAGGGCATCTGCTGTGTAAAAAATTGTGCTGGATAAGTTGCCGGTTCATTCCGCTGTGGCGAAGGGACTAAGCCGAAAAGAAAGTGAATAAATGAATGAGTATATATGCAACCAATATTTATATTTTTTATTTTATTTTATTACAATGATAAGATAACCAAAAAACTAAAACCTAATAAAAACAAACATTAAAAAGAAACATACTTTTCTAGTTGCTTCCAAAGCAATATTTATAACTTTCATTTAGTTTAAGTTGTTATACTGCTAAAAAAGACTATAGAAAACAAAACTAAACAACTAAAAAACTATACTACAGTACTTACAATAGTATTTTTTCTTTTGGGATAAACTACTAGTTAACCCTTGTGTACTGTTCAAATTAACTACCCTTTCATTATGTTCGGGGCTGTTTTTGCCCCATTGACTTCCATTATATCAACATTTTTGGATTACAAAGCCTTGACACCAAATAATCATGCATTCTTGATTTTTGGTGGTTTTCCCTGTTGGGAAGAAGTAAAACTTGTATTGTTTACTGTTGATTATCAGTTGGCACCATTAACCCTTTAGAAAAGCCTGTGCAAAAATGTTTCTGGATTTACATGGAATTATATGGAGTAAAACAGAGAGTAAAACAGCAGTGTGTGTGTGTGTGTGTGTGTGTGTGTGTGTGTGTGTGTGTGTGTGTGTGTGTGTGTGTGTGTGTGTGTGTGTGTGTGTGTGTGTGTGTGTGTGTGTGTGTGTATGTGTGTGTGTGTGTGTGTGTGCGCGTGCATAAATACACTTACTATATTGTGAGGGCTGAGGTGCTTATTTTGATTTTCTCAGACATATCAAGGTAGATGCACAAATGTCTCTCTTTCTCTCTCACACACAAGCACAGACAGACAAACACACACATTATACCAGGGGTGTCCACACTCGGTCCTGGAGGGCCGCTGTCCTGGGGAGTTTAGCTCTAACCCTAATCAAACACACCTGAATCAGCTAATCAAGCTCTTACTAGATATACTACAAACTTCCTGGCAGGTGTGTTGAAGCAAGTTGGAGCTAAACTCAGCAGGACACCGGCCCTCCAGGACCGAGTTTGGACACCCCTGCATTATACACATACAGGTATAACTCAATAAAAATCCAGAAAGTAAGCTTTTTTTGCACTGCATCTGACGATCAACAGCAAACATTACAAATTGTATCTCTTTACTACAGGGAAAACCACCAACAAGAAAGAATGCATAAAAATATAGTGTCAAGATTTTGCAATCAAAAAATGTCATTATAATAGAAGTCAAAATCATCCATTAACGTAATAGAAGCGTTATAAATTTGCCCACAGTGTAGTTAAGTTTTTGAAAATTTACAAAGCATTTTCCCAAAATATGTGTCAAAATAAGATTAAAGAAGACTAAAAAACATTCAATTTGCTGAAACAGAGAAAGTTGTAGCCTAATTAAGACTCAAAATCCCCTCGGAGTGGATGAAAACATCCCCAACAGCACACATGAGTTAATAGTGAAAATGGTCACTTAAAGTGCTACTCCTGAGTTATTGAGTAAACATCAATATCTTATACACAACAAACCTTCATTCAACAACAGCGAATCAGAAATTTCTATAAAAATAAAACATGACATTATTAAACAAATGAACGCAATCAAGCCAAATGTTATTTATCCGCATATTTCTACTTACAGAGATGCAGCATTGCCAGTCACAGTGTTGCATGCTGGGCTGTTCATCAGACAGAAACCCCCTCTGAAACCTGGAGGGCTGGAGACTCTCTGGATCACCCACGCAAAGAGGATTAGCGGGCCGGCCGGTCACATTTAGTCCAGCGTGGCTATATCTGCTCCTGTTTACATGAGCCGCCTGCAGTCAGTGAGAGGACGGGAACATTCATCAATGAGCTGAGCTGCACGTCACAGCAGAGGAGAGGACATGTGTGGTAATACCTGCGTAAACCCCCACCACGAGGACTGACACGCTGTTCCTGAAGCTGGGGCTGGATATATACTGTAAAATAAATGGAGAAAAAAATGGGTGAAAAGTTGAGTAACACCATACTTACACAGTTAATTCATTACATTACAAATGACAAACATTTTATTTATTGTTTTACAAGCCTTTCACAAGTAGTAAAATGTTGTTTAAATATGCAAATAAGGCATCTTTTTATTGTAACATGTTTATTTAAAGTTATTAAAGTATATTATGTACAATGTGCTTTTACAGACATAATCAAAGGCAAGTTTTACAAAAAATGTGCAATGGGTTGTTATATTAATAATTATAGTAATCCTTAAAAATAAGAAAATAAGTGAATAAGTAAATAGATGGAGGCAAGGAAAAAAGAAGAAAAAAAGGGAAACATCATACCTTCTAAGTACTATTAAGTAATATTGGTGACCAATTAGTCACAAAGTCTCTGGAAAGGCACATAAAATATATATTTTCCACATCACAGCACTTTAGACAAGTCATTTGAAAAAAAGAACATTAGAATCACTTTATCAATGCATCTCTTACCTACGCTTCATTTACCTACACTTCAGTTCTATCTAATTATCGCCCAATTTCTAATTTACCTTTCATATCTAAATTACTGGAAAGTACTGTTGCTGCCCAACTCCAGTCTATTCTAGTTGATAATAATCTCTTTAAACTTTTTGAATCTGGTTTTCGCCCCTTCCATAGCACTGAAACTGCACTTGTAAAGGTAGTGAATGATCTACTGCTTTCTGGTGATTCTTGTTTATATTACTGCTACTTGATCTCAGCTCTGCCTTCGATACTGTCTTCCATGACTTACTTATCTCTCGTCTTTCTGATCTCTCTTGGTTTTCCTCATATCTCACAGATAGACAATTTTTCATCTCTGTTAAATATTTTCGATCGCCCACTGTCCCCCTGAAGCGAGGTGTTCCCCAGGGATCTGTTCTAGACCCACTGTTGTTCACAATTTACCTTATCCCACTTGGTTTGACTTTACAAAGTCATGGCCTAAACGATCACTTTTATGCAGATGACATTCAACTTTATTCTGTCTGTACACCTACTCCATCCGCCCAAATTGATCAAATCTCTGTTTGTGAAAGGACATTAAAGATCGGCGCAACTCAAATTCTTTGAAACTCAACATGGACAAAACTGAGATCATTTTTATTGGCATCTTTGCACTGACCAGCAATATTTCGACCAGTTTCTCCTGTGAGATTGCTGGATCTCACATTTAAACATCCACTTCTGTCAAAAATGTAGGTGTAATTTTTGACTCCACGCTCTAATTTCAGTCTCACATTAAATCTGCTATTAAATCTGCATTCTTTCATTTACGTCATATTGCATAACTTCGTCCCTTCATGCATTTGTCTCATCACGCATTGACTACCGTAATGCCCTTTTCATTGGTCTGCCTGCCAGCCTCATCTCCAGATTACAATATATTCAAAACTCTGCGGCCAGAATACTCACTCATACCAAACGTTCTGCTTATATAACCCCAATCTTGTATGACCTCTATTGGCTCCCAGTTGCATACCGTATTAAATTCAAAATTCTCCTCCTTGCATTTAGATCCTTAAATGGCCCAGCTCCCTCTTATCTGTGCAACATGTTTGTCCCCTACATCCCTACTCGCTCACTCGTCTGACTCTGGCCTCCTTGCTGTCCCTCAGTACCGCCTCTCTTCAATGGGGGGCAGATCATTTAGTGTCATTGAACCCAAACTTTGGAACTCTCTACCACGCTCACTCTGTTCTGTTAATAATATCTCAGAATTTAAATCTTTACTTAAAACTCACTTGTTTTCTGCATGTTACACTTCTGATCTGATAAACTGACCGCTTTGTTTGATCAACCTGTACTCTGCATATTTGTCTCCTAGGTCTTGTTTTGTATTTCCAATTTGTTATATTCGACTTCTTGTATGTTTGTGAACCTAATGTCTCTACTTGATTATTGTTTCTTTCAATGTCTGTTTGTACTATCTCTTTTTGTTACATTCATTGTAAAGTGTCCTTGAGCTCTGGAAAGGCACCATATAAATACAAATGCATTATTATTATTATAGAACAAAACAAAAGGGGAAAAAAAACAACAACAAAAATAACAAACAAACAACAAAAGACTATTCCCTGTGAGCTTCCTACAACCCTCCTCCAAAAAAAACCTAATTGACACTTGATAATTGATAATTTCTCTCACGCGTAATGGCAGGTGATCTATAAAAGGAGACCTTATATTTTGAAAACTCTGTATGTTATCATTAAGCACAGCTGCAAGACTCTCATGGGGCAAAACTGCAAAAGTCTCTTTGTACCATTGTGGCACAGAGGGGGGAGTGTTTTTTATCCAAGGCATTTTTTTAAATTAAATATGTACTAATTTGGGTGGTTCATTCCGCTGTAGTGACCCCTGATGAATAAAGGGACTAAGCCGAAGGAAAATAATAAATGAATGAAGGTAATAATTGGCATCTAAACTTAGGATGAAGTCAGAATGAAAATTCTTGTAAATTTTATCTTTAGAAGAGAATGTTGTATATAATCAGGCAAATAATTTACAAACATATCATCTGTAAAAACCTTCAGAATATAGATAACTGTGTGGATAAAACTGTAGTTTGGTGTATTTAATTGCTGCTGAAGAGAAGATTCATCTAAACTCAATGCAAGAGAAAAAAAATAAATTAAAATACACAAAAAATGAGAAAAAAACCTACCAGTTTTAAGAAAAGGGCCAGTGTATAGTAATAATAATAATAATAATAATAATAATAATAATAATAATAATAATAAATAATAATAATAATAACAATAAATACTGTAAAAAATTCTGGGTTTCACACTATTTCTTCATGTTGTCCCAACTCAAATCAATTGAGTTAACTTTATAATTTTTTACAAATTAAAGTCAGTTGAACATAAAACAATTAAGTTGTCCCCAAAAAATCTTAAGAATTGTGTTTGAACTCATTTTAAATAAGTAGTTTAAACAAGCAGCAAAAGTCATTTTGCGTGTATGTATTTTAAGAAGTATAGGGCAAGTTACATTAAAAAATTGTTAATTGGTAATTACTAATTGCATCATAAAAACAGTATTTAAATGACTTTTCTAGTTACTTTGTCTTGAAAGTAATTTAATTACTTATTTTAATTAATTAATCACTTTACTTAATACTACTTAAAATCTCAACACATAGACAACAGATATTCAACTTTTCACATTTGAGTCAAGCATGGCCTTTACCTTTTAGTAAATAACATAGCAATAACATAAGAACAGTTAAACAGTATATGTATCAAAACACACAACGTTTCAAATGTAAAGACACCATATTTCATATTTAACACCATATATTTTGAGCAATATCTTAATTCTTTATTTTTGCATTTGTTGGACCAACTTCTTTAGTTTAAAAACCAAGTTTTGCAAAATATCTGAATGATTATATTGTATTTTATTATATTATATTATAATGTATTGTATTATATTGTATTATTTTATATTATGTTTGATTTTATTATATTATGTTATAATATAGTCATGAACTAATTTCTCACTCATCTTTTTAAGCTTGATAAATGTGACTTTAAAAACAAAAATAGAAAAAAAAAAAAAAGATTATTCTGTTAATATTTGTATAACAAATAATACAATTATTCCAATTAAAAAGCCGGAAACCTCAAAACTGACAAATGCATGAAAAAAAAACATGTTTAAAAAAAAAAACATGTTTTGTTTTTTTAGACGCGTGCTTTTGCCTGAAGTGTCTTGCCTTAAGTGGTTAAGTTGTTGAAGCTCTTAAGTCATCATAGTACAACAGGATAACACTTTAGTAATATACAAGAGTGAAAGAGAGCAAGAGGACGAGATAGATCGAGAGAGAGAGAGAGAGAGAGAGAGAGAGAGAGAGAGAGAGAGAGAGAGAGAGAGAGAGGGAGGGAGGGAGTTTATCAGGTGGGAAAGAAGATTGCATAAGATGTTGCATAAGCTCATATAGGACTGCCACTGGACATCAAGATTGGCTTTAATCCAAAACAAAGACACTTTTAAAGAGGATGTCGAGCTCTTTATGTTCATGTATTGTCTGTTTTGCGAGTTTATGGAGTTTGTCAATTGTCATGTCCATCAACTGACCTGACAACAGATACCAAAAGTCACTTTGTGGTACCATCCCAAAAGCGGCACAAAATACATTGCAAGGTCATTCATCTCCAGTGTTCAATACTGGTGGAATGACTTGGTGGAATGAGTCTCTGACCTTTCTCAAGAAACATCTGAAGACTTTCTTGAGATTTTTTGGGCCAACTTAATTGTAAACCTACAGAAGATAAAAATAGTATTTCATAGTTACATAAAAAGACAACATGCAAATAAAAGCCATCAGCCTTTCAATTCTTATTTCATTGGATTGGGAGCCCTGGGGTTATTACAGCAGATTAATGACAAGAGCAATAGTGTTAGTTGCAGCAGATTGATTTTACGACACAATGTTATACCTTGACACCATTACGGCACTCACATACAGTAAACATAAAGGCCACAACTGAACATAGAGAATGATAACCAAGTCTCCAAAATGAATCCAAGAATAGTCCTGTGCTGTAAACATTGCCCACCATTCTCATTACATGAGGTTAATATTACATTAAGCGAATGAATGATGACTTAAAAAACAATTATGGTTGTTAGACTGTTGCACTTTTTGTGTGTTGGCAATAAGCTCGTTTATATAGTCCTATTGTTGTGCGTGTGTGTGTGTGCACCATTGTGTGCAATGTTTCTATGTTTTTAACAACCTCCAAAGATAGTGGGGGTTGTGAGTCACTGGAATTGTTATTTTGGGGGTCAAAAGCTGAAAAGTTTGGGAACTCCTGTGCTAAATGAGTAAACGTAAATGACCCACTTTCTATTTCAAAAAGTTAATAACAGGGCCGATGTTAACCATAATTCATTCAGTCATTCTTTATTATTACGCAGATATTACAGAATGATATTATGTAACGATGTTACTTAGCTGCAGACTATTTTCAGGTGATGCATAATATCATTGCGCCTGCTGCAGCCATAGTATGACAGCAAAGTTCCTTGATTATTGCACAAGAAGTAGAGTATAGCCATATCAGCCAAAAAAAGAGCAAATTTTCTGTTTTTCTTATAGAACACAGTGTAACTACAGAAGAGTCAAACGTTAAATTTGGGAAATAATCAAAACATATGTTTTTGAATGAGGTGCTAATGGTCTAATCCGATTCAATTATTTATGCTAAGCTAAGCTAAAAGTGCTTCTGTCAGACCTGGAGATTGGCTGAATAGACTCAAAAATAGTAAAACTCAACTGTTAACTTGTAAAATGAACATATTTCCCAAAAGATGGAATGTTCCTTAAAGATTTCAAGAATCAACTGTAAAACAGAAAAAAACAGGAATCACACTTTATAGCCACAATTATTTTGACAAAGCTCATAAAATTAAATCGTGAAAAATGTAAAGTAAATACTCACTTGTTTTTTCAGCATTTATTTCCCAAAAGTATTTGATGGAATTTGGAAATATGCATAATATAAAATATATCAATTAAAATATCACAAGCGTAAAAAATAGGTCAGTCTTTGACCCTAAATATTTTACTTATTTTAATTGTAAATTGTGCCAACCCTTATGAAAATTACCCATGGCTTTATTAGGCTATAGCAAAAGTGTAGTAACAAAGGTTTCAATAACTATTTGTATAACAACAATTTAACAACAAATATTCTGATAAAATTTTAGTTAGTGTCGCAAAACCATTGTTAATTTGTAGTTACTATATTTTTTGATTTTATTTGTTGCAAAACTATGATTAATTTTCACTTTCAGTTGATGGTCACCATTGACTTCCATAATATTTATCCCTTACTATGGAAGTCAATGGTGACCGTCAGCTGTTCAGATACCAACATTTTTCAAAATACCTTCTTTAGTTTTCAACAGAAGAATGAAACTCATACTGATAACCAGTTACAATCAATACTTTAAACTATCACCAGAAAACTGCTGACACCAAACTATTTCTTTTAA